>BSQZ01000032.1:6500000-6502500 GCA_033239005.1 Lamellibrachia satsuma
TCCTTTAGGTGGAGGACTTTTTGATATCTTGCGCACTAAGGTCAGAGTTATCTTCAGTAGTTGCTCCGTTCGTCATCTTTAAAAATTCGCTTAACTTTCATACAATATTGTAATACATCTGAGAACGCCAAAACGCAACTAGTGTGAATGTCTATGTATCGGTCGCTAGCTAGACAAAAACATCTTAGTATGGCCTATCCTCGATTTCTTTCTGTATTGACATTTTCTGTATTTTATGTTGGTAAATAAATAGTTTGGGTTCTTAAAGTTGTTGTATTTTTCTGTGATAAATTAATACCAAAGGTGACTTATATTCGTGTGTGAGTGGGCAGTGCATCCCGTTCCGCTACACCTGTCACAATCTCAGCCAAGAGAGTATTTATTCCCGTCTACCAGAAAAGGAAATATGCTTCATCACTGAATCATCAACGCACGTTATTATGTCTACAGCACACGTTATTAATCGTTTGAACTATTTTATTTTTTTTCCATCTTTTGAAACTTCGATGTGTTTTCATTTTTGTAAGTTTTGACCAGTGATAAGTTATTTCTCTGTTTTTCGTTGTGACTCTCCATGTTACGTTATCAACAGCATTTTTATATCCAACACATTCTCGTGCATTTAGCTGACTATCGTTCTTGCATGTAGTAAATCCAACAGCGAGCCGTGGCTGCAAATAAATCGATCCTATCTTGTGCAGACTGCGTATTGACGCCATATGTAAATGGATGGCGATATTTAACACATGCGCTCGGTCCTTCGGGCGAGTACATCGCGGAGCGCGATTGGATCGTGCATTAATAACAGTCTCCACGCGACGTCTCCCAGCGGCCGTGGAACTCTACACTGACTTATTAAAGCGACGGAAGCGGTGACAGCTGCCACTGGCCTGTGGGCTGACATAAGCTTCTCACGTTTCCTACTACTGAATTAGTCACAGCATGCTGTGCCATTGTGGTGGGCTGGATCTGTGCACAATGACGCTATCTTTCTGAACGTACAGGCGCAGCTCTTTTACCAACCAGTAATTGCATATCGTGATATTGATAAGGCTGTGATATTAGGAATATGGCCCGAGAATGTTTTGCTAAATGAAGCGAATTTTCGCTGGGTTAGTCACTAGTCCTAGCCTAGACCTAGTCCTAGTCAAACGAACGGACGGACGGATGTATAGTGATTCAGTTGGAGAGAGGGGGAGAGCGTGCGTGCGTGCGTGCGTGCGTGCGTGCGTGCGTGCGTGCGTGCGTGCGTGCGTGCGTGCGTGCGTGCGTGCGTGCGTGCGTGCGTGCGTGCGTGCGTGCGTGCGTGCTTGCACACATGCGCATTTGTATTTGCGTGCGTGCGTGCGTGCCTGTATTGTGTGCACGCGCGTTATCGACTGGCATTCTCGCAATGTCTTCGATACTCAACGCTACCACCATCCCTACTTCCCGTTTGTTGGCAGCCACAGTTCACTTACAACACGAACGAACAGCGGGCATCGTGCGCGCAGATGCACCCACAGCCGGCGTGCGCAACTGCGTCCACGTTCGTGCCACAGTAGGCAGATAATATTTGTTGATGGCGTGATCAATGAGTCCAGAGTCGTTACATACGCTCCAGCGCACTTCATTAAGCTGGTCCGGCGGCCAGACGGTGCCGCAACTATTGAACGAACGCTACGGCGAATTTCAAACAGCCCAACGGCAGATCGTACGCCTGTCCTGGTTCACGGACCGCCCGCTGTGGTCGGTACCATCGGTGTAGTAAGTTCAAAACACTGCCCCTCGAAAACACCATGGTCGTGTTTACAACGGGCTTGCCTTTCAATGTACCAAGTTAACGTAGTTAGCTGTACATTTTACCATTTATGATAACCACTGGTGATAACGATCATAATTATGTTAGGGTTATATTAATATAATATTTAATAAAGCAATATGTCGTGCTGATAATTGAATTATTGTCAAACAAATAGCGGTAATGCATATGTATACACTCACAGGATTCTAAAAGTAATACATTAATTATAATATGTGTAATGTATTAACTGTCAAAATATGGCTTGAAGCAATGTCAAATACATTTTCTTCTTGAAAGCGATATATTATGAGTGAGTGTTTTGACGTTAGTGTTTTCAACGTACGTTGAAAATAAATGCAGTGTTTTTTAACGGAGTAATGTTTTGAACATTCTACACCGGCGCTGCCACCGAAGTCGTTAGCTTAGCCGTCTCATGCAGGCGCTGTGCTGCATGCTGTTAGTGCCGCGTCGAACCTCGATGTAGTCTGCAATCAGACAGCCACGCCAGACAGGCGGGTAGTGACCTCGGGCTGTGTCCTTGCGAGCGGTTAGACACGATCTCACCAGACACGAACAAACCAGCGAACAAGACTCGTATTTTACGCACAGCATGCGCGTCTCGCTAACAACGTTGCTGGTGATTTGGGAACAAGGTAGCCGCAGTTTCGACGTAGGCGCAGCGCAATAACAGCGCTCGCTGTACATAATCGCGTGATT
>BSQZ01000032.1:6507500-6532500 GCA_033239005.1 Lamellibrachia satsuma
CCATATTGACCGATCATCATATCACGATAGTGATTCCTCTATATTTACTGCAATGTGGACTTCATGGCACCACACGACGTGGACTTCATAGCACCACACAATGTGGACTTCATAGCACCACACGACTTTTTACCATTTAGAACACAAATCAGCCTAATATAATGATCTTATTCCAGAAAGAACTAAACGGTCTATTTATTGAATGCCAATCGGCAAGAGTCGGTCTGTGTGAATAGCCGCGTCCATTCAGCAAGCGATCGGATGTTTCGCGAACGGTGATCGCTCACATGGGCAGAACCCATGGTTTATGCAAGCTGTGTCAGCGGGCCGAACCCACACTCTAAAACAGATTGGTTGAAATGACCAAGATATTGGTTAAATTCAACCAATCTGGTTGGTAAATATGTGTCGAACCAATCCCTTGGTTAAAACAACCAATCTTATATGGTTAACTTTTTAGCCAATCCATATTGGTTAGAATACTAACCAACATATGTTGGTCAATTTAACCAAGATATTGGTTAATGTATCTAGGTCATGTAGGATACAACCAATGTAAATTGGTTAGGCAAGGACCAATTATATTGGTTGGAAAATGACCAAATTATTGGTTATCTAGAATAGGACAAATTATCTGGAATTAATACAATATACCATTTAAGCAATAGACAACAAGCTGCAGTCCATTCTGCTATCACTGCATGCATTTCAGGAACATCATGTCAGTCTTTCCACAAAGTTGTCAGTGCAAAACATGCAATACCACAGAATTGTATTGAGACATTAAACCAGTTAACATAAAATACAATAAATTACAAACTACAGGTGAACGATAGAGCTAAAGTCAATAAAGAACCAATGCAAACGAGGGCAAATGATAGAGTAGCTCAAACTGGCACGTCCTGTCAATGTACTAGGAACCCTGAAGGACATGAACGTATAACAATGCAAGTGTCACATAATAAAACAGGTCACCAAAGGTAAAAATGTCATGTCACATATGCACCATGTAAAATGTTAATTGTGGTATTTAAAATCATTTAAGAGACGACACACTGTGACCTTGATTTCAGTTTTATAGTACACACAAAAGTACACATTACGAGTACACATTTATAAAGTCAAATGAATGGCATGCAGTGGATGACTCTATTCGTTGTCTGTTTCATTTCCTAACTAACCGTGTACAATGCCCATGGAGCAGGCGAGCAGTTTGATGACAACTAAAAACAGAACAATGTCAGCTTCATGTTTCTAGTTCTAACGTTTAATGTCGCCGAGAAGTTCTATCACTCTTGGCTTGGTGTGACCACGTCATGTGGCGAGGTGATGTTGAAAGGCCCCTTCTGTACGAATGTCCACACGTCTGTTGACTCAGCAAGGTACTCTGCGTTGAATTCAAAGAAGACCTTGAAGCAGATGTCGGCTGCCTTCACCAAAGAGTCCACCTCATAGATCACCTCCTCGTAGAGGAAGAAGAACTCCTTGGCCGCCCGGATATAGTGTCACCAAGAGCGATGATTTGAGGCTGCCGAGTCACACCTCGCTTCTGGCACTCCTCTCCTCTCTTTCTTTGGTAGGCAGCAAGGTCTGTCCCACGATGGAAGGAACACAGAGTATAGCAGAGCTATAATTCTTGCTGCAAATTTTCGGTCACTCAACTTCAACCTACTATATGCAGTACAACGTGACCCAAATAAGACACCATAGGCTATAGCAACTTGCAAAGCATTATCATGTCGATTACTGATTTTGTTCCTGTTAAGAGATACATGTATAGCACTACTTTATACGTGCAGTCTCGTTATATTCAGAATTTGTTTTGCAGGAAGTAAATAAGAAAAGCGAATTAAACATTATGGTAGAAGATATCAACCCTCGCATAATTGGTATAACCATAGAGAGGACGTGAAGTGACACCAGTAAAGGATCAGTGTAGATTGGATATCAGGAAGTACTCGTTCTCAAGAGAACAATCAATGAATAGAACACGTTATGTACAGATTGTGTAAATGCTAGCAGCGTGAATATGTTTAAAAACAAGGTTGACACATATCTTAGGATGGCGGATTACACATAGATTAAAACGATAGCCAGACTGGTGATTATAAAATAGTGGATTTGAACATAAAAGTTGATACTTAGACTTTCCTCTGAATATCTCAATCGTGTGCTGCATTCCCCAAGCGGTCAGCTTGTCTTCCACATATTTGCCCATCAATGATGATTGGTGAAACTATGACAAAAATACTACTAAATATACTAACAAATGCTTACTTACTTACTTAGGCCCTTAACTCATCCTGGAGCATAGGCCATCCACAACATTTCTCCAGCGCCTCCTGTCTTGGACAATCCTCTCCAATTGTTGCCAGCCATTCCCTGTTTGCTTGATGTCTGCCTCGAGGTCACGCCACCAGGTGTTTTTTGGTCTCTCCCTCTTTCTCTTGCCTTGGGGGTTCCACGTCAGGACCTGTCTGGTTATGTTTGTGCTTGGCTTTCTCAAGGTGTGGCCAAGCCATCCCCATCTCCTCTTAAGGATCTCTATCTCTATTTGGGCTTGGTGTGTTCTATCCCAGAGGTCTTTGTTGCTCACCCTGTCCATCCAGTGTATTCGCAGAATTCTTCTCAGGCAATGGTTGACAAATGTCTGGATCCTTATCAACGTTCTCTTGCTTATTCGCCACGTTTCCGCTCCGTACAGCAACACGGACTTTACATTTGTGTTAAACAAGCGTATTTTTGTGGTTTCTCCAATTACCTTTGACTTCCACACATTTCTCAACAGGTGGAAAGCTACCCTTGCTTTGCTGATCCTTTTTTTTACGTCAGCCTCTGTCCCTCCATGCGTATCCACTATGCTGCCTAGATATCTGAAATCTTTGACCTCTTCCAGTGTCTCTCCCTCAAGCATTATTGGTGTTTTGCAAGTAGCATTTGTTCTCAGGATCTTTGTTTTCCTTTTGTTGATTTTCATTTTCATACTAACAAATACAATGTGCTAATTGGTAGACGTCAAGTATGCCTAAATACTCAAACTATCCGTTATATAAAAAATAACAACACATCTGCACAAGTCCACAATGACTCAATACAATTGTATTTATGTAGTTCACTACATGCATTTAATTTAGTAAAACTGTATGATACAGCATGTAATAGCTGATAAACAGCTACAAGAAACAACTCGAGTTTGTTAAAACTTGCTGGCTGGTACATGTAGGCTATACTTAAAAGTCATTAACACTGACTGCTGTCTGCCATCTAGTCGAGTATGGCTGTTGCTATGAACCACCTCGCTGGCTTAAACTGGTCACAGGGTAATTTGTCATTTCTGCATTCCACATTCAAGCACAGGATATATAAGTTTCAAACATTCTATTAAAGCTTTGCTAACTAACTAACTAACTAACCAACTACTTACAACTGTGCATTTTAACGTTAACGTAGAACAACATGTATACAATGGCTAACAGACAGTTACTAACTCCTTATGATGATAAACCAAGATCTGGTATATTTCACTAATGAATCCTACTACTGCGTCTAGCTCTATATCCGAACTGATATATGCGGGCTTGGCCAGTCTCCATCATTAAGCACATACAAGGTCATACCCCTGAGAATAAAACTAGTCATAATTATGAATATATACTAACACATTCCATTAAATTTACATCAAATGATAGCCCATTCCTTTATATTCCATATCACGCTAAAATTATATAACATAAACACACTTTTGGTTAAGACACTACAAGGCCTCGTCAGGTCAAAATCATGCTGTGAAAAGGAACTTGCCTGCATCTCACGTGATTTATATTATTCCTATTTCGCCTACTCTCGGTGATTCACCTTCTCGGTATGCCTACATTTGATATCATTACCGTGCTAATGATAAATTATATGGAACTCGTTATTTAACTTTGACACCGTCTACGTACAACATCGCCTTATCGCAGGTACCCGTTGTGAACATCAGACACGGGGCTGAAGTACTGATGTTCTTAATTATATATTTTGAAGTACTTGTACTCGTGTACTCATAGAAAGTGTGGCCCATGTACTTGTACTCGTGTACTCATAGAAAGTGTGGCCCATGTACTTGTACTCAGATTTCGCGAGTACACGTCAGTATTCGTCAATGTGAATCCTCGAAATATTTTGATCAGTAACCACATCCACTTACTAGAATAACTCACATTGGCCTTGTGGATTACACAGCTTACCTTACACCTGTCCTGGTGTGGACCTACTGTGTAACGCAGGCAATTAGCACACCCATCAGCTCACCCGATGCAGCCGTAACAAGGTCCTTCAAGCCAGACTCTCTACATACCACAATGTGACCAGGTGCTAAGTGCAATTATCAGCCAAATGCCAGGTTACTAGCAAAACTGGTGTACAGAACGACAAGGAGAGAACGGATAAAAGAAATGCTAAACAAAGGAATGCAGCCAACGTGTTCGTACGTGACACATTCTAGTGTACATGTACTGGGGTTATTGTTGATGGCTTTACGTTCCATGCTTAATAAACAGTAAGTTTGAATTAGTGATTGGCAAGCATGATTTACCCATTTGTTTGAGATCATTGCAGATTTGAAGTTGATTGACTAGGTTTACCTGATATGGTAATCCTGAGTGAAATCTTGACAAGTGTTAATTATATTTAATGAGATTGTCATCCCAAGCAGAACAAACCTACATGGCAAGTGGACAAGGAAGTCTTTGGGTTAACGAGGGTCCAACAATTATTCATTTATGTGTAATCAGCCCTTTTGAGATATTTGATATATTTTTTTAAACACATTCACGCTGCTATAGCATTTACGCAACCAGCAGATAATATGTACCGTTCATTTATCGTCCTCTGTGAGAATGAATACTTTTTGATAGTTAACATGCCATGCATGGTAACCCTGATTATGTGAATTTCACTATACATGCATGTGTCCAGTGGATCCGGGATTTAACCATGTCTGGACAAACCCTCTCATTTAGCAGGCTTTTGTGATGGCTGACATCTCGACGATGCAATTCATGTAGTGCAGATAATTTTAAATTATCCCATTCAGACAGCTACAATCCTATACAGAAGTCCATTTTCTCTCATCGTTTCTTTTATGTTAAGGTCTATTAACAGCAAAAAAATTAGTTTATCTTCTGGTTTGTTTTCCTGTTGCACAGACACACCGAAATGTTCATAAACAAATGTTCATAAACAAATGTTCATAAACAAATGTTCATAAACAAATGCTAGTGGTGGCGGTTTTTCCGGTTATACGTGTCCAAAATGTCAGGGACACGAAGGTGAGTTAATCACAATGTCCCTATATAGTAGGACTGAATTCAGGACAAAACCCCGTCCGCACAAAACCCCCTCCGTATATATCACCACCGACCATAGCACCTTTGTTTATCTAATACAATTGTATGGTAAATGACATCAACAGTCACGGAAAGGTAGATAAATATGTTAATTGGTATATTATTGTCATCCATTGGATTTATAATGCTATATCTAGTAGCTCAAGCGCAGCATATTCAGTTGAATGTTAGGCCAAGAACCATATTGATGCCCGGAGGTGGTTTTCCGTGTCAGTGTACTGTCACTGTCACTGTCACACTGTAAATGTCATTGCTCGCTGCTTACACCTGCTACCGTCAGCGCGTTGCTTCAGTCAACGAACACAAACATCACGAACACGGCGACCTCGCTGACTTCGACTGCTGTTGTATGTACCCACAGGCACAATCGAGCCGTGGGGTAAATAAAAACGTATTGCACGTTGTCTTATTTACAGTTATTTATGTATGTCACGTTGCTTGCATACGTTGTTGTTGAACGTTTTTGTTTTAGGGCCGAAACAATAAATCCTATATTTCTCCAACGCGCTCTGCTTATGGCCGATTTCTTCATCTCCTTCGGGTGGGTCAACACGTCGTCGTTTCGTCAGCTACTGACCTCCCCCATAGTTTTCACCTTTATGGTGTCAATACATAAGTTCACTCCGGTGGCCGTATACATTTCCTCCTGAGTGCTTCATTATGCCTACATGGCCTGACATTATGCCTACATGGCCTGACATTTGCTTTGTATGATTTAATGTGTGTTTGCTGCTTTTGAGTACAGTGTTAATGTCTGCGTGATTTGACACAGCTCGTGTTGCACAAATATCTGTATTTTAGTAGGCAGAACTGTTGTCGCTTTTATGATGCGTTTATAATTTCAATTTGGTGGCACTCAGGCAGAATCCATTTTCTGTTGCGTGTTCCCAGTGCTAAAGCAGACTTGTACCTATAAGTGCCTTGTCATTTGTCTCACAAGGTATAATGTATGTTTATTGCATTTGAGTATTGTGCTCATATCTGCGTGATATAACGTAGCTTCACGGCCAGCTTTTATTGCATACATCTCTGTGTTTTTGTGGTTTTAGTAAGCGAAACTGCATGTGCTCGTTTTTACATGTATAATTTCGCTCTGCTGGCAGTATATGTTCTCCTATATACGTGCTTCGATGTGCTAACCTTGGGCTGCATTGTCATTTGGTTTGCACTGTCAAATGTGTGTTTATTGCATTCCAGTCTTGTGCTCAGTTCTGTATGATATAACACAGCTTAATGCTTTATATATATATATATATATATATATATATATTATATGTTAGTATGTGCACATGAACTTTGAATGAATGTGCTATTTTTTCAAATCAAAATACTCCAATTTCGTGAGGATAAAAATACAAATACACCAATTATGGTGACAGAAAAACACAAATATACCAATTATGGTGATATAAAAACACAAATACACCAAATATTGTGACAGAAAAACTCAAATATACCAATTATGGTGACAGAAAAACACTAATACACCAATTATAGTGACATAAAAACACAAATACGCCAATTATGGTGACATAAAAACACACGTGCACCAATCACGATACACCAATCACAGTGGGATAAAAATCTGGAAAATGTCACTCTCTTGTAGGATGGTTCGACTACCTCAGGTTACTAATATACTATCACCGGTGAACGTGGGCAGATTACCTCGTGCCCCGCAACACAGTGAGTGCAGAAAAACAAGTAAAATGTATTATTCCTGTTTTAAGTATAAACAATCAGAAATCATGTATTGTGTTGTAACTACAAGTTGCTCCCGTGGACATAGACGCTGTCTGGCTGCCTTACGTTTAGGCAAGAAAGATGGATGATGGTAAACGTTCAACGATAGGCACAAAATGTCACATTTAGAATGTTTTAACTTTTAAATTACTACTTTCTAGCCACTGGTTCATTATATTTGTTTCTGTTTTCCATAAATTTAGTGCGCAGGATATTAAACAATCCCTGTCCACCGAAATGACACTTGAAGAATGCCTGAGTAAGAGGGGTAACTGTAGCTTCGTATCTTTGAAAAAATGAAACGTCGTTGTCCACCTATAACAGTAAGATGAATAGCCCCCCCCTCCAGGCCGCCATTGACAATGCACGGTTGATCATACGCCCCAGCTTGCCAGAGGGGCTATGCTAATCTTCTCTGTGTCGTTTCAATTATGTATAATTGTACTTCACAGACGAAGTGGTTGAACTGGGCCGGAAATTTGGCCCCTTAATACGATTAATTCTGCCGCGATGTTCTTAGGGCTTTTGCCTATTGTGAACTGCCGAGTACTGCTATAGTGTGACTGGAACTCAATATATTGTGTGTGTGTGTGTGTGTGTGTGTGTGTGTGTGTGTGTGTGTGTGTTTGCGTGCGTGCGTAGCGCGTGTGTGTATGCGTGCGTGCGTGCGTGCGTGCGTGCGTGTGTGCGTCATGGATGTGGCCACATTTCCTATTCGCTGGCTGGCAACACTTGCACGAAGGCAAGACGTAGTCGTATTACAAACCTCGTGATGGGGAATATATAGACTGCTGACTTTATTGGGAACATGGCATGCATAGCCCAACAGGTTAACAAACATTAACATCACTCTTGATTTTCAGGTAAATAAAAATAAAAATTTGCTCAAGTACTGGAAAACGCTATCATTTTCGCCAATAGACAGCAGATGCAGACTCGTAATTCTAGCACCGCCATCTCTAGTCTTGTCGTGACGAATGTGCGGTCTGTGCCTATTATTATCCCGATGCCGGGTCACAACAGAATCACCGCTTACAAGAGTGTTCGAAAACGTATTGATTGTGGTTTGTGTATCTGTGGCGGTTAGCTGCACCAAATTACCTTTTTCTTGTACCCTGTAATTAATGCCATCACTAATTTAGTATATTAGGAGTGGTTAGCCGATTGTGATGCAGCAGTGAAAGTGATACAATTAATGGTAATTGCGATGACATTGTCGAAATGTAAATTTGCTTCAATATTTTGGGTGGACACAGACGAGAGCCAAATTTAGGGATACATTGAATACGTTTCTCCAAAAAATCCGTAATGAATTCATCATAACAGTCACCAATCGTAAAACAACTATAGTTTCAATAAAGTAATTATAGAGATCAGTGGGTAAAACACCTCATGTCGTTCCAGCTGCGTTGTCGCCGTCCGCGCGAGACACGGTATGACGTCACCCTAGTGCGCCGCCATTTCGTTTCCATGGCAACACGTCATTCGAACGGACGTCGAAAGAGTCGTACGAAGCACGCAAAATGCTCGTAGAGTCAGTAATGAAGGCGGTTGCTGAGGCTGATTGACCGGCAAACGATCTTTTCGTCGCGTGACCTTCATGTCCATCGCGCGGCGGGGGGCTTTATGAGATAATCAAAAGACGGTATCGACCTTATGTCTGACGGCGATATCGACATTTCATGAACTCGACAATGTTCCGCCTGTTATTCATAAACGTGGGCCGCTTCTGCGCGATTTGTATTTCGTTGCGGTAATCTATATTTGTTTTGAAGTAAATTTATGTTGAGAAACAATCAAGAATGACGTATTTGTGTCGCACCGGTGTCTCCTGATCTGGGTCTAGGATATCCGCCTCTCAATCTTGAATGTTGCGTGAGGTCTGCACAATGCTACAGCAACACAACCCCAAAATAGCATACACAGTCGTCAGAGCCAACTATACAGGTATAAGCCTTGACCCCGGGAACGCGCAAGCATGCATACGCGTACGCACGCACGCACGCACGCACGCACGCACGCACGCACGCACACACGCACACACTGTACAAGTGTAAATATATAATAATGGTGATAATAATGAACTTCTATAGTGCATATATCCTCAGTAACCTGAGCTCTGAGGCGTAACAAAACAAAATCATCAAGAACAATCGTGCACAGGGATGTCATCGTCAGAACCACTGAAGATTTATGTTCGAAATGCTTTGGAATAAATATGTCTTGAGTTTTAATCTCTCGGCCTTATGGGCCACTGGGCCCGAAGAGGATAGGTGAGATGAGGTGAGTTTTAATCAGCCGTATACTATCCGGTAAACCAACACTACCCTGGACGCATTACACGGATGCACCTGTCCAAAATCATGTACGCTGACCGTGCCAGCCGTGTTCATAATATTGAAACCTACGCCCAACATTTGGTGCACCACGTTAGAGAGAAGCGGAAAAGCAATTATTATCCGACTTCAGTGATATTTCCTCCCAGTCGACAGCTGATAGATCTACGGCGCTGCTGTTGCCTGCGAAGTTTCTGTCGCCTGAAGTACTCTACAAATGAAATATCCGCTGTCATCGATTAATTATAATTAGCCGCAATGATCGATAATTAGCCGCAATAAAACCTGAGGACTAACGTGCGTTACATGTGACACGTAAACTCGCGCAATTTACTTTGCTTGAGTCATTGTTTTGAGCCATATTTAGTAGGCCCGCATGACGCAGTGCTATGCGAATGACGATTTTCTTCTAAACACAATGATTGCGATGACTTACTTAACGTTTTGGCTGCCATCGGCATCCGTCGTCAGGAATTCTGGGACGTCTAGTTCCCCTTCTGCTTGCCAGTTGGCTTGGCAAGCAGGCCGACACATACGTAGCAATACCTATTTTAATATATCGAACGCCCAAATGTATCTTAATGAATCACAATTTGTTAATGATTTTAATGTCAGCGTTGTTTGTTTAATTTGAATGTGTAGGTCGGAATAGCATGTTCACATTGCATGCTGAACGGCAATAGGCTATAGGCGATAGGCTATATTCATGAACCGTTAACGGTTAAATACATTGTGCTCTAATGAAAAACATTCGGGAGTTCACGATGTTAGCATGTTCACATTGCATGCTGAACGGCAATAGGCTATAGGCAATAGGCTATATTCATGAACCAATAACGGTTAAATACATTGTGGTCCATTGAGAAACATTTGGGCGTTCACGATGTTAGAATGGATATTGTTTATGCTATATATAACACGATTTTACGATAAAAACGATCAGAATTTTTTAACATTATACCCCACATGCGTGATTCGGGTTACATACCCCAACCAAAAGGTTTTATGCAACGGTAATGCCCTGACTTTTTATTGACTCTCTCGCCTGTGCCACTGCGCCCCCGGGGGTATACAGTATTCACACTGGTTGTATCTGAGTATTGCCTTGTGACATCTGTCCCGTCAATCGAAAATTACATTTCGCACGGACGTACACTCGCCCGGGCGCGCACGCACGTAAATAAATCACTATTTCACTTATATAGCACCAAATCTAGTTAAAAACTACTCAAGGCGCTTTACATAAAAAAGTTGATAATTAAATTAAGTTTAACATTAGCTAATTAAATTACATTTACAAGATTTCATTAAACAAATTCATTAAATTTAAATAATTAAATTGCACTAAAATAAAACGACATTAACATAAAAAATAGTGTTGGTTAAAATAGAGTGTTTTTAAAGTCCTTACGAACACGCACACGCACACGCATACGCACACGCACGCACATGCACACGCTTTATTATGTGACATTAATGTCTTGTATGTGTTTATGGATGTTGAGTTTGCATAACGATTATATAACAATAATAACTAAGAATATTTCCGGGGGAATATATCCAGGGGAAGTGTTGGGGGGGGGCAATGTCCGTACTTCGTTTCAATCAAGGGGTCACGATCATATCCAAAGGTAAACAATTTAATTTTGAATATGAGCCAATAACGGTATTTCGCCATAAACAGCGAGAAGAGATTCTTTTTCAAAATGATGTATTTATTATAACAAAATGTTGTTACAAAAGCAAATGAACAAAATATTGCCTACATATGCAGATACTCTTGACGGAAACTGACACTAATTTACGGGTGACGAAATTGGCAAATCAATGGGTCGCAATTTTATGTAGGCACGACGGGACATTCCCATGTAAATGAAGGTTTACTGCCCCAGAGGTACAAACCTCACAGGCTGCTACATTACCAAGAACAAACCCTCGGGCACAAACGCAACTTGCTTGGCGCGTATGTTCTGACTTGTTCACCTGCTAGTGTCGACAACGCCGAATTCCTCGCGTATTTACGGTGTTTCGCGCAGTGCGGGGACCAATTATTTCGAGGGGCGTCGAACGCGAAAACTTATTTCGGGCAGCTGCGTGCCGAACAAGTGTGACATGCTTGGCTCGTCTGCCGCGTTACTGGATGTTGTTTACAACTGCGACAGTTAAAGAATCCGACGCTTGTAATGACGAGTGGCAGTCGACGCAGTATACGTCTGACGAGACGTTGCATGACAGTCGGAGACGTTAACGATGGGGGTGGGGTGGGGGTGGGGGAGTGGGGGTGGATGTTTACTTGGCTTGGTGCCATTTTAAATGTACGCCTTACGATAAGGCCGGTCCCAAGCCCAGACGAAAGAGGAGGATTGGGCGTGGTGCCAGCGACACTACCCCGTAAAAACAGCCTAGCTACGGAAACTGAAACAAGAGTGAAAACTGCACCGGGTGCATGGTAGGAGAGAAGTAGAACAGGCAACTGGATTTATGATTATGGGGACCAAACCCGCACGGACGTCTTCACCCCGACGGCGGATCTCCTGACACCCAAAACTATTATCAACATTGGATGCTGGAATGTAAGAACATTGTATTAAATAGGAAGACTGGCGCAGGTTCTCCGGGAAATGCATCAATACAAAATCAGCCTTCTATAGGTATTATGGAGTCTAGATGGATTGGAGCTGGAAAACGACACCTAGCGACCGGAAACACCGTAGTTTGGTCAGGCAGAAATGACAACGAACACCGACAGGGAGTAGCCCTGATCATCCAGAAGGAGAGAAGTAACACTGTTCTTGAATGGAAACCAATAAATGAAGGTCTTCTTTATGCTAGATTTATCTCCAGATTTATTAGACTGTATGTGGTAACCTGTTGCACACCTACATATGAAACATAAAAACTAGAAAAAGACAACAAACATGATGTACTAGTGGTTCACGCACGTGTTGGGAGCGACAACACTGATAGGGAAAGGGTCACGGGCAAACACGGAACAAGTACGATGACTGACAACGGTAGGAGATTACGTGACATGTGTGGGTAGAATGACTTCGTGACTGGAGGGACACTCTTCCGTCATAAGACAATACATAAGCTCACCTGGAGATCCCCAGACGGCAGAACTGAGAGTCAGATAGATCACATTCTTATATATATATAAATGGAAAATGGAGACGCTCTCTGCAAGACGTCAAAACAATGAGACTATAGCTGATGCTGGCAGCGACCACAGCCTGTAGATATGGAAACTCGCCCTGAAACTGAGAAAGGCAAATACAGGAGAAAAGAAGAAACAGCGGTTTGATACGGCCAAGCTTCAAAACACAGAAACCAAACAACAGTTCACAATTGCTCTGAAGAACAGTTTTAATATACTGCAGGAGGAAACTGATGTTGCAATACATAGTTTCAACAAGGCCACGGAGCAAGCAGGGAAACAGTCCTAGGCCACATAAGGAAACGCGAGCGAGGAAAGAGCAATGGATGTCTACATCAACACCAAAGATAGAAATAGGAGCATCAGATGGACAGTTACCTAAATCCTGGAAGATTTGGACTATGCACATGATATCGGATTGCTGTCTAGCAGGCACAAAGACATGCAAGAAAAGATGGACAACCTCACGACAGCAGCACCACATATCGACCTAAGCCTCAGCACAGCAAACACCAAACTGATGAGGAACAACTACAAGACAGACAACCCCATTACCATAATGAACAGTGGTGCCTTGAAAGAGGTTCAGGACGTTGCATACCTGGGAAGCAAAATCACAACAGATGGAGACTCTGCAAAAGATGCCATGGCTAGAATCAGAAAGGCAAGCCAGATTTTCGCTATATCTGGAAATACAAGCAACTGAGATTGGAAACAAAACTGAGACTTACAACAGTAATGTTCTCAGTGTACTTCTCTACGCTCCGAGTGCTGGAAACTGACAGCCAAGCTAGCACACAAGCTCGACACCTTACAAAACAGGCGTCTACGGAAGATCCTAGGGGTATTTTGGCCCAACACCATCACTAATGAAGAGCTGCTCTGCAAAATAGACGCAACATCCCTGGCCACACAGAGAGGAGAAGATGGAGATGACTTGGGCATGTGTGCCGATTGTCACCATGCAGGCGCACTGCCCAAGCGGGCCTTACGCTGGACAGCCGGTGGTAGAAGGAGACGTGGTCGCCCGAAAGAAACACGGAGACGAACAGTGGAAAATGAGATGAAACAATGCGGCCTCACATCGGACACCATCACCAAACAGGCTGCAGACCGACAGCAGTGGCGCTCTCTTGTTGAAGCCTTATGTGCCACCTGGCACGAAGAGGATTGGATGAGTGATTTTAGATGTTCGACACTGAACTGATTCATACTCGTAATGCCAGTGGTTTTCGTCCATCCGTCCGTGTCCGCGTGCGTGCGAGGCCTAAAATATACAGCAATATTAGCTCAGCGCAGTTATTAAGATATTTACGTATACATGAATTATTAATCGCTAATGCATATTAACGAATATATATCAACACCGTAACCATGGCTGAATTCGAAAGAGAATTTTAACATGGTCAACGTGCGCTGTTGACACATTTATCACTGCATTTTATAGTATTGAGCCATTTTTGTATATGCCTTTTCCGTATGTGCCATTTTATAGTATTGAGCCATTTTTGTATGTGCCTTTTCCGTATGTGCCATTTTATAGTATTGAGCCATTTTGGTATGTGCCTTTTCCGTATGTGCCATTATATAGTATTGAGCCATTTTTGTATGTGCCTTTTCCGTATGTGCCATTTTATAGTATTGAGCCATTTTTGCCATTTTCGGAAGTGTGGTGAAGTACCTTAAGAGAAACAGACTTTCCACCTGGTAATCATGTGTTGATTCGACCGTCGACCGACCAATTTTTCAGATGTCCACAAAAAGTGTTGCCAACTGTTGGTGGAGAACATACATACGGCTACATTGAATTACCAGCTGAAAAAGTAGTCGCCAACGTGTTCGCAACTGAAAAATCGATATGTGTATGGTGGGTTTAATACGGACAGTGACAGGTAGTTTGCATTCTGTCACGCACGGCTGCCGATCAACGGCCGATTCGAAAAGCTACTCGGAAATGAGTTAACCCTTGCTTCTGACCTACAACTAAATAACGCTTTCATCTGGCCGGCGGCGTTACGTACGATTGCACAACGATGGCGCGGCGAATTTAACACGACCGCGTGATAAATCGCAATCAATGCCCGTCCCCGTTGCCCGTGGAACAATAATTGCTGGGTGGCGGAAGCGGTGATTTCGTCTTCGCCGATTTGCTCCTTAAATGTCCCTCTTCAATTCGATTTTTTTGCTCGTCTCATTTAAAATTTATTTTGCAAAAAATCAAACCTATACCTAGTATACACTATACGATATACTTGCTTGACGCATGCAGCTTCGCTGTACCAGGTTGGCAAGTGTTTATATAGAGTAGGTGTTTGCGCATATATTTTAATTTGGCGAGATAATATTGCGAGACTGCAGCACCCGTGACATAGGGTTATCTAGCAGTCCAAACACAAATACCTGACCCCATGACCCGATTGTCACTTCACAGATGCCAGCCTAAATGACTGAAATGTCTCGGTCCAATATTGGCGCAGAATAACCGCTGGGAGGCGTTACGTTATTTATAAGACGAACAAAAGCCGTTGCAGCGAGCACCCACAGCGCAGTTTGTCTGCGACGATCAAACGTGCTTGTAGGTCTAATTAATGATTCGTTTCGATGAATATTGACGTTATGCCATTGGTTAAAGGCGGCGTTGGCTGTGGCACGAACGAGTGTGCCCGCCTCGCCGCCCGCCAGAACTCTATACAACCTGGGCTGGCGTTGAATCGTGTCGGCCGGCACTGAACATGTCACGTGGTAGATGGGCTTCCTTCGTGACCCATCGCAACATGACATGTTAACCAGACACACGCATTTGCACATTGTGTTCAATAGCGACAACGACGGCGGCGGCGGCGGCGGCGGCGGCGGCGGCGGCGGCGGCGGCGGCGGCGGCGGCGGCACCACACCTCCGCGTGACGATGCACGTTCCCGACAACTGAATAATAAAACTCGACTTAAACAAGTTAGCATAACCAATAAAAAATCGAAACCCGCACAACAGTGTCAGTGTTTTGTTTACAACAGCGACGCCGGTCGTTCTACACCACGGGCACGACCCATGTGACACTGTCCCCTGCCCGACACACATAAAGTCCACAATACAAATACAGACTTTTAGTCGCCAACAGTTTGTCTGCCGACATATACTTGGCAACTGCACATCGGTCGTCGGCCGACAGATTTTTCGGATGACAGATGTCCACAAAAAGTGTTGGTATAGAGGACATACGCATAAAGACTGCATTTGAGTTGATAAAAAAGTAGTCGCCAACATTTTGACAACTGAAGCATCTGTATGTGTATGACGGACTTTAGTGTACGTTTCAGATAACATAACAGTCAACGCGTCGCTACAGCAACCGATGTTATGATCGCAGATGTAGCAATTAGCAAGATTACCCGATCTGTAAGCTCCGGCCGATGGCAATAATATCGCTATCAGTCGCCGTGACATTCATTAATAATGCGGATGCGACTGTAGACCGCGCGGCTCACGGCTGTGGTCTCGACGGCAGATGTGGACGGCGAATCACGTGCAACGAGAGGTGGGAGGCGGGGATAGACCACCATTTTGCCAGTGCTGGTTGTATTAGCATCACACAACGGCATCCTAGTGCACTGTAGGCGCAACGCAACATTCATCGGGTATTTTCTGAAAATGTCCTACTTATGCGGACTTTTGTTCTGGTTTTAATGTTGATGATTAATCTGACTTCACCTCCAGATGTAGTTTACCACGTTGTAATGCATGAATGTATGTATGTATGTATATATGTATGTATGTATGTATGTATGTATGTATGTATGTATGTATGTATGTATGTATGTATGTATGTATGTATGTATGTCTATATGTCTGTACGTACGTATGTATATATGCTGGTTTTATCAGAACTATCGCCGCATTAAAAGGGTTCAATTAACTAATACGTCATAACAGAGGTATTCGTATTTCTAAATGAAAGTCGTTGCGTCTACGGTTTTCGTTTGGAAGTTTCGAGTTTCCTGTAGTTCTGGAAAGTTTCCTTCAAGAATTTAATACGGTTTCTCCACTTGAACCATGTCAAGTAAATGTTTGGAGTTTTCTACTTCTGGTTTTATTGTAAAATTTATCTTTTTTTATTGTAAAGTAAATGTTGGATTTTTCTACTTCTGGTTTTATTGTAAAGCATAATGGGTCATGTCAACGTGTTGTATGGCGCTGTCCACACTGACACAAGTACGCTGTTAGATGGGGTTTGTCTTCTGGGTTTGCCATCCCTCAGATCAACAGGACTAATGACCTTGATCTTGAACGCAGTGTGTGTTTTCTTTCTCCGAGGTGCCTAGCATGTCAGCCTGGGGCCGTTGGGTGCCCAGTTCCCGAAATGTACCCCGAAGGGATTACGTGCTGTGCAGGAGTCCAGCTATAGGCTATATGTGCCAGACCGGGGGGGGGGGGGGCTTGCGCACTCGCTTCCCTTTTCACACCCACAACTGGAGCTTGCTGGCGGGTGTGTATGTTAAATACACACAAAGCAGTGGCATGCACAGTTGCGCCCCCCCCCCACACACACTCACACGCACCGCACGAACGCACGCAAGATCTATCAAAGCTCGTACGTGCGTGCGGGCGTGCGTGCGTGTGTGTAATGTGGGAAATAAACTGTATTATTAGTTATTATGTTATTATTCATTTTACGCTGGTCTTAGCGCAGTGTAACAAGCCTGGTAACATTACACTTAATTTTAACTCAATGGTAGTCGCCACACGCACGCACGGGTACAGACACACACACTGAGTTCTACTGACAATCGATATGTCTAGTATTGTGCTAAATTCAAATATGAACACTACTCGCAAGTACACGCATGTTGTGCGCACTCGGGTCCCGTGTGGTGCGTGACAGATACTACTGTTAACAGAGCGTGCGTTCTGCAGGACAATTAGCTAATTACCGGCCCGCTTTTTCAAGCAGTTGTTCAGATTTTATACACCAATACGTAACTCGAGAGAGAAGCCTGACTCCAGCTAGTCCCCCACTCGGCGTCGGTAGACACAAAGCGTTGAGAGCCGGCGACATCTGTTGCCAGCGTAAACGAGCCTATTACGTCACATTTCTAGGCCCTAGGCCACGATATTCTCCACTGTATTAGTTCTAATCAGATCGCGTGGATCACTCTTTGATATGGATGAGGTATTTAGATGGGAAGCAAAATATACAAGCGCGTGTGTGTGGTTCAATATATCGATCTGATTCGTGAACGCCGGTGTGCAACCGGGGCACGGTTGTTGATGTAACGTCAAGCAATGAAAGAGTCGATCGCGTGCAGCTGCGCTGCGTGGTTAGTTACTATGAAAAACGGCGCGAAAGCACGCGCGTTCGACGCCATGCTGCGGCTGCCTTGTCAACAGCCGGTTGCCTGTCGGCCTGTAGGAGATGCGTACAGAAGGTATCCACATTCTGCCTATACTCCAATTGCGCCTACTGATGTTATTCCCATTTCGCCTACTGATGTTATACCCATTTCGCCCTCCGATGTTATTCCCATTTCGCCTATACTTTGCATTTTGAAAGCTCCTCTCACACCAAAATCACCATTTAAATGCAACATCCTTGTAAACAATTGGTAAATGTAAAATATGCTTTGCAGAAATCAGAGTTTTTCTTGAGTTGTGTAAGTGAGTTTATTTTCCGAAACTGTGTACGTACATACCAAATATACAAAACGATACAAATACAAACAGGTATACTTAGTAATATAGTTTCAGGTTAACGGCGGAGCCATGCTGTAGTCAGTTAGACAAACACAAATATAACAACATACAACAGCGATTGAATAGATATAACTGGTCGCTGTCAACCCATGGTAATTATGTTTTAAGAATGATAAATAACAAGTTGTTAAATAACAAAATAAATGTTAAATAACAAGTTGCGTAACAAGCAGAAATCAGGCTAAATTACAAATACAGAGAAAAGTAGGCGAAGTTACCAAAACAATGCAGGTAATACAAATGAATCATAGTAAAGGAACTAATAAAAAAGATAGCAGATATTAATATTAATTTGAATTGTTATGGCTATTTAAAACTTAAATATTAGTCATCTTAATTATTATTATTATTTATAAACAACATTTACTAAATCCAAAAAGAATTATATTTTTTTAAAGAAACACTCTGATTTCTGCAAGCCACTGTTTGTACTTAATTGCTAAAAGAAATCATATCCAATTAATGTTTTATTATGTTGAAGCCAAATCGCCTACATGTACCTAACGATGCTTCGTTTAATTATCAGCTGTTTGTCAATTGGCTTAATGTCTGGGCAAACATTAATAGAAGTAAAAATAGAAACGCTGCACGAAAACTCATGGTGAAATTCCGTAACGTGTCATGTGATCGGCGAGAGGATGAAATTCACGCCCATGATCAGCATTAATTCGCACAGACATGTTGTAATTAATTTGACTATTAAACTATTCACACACTACACATTTGGACATCAACAAACCAGGTTTGTGATAGGCTAAATCAGTTGAGGATGAAGTTTGAAGTGGTCATATGTTCATAATGTCCATGTTGGAAATTGTCCTTTGCTGAAATAAGACCGTTATGTAAAGGCGTATCAATTGCAGGATCCACGCACAGAACCCAGCATAATTTTTTTAGCGTTCCTCTCCACAACGCCGATTTTACTGCAGGCTTTCAACCTTTAGGAAAGCCTGGCATTTCGTGCGACAGTATTCGTTCACAATTTGCCGAGACCGCCGCTGGCGACAGACTATCGCGAGACACGAGAAATGTACTTCGAATTACATTATCTTGTCGTTCCACGTCTTGCGCAATGCACCGCTGCCCTTTTATCGCGTACCACCGGGTAACGAGTTGAGCGACCGCTGGGTGCGGTGCCGCGGGGCCACAGCTGCAAACGCTAAAGCATTCCCTATTCACGTCAACGTGTCTAACATCCGACAGGGACTTTGTTTTAAAATGTTGAAATTGTTCCGACACGATCAATACGGAAACGTGGTTGCGAATTTACAACGGATATATACCTATGAGTTGGGGCAGACAAGCTGCGCTCAGCAGGGCACAGGCTGACAAGCACAAGAACGCGAGTAGCCGACTCCACTTGTTTCGATTTATTGACCCGTTGGCGCGCGTTGACGAGCTGTCAGAGACCGCGGGGATGTCTGTGGCTTCCTGCGTCATCGATTCGGCGGGCTGAACGTACAAAGGCAGAAACAGCCGCCCGATCCCCGCAGAGGTCCATAACAAAGCAAAGAGCCGCGGCTGCATGTGGTCGACTAAAATGAAGCTCTTCTGAGCCAGCCGGTCTTGGCCTGCAGGCGTTATTCCAGCGTACTGGGGGGTCGGGGGTCGGGATGGGGGAGTCTGTCGAAGTCAGGAGGAGGGTTGGTATCTATTTTCGTCAATATTTTTTCTCGCTAGCGTTGTGTTTTGCCAGGGATGCGGTTAGATATGTTTGCGGGTAGCACATATGAAACATATTAACACTGTTTAAGCATCACTTGTTCCAGACTGAACCGCGAAAATCCAGTGATAAACACCATTTGAGCGTCATTTGTTTCAGACTGAACCGCAATAATCCAGTTTTAATGTATGGAATGCGGGGCCATTTCAGAACGTAACATTTCGTTTGCTCCAAACTCATATTTTTTGTGAGCAAATGAGAAACGTAAACGCATTACCAAAAACATCAACTGATTTATATTGACAATGATGGGCGGGCGGAAGGACGGACTTTTGATATCCATGTACTTTGTGTTTGATTACGAAACCAAATGTACATAGCGTCACATATGCCATGGCATCACACAGGCAGCTGCTAAATGTCTGAAAATTAGACTGGCCTATATGTATAAAAATCGTGGTGATCCTATCAGCATTCGAGGAAAATTCGTAGTTATTTTGTCTGAAGATCCCGAAGAGACTCGGTGCAGCATTTTCGACGATGGGTGTAGCCGGCGTTGATCACGTCCGCAACTGACGGGCCTAGTGAAGCGCTTCGCCAATCAACGCTGAGGCCTCTCGAAGCGTGCGATTTAATTGGCTGCTGCGCGCTTTAAGCGTTTGGCCGCCTCGTCGTTCAGTTTGAGTTTTCTGTTGAGCGTCACTGACGCGTGACGCGACAACGGCGGCTGCAGTAATCAATTAGCTTTGAACCACGTCGACCTGGCGCTTCATCACGCTCGGTTGCGAGCGCTTATAGGCTTTGTTTGAACTGTGGGCGACATCGACGCCAGCATGTTTACCGCTACAATGAAACAGCGACGGTTGATTGGGCCGTTACGATGTGGTGGCATTATCCAGAGTAATAACGCACGGTGTTATTAAGTGTAATAAAACCCCATGGACGATATTTGTACATCGGATGTCCAGCGGGAACGTGTATTATATGTCCTAGCGAGAACCTGGACTCGACCGCCAGGGGGGTGTTGGGGGGGTGCATGTATCCGCCTGGATTACCAGGTTGAATCGCCATTTTTGTTTTCAGTGTTCAAACAACACTCGGTAGCGTGACCACCAAATGTCAATTCGTCGTTGGTGTCGCAGTCATAATACGTTGTCATGGTTTGATTACGCCTTTTCGCGTGAGACATTACCAGGGTTGCGCAAATTTACAACAGCGTAAGTTATTTGGTTTGCCACCAGGGAGTGATTGGTTTCTATGCGGTCACGTGGTGTGTCATTTGTGTCATTTGGCGATGGCGATTGCGATGACGATAGTGATGATGCTCAACCACATCCAATTTCAGCACGGATTTCTTAACGATCGAGCTTCCAATATTCGGCCCGGTTGACCTCCTACGATATATGAATAGTGACAGCCAGCCAGTGACAACGAACAGCACTACCCGTGGGAACGGAGACGCTGGGTATCGAGTTATTGGACAAGTGGCGCGGACGATGAGCAATTGCAGCACCCGTGTGTTCATGACCTGCGTGCCAGCCAATCAGCCAGCCAGCCAGTCAGAAGGGTAGATAATACGAGCCACTAAATATAAAAGCATTATCTTTTAATCGTAATACCGTGTTGCATAGCATAACCTATATACCTATTCTAGCATGTCGCCCACCTGAATGTGTTTTAATGAACGAACATGTTTTTTTGTTGGTATTTTGAAGGCTTCGACTCGGATATCGTGTTTATATTGGCAAGGTTCGATATGCATAAGCTTTGGTGAAATTACATTTAAAAAGAGTGATTAATTGGAACACAGTTGAGTTTCATTCAACTCGATATAGTGTCTCCAAATACTCATCGACTATAGCACATCCTGCCGCATCTGTTCCGCGCTAACAGTCTTGAGTGCCCAGAGTACGGCCGTTAATGTGACAGCTGCGCGTCTACACGAGTGCGTGTCAACAGCTCGTCGGCGTTTGAGCTCGCTGAGCGGCATTTCATTAGCCGAGCGAAGGGTGTGTCTGGACTCTGGACGCACTCACACACGTACTCGCTAACAGAGAGCGCGCTGGTATAAGCGTCTGACGCAGACAGCGGTCATGGGTAGTGCTTATCTGCTAAGCTCTCCCAGTTATGACATCAGCTTAATCAGTTGCTCTTCATTGTATAATGACCTTTGCCTATGTGTGTCTTACTTCTGATATGTGCGTATAGAATATTCTAACTGTGGCCTAACGGCGTATTCTAATACAGCGGGAATATGGTATGATTCCCGTCTCATCTCAGACATTTGAATCTACAAAATGGCTGATTCCGCTATCCGTGATTCTTTTACGCGGAATCTACGGTTTTTAGTATTACTCTTAATAACCCGAATATTTGATTTCCCTTAGAAAATGCTATCACACATTGCTCTAAAACATTCACATCGGCATTAATTGTACCTCCTAAATTATTTCCTTTGATATTCGTGCCTAGCATTGGGTCCCTGTCTGTACTCTCTCCATGTTTCCATACTCATCGCGAATCAAATTCGTTGATGTTAAACTGCTCGTTGATGTTCGAGTGGGCCCAGTGAAAACATATTTATTAGTATGTCTGATGATTTCATCAATACTAAATAGCACATTTGGGAACACGAGTTAGCATGTCCTAGTCGATACTACGTAGGTTCGAATTTTGGAACGAAATAAGTCTGAAATGAGTGAAAACTAATGAAATTAAGGAGCGACCTTTCAACGACATCTGCCATTTTCCAATAGACGCAGTGGCGCGCGTACAGTGAATCGCGCTCATGTGCGTCTGGCAGAATGTCGTGTTGGATGGTGTTTATCTGCGCGTTTAAATGCGTATTGATTTTTCAATATGTCAAGATTTATGGCTACGACTTGTCAGCATGAATAAAACGCGCGATGATGGGCGTAAATCGACGAGGGCCCGTCAGACTAGACCAGACGACGCTGTGACAATAGGTACAGAACTCGTCGCTGGATCTCATTTACACCCGCGGGTCGACGCAGGTCGAAAGTCACGTCGAAGCGACATGCAGACGTTCAAACGCATGTGTGATGATAATGATGATGACGACGTTGACGACGACGACGACAATAATCGTGATCATGATCATCATGGTCATTATAATAATCACGACCATATGCACGATCACCACCATCACCATATGGGGCTCAATTGGGGCATTTAATTAATTATTAATTAATAAATAATGATATCATAACATGTAGTATTAGTTATTCCGTCAAGATTGGTAATTTCACGAAATTCACTAGGCCGGTTAATGTTCATGTTACATGGTTGGTATCCGCTAAACATAAAGTTACGGGAAAATGTAAATGTTACTTGTGTTGTGGTGGATACAGCGTTACTACAGGCAATAAAGACACACATTAACATAAATATGACCGCTAAATGTAGCGCTCTCGTCATGATTAATTACTTGCCCATCCTGTATATCTGTCGAAGTAATCGCAGCGCTACCGAGACCGTTCGTTGCGTAACATCTGGCGCGGACGCGAACGTCTGAAAAAGACTATAGGCGGCACCGCTAGGCGATGATTATTCTCAGTTGGGCGCGACTCAATTAAAGCGCCCAGCTCCTAAATAAACAGCGGCCGATAGCGATTACATTGACAGCAACAGCGGCTGGCCGGCACGTCGAGCCGCGGGCTGCTCAGGCACGGCGAGAGCGCGCCGCTTAAAGGGGTTGAGCCTCTCAAAGTGACACGTCCAAGCCGGACGTGAGCTTCGCGGTAGGCGTCCAATCCCCCGAGCGTATCTTGCCGAAGCAGGTGTATTGTTGAAAACTCTATGTTTGCGAAGAACGTGATGTTTCGCACATTTCATCATAACAAGCATTGTCGATAATGAAGTCATATTTATACTTAATATGTTATGTATAATATATATAAATCGCGTTTTGGTTAAAATGTCAGCACACGGAATTTAACAAGCTCCCATAAGTGCACGTAGTCTTATCAAAGTTGTCTAATAATTAAAATTTTGCAACCGGTACGTTTGAGGCCGCTGGCGCCAGACCAGAGTAAAGTCCGCATAATATTATGTTACATTCGTGCGAAGACACGCCCGAGCAAACTCCCGCCCTAGCATGTCGCTTCAATGCACGAGGCTCACCAACCAATTAATATCTGATATCATTCAACCTGGTTGAATACTTTATCCACAACACTAATCCTGTCACACATACTAACATATAGCATAGGAATCCCCCAATGAAGACCTTTCTTTATCACATTTAGTAATAGTTAATGTCTGGTATTATGTGTCCCTGGTTGAATAGCATATTCACAACACTAATCATGTATAACGCACAGCGTTAATTTTGAATAGAACAATCGGAATCTATAATTGAAGATCACCTACATGATGTCGCATTTAGTAACAATAAAATGTATGGCCAAATAATCGTCGTTACGAAGTCCTACAAGATATCACAGTAACATCAACTGCCGAACTAGGACCATTTTATAAGAGAACGCATGTTGTGTATATGCTGGTGTGACAAAAGTTAATCATGACACTAAGCAACAAATCATATCATGCGCTTGCCGCATCAGGCCGGTCGTATCGATTTACTGCGGGCTTAGTAGCGCACACGAACAACACGAATATGCAACAGCCTATTACATAGCAACGGATAGCAACAGCACGTAAATCTTGACCATAATTTTTTATAGCAACGCGTAAGTCTTAAACACAGACCAACATATAGCAACAGCACGTGATCCTTGACCATACACCAACAGCACGTAATCCTTGACCGTACACCAACAACACCTAAGCCTTGGCCATGCACCAACAACACGTAATCCTTGACCATACACCAACTGCACGTCGTATAAGAACGTGTCGACATGCGTGCGTGCACATGTATTGTGTCTATTCTGGGGATTATATACTACATTAGATTTGTATTAATATTTTCCAATTGAAACC
>BSQZ01000032.1:6535000-6652500 GCA_033239005.1 Lamellibrachia satsuma
CGCGCCAACACGAGCGTAGACTGTCGCTTGTATGATATTATCAAGAATGCTAACAATTCGTTGCGGATTGCCATGGAATGTGCGAACTTTAGCCAGCACGGTTGTGTGTGTGTGTGTGTGTGTGTGCGTGCGTGCGTGCGTGCGTGCGTGCGTGCGTGCGTGCGTGCGTGCGTGCGTGAGTGCGTGCGTGACTCTGAGAGTAAGTTTCAGCTTATTACCGCTACCCCAACCATTCACTAGCTTTTGAGTGGTGTTGAATAAATGCATGTCAATTGTATTGATTTGCAGACGCGAAGATTTTGATTAAAACGAGACCTCGTGTGGAAGGAAATAATGACTGACATGCCACGGAGGTTTGGCTTACTCGTGGCGCCACGCAATCAAACAGATCGCTTCGCTACGTGTTTGTGCCCAGTTACAAATTCACGAGGGCTGCATACCACAGACACTATATACGACCTTTGCTTCACCCAGCACAACATGGGCGTGACACCAAGTGAACGCAGTTTGTCACACCTGTTTTTTATTGCGTGACATCTGTCATTGTAAATATTCAGTTCCGTTTCATCGTCGTCGTTTAGTTACAACCAGTTGTACGTTTCGTGTTCGCAACACCTACAATTGTAGCTTCGACGGAGAACGTGTCTTTTACAGGGCAGCTGACTGAAACTCGGCCGCCTTATCGGGTCAACCCTCTGGTTGTCTACACGCCTTCGATTACTCGGACAAAGTGCGTTGAAGCGGTCCACTGGTTAACATCTCCGGTGTTTATCGCGACTGCCGTGATTGGCGCTGTTCGTGCTGCAACAACACGGGCTGCGCCTTGACAACGGCGGCCGAGCGCGAGCTCGCAACGTGGCAACGGGCTTGTGAAACAAACTCGCTGTTGTGGCGACGCCAGGACGCATTCGCCGTATCCGTTGATTTATTTCCGCCGGTTGTAGAAATGACTGCCTAACGACGAGCAACAGGGGCGGCGGTGGCGGAGGAGTACCTAAGGGGGCGTCGTGGGAATGTTCGACTGTTGGGCGCCGAACGCGGGTAAACTGTGACTGGCATGAGGTCGTGCCTGTGTTTGCTGGAACAGTTATACTTAGTTTGCTCTACTCCACGCCACGCAAGCCGCATTTCCCAGATGCATTTTCAGATAGGTCGTTTGGGGGCTTTGGAAGGTGAATGTGTTTCTGTTGGTAAAATAGTATACAGAATGAAAGCTGCTTCTTCTTGCGTATGTCATCATCGTCACAGCTCATATCAAGTTCGGACTTCTCGAGCCACTCGCGTGTGTGGCTGCGTCCAGCTCCACGAGTCCTCGCACGGCTCCGGGTAGTTGGTAGACGGGACAGTCTCCGCTGATGACGTGGTCGGCCGTTTGGACATCCCCTCAGTCACAGAGGTCACCGTGGGCCACGCCCCGGCGTAGCATGGAGGCGTCGAACCTCCCAACGCCAGATCGTAGACATTCTTAGTCTTGTCCAGGCTCGGCGCTAGAAGTCGGCACCTGCTGCGCGAGTAGAAGGTGTGGGCACGAATTGATGTAACGTTGTGGTGGTGGAGGAAAGCTATTGAAAGTAGACGTTACCAATGTGTAATGCATATTGAACAATAGTCAACATTGTCGACATAACAACCCATGTTAATAAGATTACAAAATACGGTATTTTGGCAGTATGACTCATATGCAAGGTTTTCTCGGCAAACGCAAACGCACACAGTAAAGAACAAAATGGTATGTTAAGCCTACACCGCACCGCCACTTGAGACATGGCATTTTGCGCGATAGTGGCGCCGCAAACCAGGTAAAATTGCCCCACAGTGGCGCCGCTTAGCGGATAAATACACAATGAACACCAGTAGTTCGTCATTGTTGCATATAATATTAATTATTGAAAATGAAAATATATCATCTGCACTTTACTATTATCGTACGGGATTCGTACCCTTTTCAACTTGCTCTGTTCAGTTTATTCGCTCAACCGTATTTCATGTAACTGTAACGTGGACACTGTCACTAGTCATATAATTTATGTCATGTACAGACATCTCACGCACATCCGTACATGGAAATAACTAATTTACAACTGGGGTGTTTCCGTCAATAGTGAAGACTGCCAACCAAAGTAATGCCAATGTTTAGAAGCTGTGCCGATTATATGCCAATTTCTCTGTTGACACAATTACATTTTTTTTTAGAAAATTGTTCCTTACTAGAACGAACAGTTTTGTGAACGCCAACACAACTAAATTCGAGTCAGTACGGGTTCCGTGCAAATATGTCCACGACCCACGCATTAACGGACTTAATATACGAAACATTAAATGCTATGGATGCAAAAACATGCGATTGGAGTATTTATGATTTCAAAGAAGGCCTCCAATAAGTAGAATTGGACCACAGAATCTTTATCAAAAATAATTATTATTATTGTGTGCGTGGAATTACAAACGACTGGATTAAAAGCTACCTACGAAAACAGAAAACAATTTGTCAATATTGATGGAAGGGCGTCGGAGCTCTTAGGTGTAACACGGAGCTCTTAGATGTAACACGTGACGTTCCAAGGTTATTTGTTTGGCTATTTATAGGAGACGCCACTTGCACACGGCTATTTACAGGAAACACCATCTACACGCAGCTATTTATACGCTACGCCACTTACACGCGGCTGTTTACATAAGCAAGACACCACCGATACGCAGGCAACTAGTCAAGGTATATAATGTCAGAGTTAGCCGGGCGAGCGTCGCGGTCAACGAGTGGCGTTTCTTCGTTCTGATATTTCGAGAGTTCCGTCCTGTCCGCCGCGTCCGCCACTTCCGCCACTTCCTCCACCTCGTCCACTGTCCTCGACAAGGTGGGTTTAGACGTAAGCTTGACCACTGCAACCGAAGTCACGGCATGTGCTTCTGTAATACTTATAAGTGAGTTGTTCGCATTTGATAATAAATATTATCACAACACTCGTGTTAGACAGTATTAGCAGCCACATTTTAGCGCCGATGCGAAATTCTACGCGAACGCCAAGTTGTTGTGTGCAACGTCATAGCTTTTGTGGTCCTGCCATAAGCATACGCGAAACTTGGAGCAAACTTTTCTTAATTTACGGTTGCGACTCCGATCTGAGTAAGCGCTAATAGCTTATTTAAAGATTAAACATTTTAAACTGACGTGCACACATTCGTATATATGTATTCCGTGCATGACATACAATCTGCACACTGTCATCAATAAACAGAAGAAATGTGCCTTAAATAATTGATTGTGAGTAAGTTTATCGTCGAATAGTGTCTCCAAGTCAACCGCCATACTGGCGAATGACGTCCTGTGATGTTGCGTTTTTTACCACACAAATTTAATGAGTTTATATTACAACCATAGACATAAATAGAACACCCCTTAGTAAACAACCCACTACCACCGCCGCCGCCGCCGCCGCCGCCGCCGCCGCCGCCGCCGCCGCCGCCGCCGCCGCCGCCGCCTGCGCAGTTAATTATAACACGTGTGACGACACTAAGTTTGACTCACTCGCTTTGTTGAGGTGAGGTTCTACCAAAGAGTAGGTGAAGCCGATCACTACCGGTAACAGTCCCATAAGAAAGATCGCCCACAGCGGCACACGGTTTTTGGCACGAATCGTGCTTCCTGGCGATATTATCCCGGGCATCGTAGTGCCAAGCGACGCGTTGCCGGGTATCTTGCTTCCATATATATATATATATATATATATATATATATATATATATATATATATATATATATATATATATATATATATATATATATATATATATATATATATATATATGATGTTTTAACTGATATATATATATATATATGATGTTTTAATATATATATATATATATATATATATATATATATATATATATATATATATATATATATATATATATATATATATATATATCAGTTAAAACATCACCTCTACCCTTCACGTTTCACTAGGTTGGGCACCGTGCTGCCAGGCAACGTACTTCCGTTTGAACCGACTAGAAGCAGTTCGTACGACTTCAATAGTGAAGGATATTAATCTACTTGTACACAAACTACACTTTCATTACACTACACGAACGTTGTTTGCTCAAATGATTCTATCAGCTTGAACAAGCATTAAGTAATTTAATAGTTTGTCTGATGATTTCACAAAAACTACACACAAACGTTGCACAAACGAGCTAGCATGTTACAGTGGATACCATGTAGGCTTGGTTTTTCGCAAATTTAATTTGAAATGAGACTAGCAAAAATCGAATTGAGGATGTACCTTTAGTAGTTTTGTCATACACAATATTAACCGTATTGGCAATATGTTAAACATGTATGTGACTAATGTCAAATCGCTTATTTTCGACAATAATACACATTTATACATATATATATATATATATATATATATCAGTTAAAACATCACCTCTACCCTTCACGTTTCACTAGGTTGGGCGCGTGCCAGCCAATATAAATTGTATTATTAAATAAAGTCAACAACGTTACATTGTCTTCAAATATGTTAGGCCTAACTCCCGTTTTTCTCCCAAAACCTGATTTTATACACGCAACAGGCGTGTGTAAAATCGCGTGTTGCGCGATCACTTCCAAAATGTTATCGACATGTTTGCACGATCCATACATAACGACCAGGTAACATATACAGCGAATCGACACGCAATGGAAAAGGCCGATTGTCGTGAGCATCTGCCAAAACATTGTCGTGGTATCGCCTGAGAAGCACTTCCGCCATTACCCGCCGCCAGAGAAGCTTGTGCACACGATGACGTGCTCCCATAATGCATTGTGTGTGATGTTTCCATAACAGCGGAGTGTTCATAAATTATTAATCACATAGACCGCTCCCCCGGTTAGCTGTGCATCCATAATTGATCAAAAATCACCGACTCCTGCGTTCAGTATTTTTTTACTTTTATCCCTGCAAAAGCACCCGGGCGACAGTATCTAAACAAGTCTTGCCGGCGATGTCACGGCAACGTAATTTCCGGTGCGACGTCTGCTAACACAAGTATGCTAATCATTGTGTTCTTCGTGGTTACATTGGTGCTATCTTGCGGCAAACCTGCCAACAGTAAGTTTTCCCACGCACTACATAATCATATATATTTCAGTATTATTTAAGATATCACAAGAACGTTTTTGCGTATAGGTGCAGGGTTTTCATTTTGAGCGTAGAGGGTGTCCGACGGGGAAAATGGACTACTGGTGGATGCAGTGCCGGATTAACAATGTAGGGGAGCATGGCATAAAAAATACGAAGATCGTACGGAGGTAACCTGAACGTTTATTCAACTACGTTTGAGCACATGCATTCACAGATTGTTGTCGTCGATGGCATACAAATATACAACCATATACAAACATACAAACATACAAACATACAAACAAGAAAATACAGCAAACACTGACATACCAGAAAATAATACAATTCAGCAAAAAGCAGAGACCGTGTACAAGTTCTTCTGAGCGAACGAAGGGTGACATCCACATACTGTCCACGAAACTAGTGACCGTCAGTTCTGTACGGAAACGTAGAAACGACATGGTGCAAATCACAAAACGTGTTTTGTGGGACAACTAGTTCCTTGTTATAACGAAATGGTTAACTAGTTTCTTCATATAACAAGAACATTATCTTTTTATAACAAGACACTTTCTTGTTATATCAAGAAACTAGTTACATATCTTGTTATAATAAGAAACTAGTTATAAAAGAGTGTCTTGTTATAACAAGAACATTATCTTGTTATATCAAGAAACTAGTTACCGATGTTGTTATAATAACAAACTAGTTATCCAAAGGTTTCTTGTTATATCAAGAAACTAATTATATATGTTTTTATAACAATAAACTGGTTATAAAAGAGTTTCTTGTTACATCAAGAGGCTATAGTTACTTGGGTACCTATCTTGTTAAAACTAGAAACTAGTTAAAAAAGCAAGGTAACTAGATAGGCATCTAGTTTCTTAATATAACAAGAAACTATCACGTGATAGTTTTTTTGTTATAATACAAGACACTTGTTCCGTACAACATGGGTGACAGGCAGAATGGAGAGCCGAGCGGAGTTGATTCGATTTTATTTCAGTCTAAGATTGACACATAGAGAAATAACGTCATGTTTGGCTATCCAACATATAGCATCCGAGCGTCATCTGAGAATACTTCACGATAATGCGATTGTACAGTAGGAAAGAACACTCGTATATACCTAATGTGGCTGGCTACGTTGATCAAGAATTGGCAAAGTCTGGACAGCTGCATGGCTACAAATGGGTGCACATGAAATGCACCCAGAACGGCTTCGTGGTCAACCAAGAAACGATAAGGTTGCTTATAAAGATGCTTAATCCAGTAGGGTTTGAACTGAGAAACCGCCTTCACTTACGACGACGTCAGTGCTACAACAGGGGACCAGATTTCACGTGGCACATGGACGGCTGCGATAAATTGTAGTATTTTTGTCCCCACCGAGGCCCTTAACTGTCATTGGCGACTGGGTGATTTCGTTATGAGCAATCTGCCACATTATTTGACGCAAGTCGGTTCAGTACTGTGGACTTTCTCTTGCTGACCCGATCTTTTAGTGGCTGGCTTCTCTCACAAAATGTGAAAAGGGCAATGCTGTCCCCAAGCTTGGGAAGATAGTGTAAAAGGGTAGTGTGGTCCATAGCTGGAATCACTGTGCTGTCAATTTGGAAAACCACAAAAATAGAAATGTGGTGACTAGTTATGTGTTATATATTTAGATTGTGTACAGTGATTAACGTGTTATAGATGGCCATTCAGTCCGGTATACATTTGTTATTGTACGACTGGTATTTACCTCATTACAAGTCTGAAGAGTTACCAAGTAATAATGGTTATTTATTAGGCGTTTAATCCTAGGGCTTTCCCTGAAATTGTCTCAATGAAATGTTGACTCAAGTATTCATTTGAGTTTTCATTAGGATTATAATGTATTTTTACTAGGGTTTGTGTTAGATACATATCTTGATGTTAGTGTTACGGAAACCTAACTGGTTGATTGAGCTACATTTTCAAGGAATAAACCTTGTCTGATGAATAGGTCACAGTGAAAAGTTTATGAAAATCGATTCAGTATAGTTTTCAAGATATTGCATTAAACAGAGATATTGAAATTTCGAGGCTAAATTTGTGTGTACGTGTGTGTGTGTGTGTGTGTGTGTGTGTGTGTGTGTGTGTGTGTGTGTGTGTGTGTGTGTGTGTGAGAGAAAAAATATATATATATATATATATATATATATATATATATATATATATATATATATATATATATATATATATATATATATATATATATATATGTACATGTATATGTATATATATATATATATATATATATATATATATATATATATATATGTGTGCATATATATATATATATATATATATATATATATATATATGTATATATATATATAAATATGTATGTATGTGTGTATATATATATATATATATATATATATATATATATATATATATATATATATGTGTATGTATGTGTATATATATGTGTGTGTGTGTGCGTGTGCGTGTGTGTGTGCGTGTGTGTGTGTGCTGTGGTGAATGACGTAGGTCTGATGCATTGGCTGAGTGGGATCTCGATCGCGATCGCTGTGTAAGTTAACAAAACTAAGAATTGAAGGGTACCCAATAATAACCATTATTTATTAACAAAACTAAAAATTGAAGGTTCTGTTCAGTGGCGTATTTGGGGGGGGGTGGGCACTGGGCCCTGGCGCCCCTTTTTCGCTTACAATTTATATTTTTTTCGTATGTAACCTGTTGCACAACTAATGGTAGCATGGTAAACTAATGGTTGACTAAATTTGTCCCCCTTGCAAAATCCTAGATATGCCACTGCTGCTGATACAAAGTTGTACATTCATCAGTTTATTGGCATGAAAAATGGGGGCATTTTCTTTTGATTTTCCCTACTCAAAATTCCTTCCCCCTCCCTATGTCCTTCTGATCTTCCATCCATCCTACCTTGTCTTCCTTCATCTTAGTCAGTGTTTCTTTGGCACATTTCTCTCAACCAAATATACTGTCTTCCTCCATTTCACCACGTCTGCAAAGAACAACAGTAACAGTAAACATATTGTTTTATACATGCATGCCCCTGCTAAAAGGAAATACTTCATTTATTCATTATGCCTAAATATACTTGCAGACAGAATTATGAAGTAACCTGAATTTTGTTTGTTCCGACCTGTTGCTTCTTTTTTGTAGTAAATCACTGTATGCGACTATTTTGCGCATGTTGCATGAATGGACTTGGACCTTGCCTGGTGTAGTTATAGCTGGGGCTCGTGGATTCTTGAATGGATGGGTTAAAAAACATATTTACTTTTCCAGTTCAGTTGTATACCAAAACATTACGTCACAACAGCTTCTAATGATAAAAGAAATACTTATATAAACGACAACACATGTACAGTTTTAAACAATAACCCAGAAAATGGCCCCCAAATTGGGGCATATTTGTATTAAAACTGTAATAAACAGCTATATTCAACGTTTGACAACGAAATGTGGCACATTGGTAGATTTGTTGTCCTAGATTTCAAATATATGCAACTCGACTTTAGTTGTTGTTGTAACCATGGTGTGTAATGTCACCATGGTGCACTCTAAAAACAGATTGGTTAAAATGACCAGGATATTGGTCAAATTCAACCAATGTGGTTGGTAGATATGTATCCAACCAATCTCTTGGTTAAGACAACCAATTTTTTATGGTTAACTTTTTAACCAATCCATATTGGTTAGAATAGTAACCAACATATGTTGGTCAATTAAACCAAGTTATTGGTTAATCTATCTAGGTCATGTAGCAACCAATGTAAATTGGTTAGGCTAGGACCATTTATATTGGTTGGAATATGACCAATTGATTGGTTGGAATAGGGTCAATTATATTGGTTGGAATATGACCAAATGATTGGTTATCTAGAATAGGACCAATTATGTGGAATTAATACAATATACCATTTAGGCAATGCAATAGACAACAAGCTACAGTTCATTCTACTATCACTGCATGCATTTAATTTCAGGAACATCATGTCATTTTTTTCCACAAAGTTGTCAGTGCAAGTCGGTGAAAAAACATGTAATATGACGGCATTGTACTGAGACATTAAATCATTTAACATAACGTACAATACATTATAAACTACAGGTGAACGATAGAGCTAAAGCCAATAAAAAATCAATGCAAACAAAGGCAAATGATAGAGTAGCTCAAACTGGCACGTCCAGTCAATGTACTAGTGACCCTCAAGGTCATGAAAGTATAAAAATGTGTCATGTGACATATGCACAATGTAAATTGTTAATTGTGTTACATGAAATAATAAGAGACGTAATAATAAGAGACGTCACACTGTGACCTTGATTTCAGTTTTCTAGTACACACAAAAGTACACATTTGTAAGGGCAAATAACTGGCATGCAGTGCATGACTCTATTCGTTGTCTGTTTCAATTACTAACTAACCAAGTACATTGCACATAGAGCAGACGGGCAGCTTGATGACAACTAAAAACAAAACAATGTCAGCTTCGTATTTCTAGTCCTAACATTTAAGGCCAGGCTAAACCAGTATGGAAGTCAAAACAAAAATTCCAATATTAATTGTATTTATCAACACAAAATGATGTAACTATACAAAACAAAGCATATTTAAATACTTTTTTTTAGTAAAGTGAAATTCTATTTTTAGCATCGTTCTCGGGGTAAATGGGGGGATCAGCACTGACAACAGTGTGGTAACTCTTGGAATCACCATCCCCCAGATACCCTGTGTACACAAGTCCATGCTTTTCTTCACTACGCCGAAATATTTTCAGCATGCCATCTGGCTCCATAGCACCAGCGTTGAATTCTGCCTCACTCAGCTTACTGGCCTGTGTTTTGCAAGTATTGCAATAGTTCGATGATACATGGACGTCAACAACTTTAGCTGGTCCCCTGGGGTTGACAGAAAGCACAGTCGCTACACCATTTTTGCTTTGGAAGCCACGTCTCTGCCACGACCCATCACAAGACAAAGTCACATTTGTGCATCCAGTACCGTCCCGCTATTCATGCGCTGCCCTCCTCATCGATTCGCCAGCAACAGAGCGTGTTGCCTCATGAATCCTGTCCTTCGTGTTGTTCCACATAGTACAGGACACAGGTGGAGGCATGTTCATCTATCCGAGGAGACGCACAGCTTGTTGTCGGTTGCGGCCAATGCTAAACATGGCCATCTCAAATCTGGTGTTGACACTTTCACCATCAGGCTGAGAGTTCAGTTTGTAAGTGTGGCCACAGTCATGATTCATGCACTCAAATGACAGAGAACTTCGGAGTCCAGCAATGTCCTCTGTGACAGTATACCCATGACCACCGCAGTTAGGACAAGGGAAAGCACTGACAAAGTTCACCAGATTTCGCACATCTATCAGTCTGTACCCATCAAGTTCAGTGACAACACTTCTCTTCTTGGTGTACTGTAGTTTCTCTTCAGAAGCACACGGCTTGGCAGTTTCTTTCAATGGCCGTGTATACTTGTTGCCATAAAATTTCCGCTTCTTTGTGGGCTTTGCCCGTGGCATGATGACACTCGAGTAGTGACGAACCTGGAAAGTAAACAGTGTGATAAATTATTCAGTTATGCCAAAAGTAATCAAAAGGTAGTGAAATTAGCTTGTATTTATTACATACTAACATCTAAAATAATAAAGTTGAGCAAATGAAGTTGATTGGTCGTGGGTGATACTGTTATTGTAAGTAAACAGAATGAAAATACTAAAATATTGCAGTTGGCTTGGTCCGTGGCCTCAGCTAAACACTACTTTGATTCTTACATTGACAACATTTTGCAGTAAAAACACCATCAATTAAATGTATTGGAACTATTACAACATGGTCACAGGCCTAGACCCCCTAGACAGCCCCAGTCAGGATACTAGTTAGTCACTTGTCTGACTTAGTGACCTGCCCCGTCTACGCTAGTTAGACTGGCAGTGCCATGCCCGTGACATTTTTCATTGCTAATTGAACAAAATATTCATATTTATAATAATTACATCACTCTATACATACTAGTGCCCTGCGCGGGCCTAGAATTTGATCCAAAGCCCGGCCCGCAATTAGCAGTTAGAGTCCAGGCCCGGCCCAGGCCCGCAATAATTTTTCAAGCCCGGCCCGGCCCAGGCCCGCAAATTAGAATTTAGGCCCAGGCCCGGCCCAGGCCCGACCCAGACCGTGAATGTTTGGCCCAGGCCCGGCCCGGCCCGCAAGTTTCAGGCCCAGGCCCGGCCCATACCCGCGGGCCAAAGATGGGTAAGCCCGCGGCCCGCTAAGTTTAGAGAAGATAAACCTATAATCTTATAACAAAGACGAAAAACAAATAAACTGTAAAACAGACTTATTGTTTTACTTAAAAAAGGTCCATAGTGTGCTGGATGAGTTCTAAAAATTCAGCACTACCAACTTCTTCAAACTTACGAATATCCTGAAGAAAAATAAAGAAAAACTTCTTAGTGTCATTACTATTAAATATGGTAACATTTGTTATATTTGGCTTTAATGTATTGGTTTATTGTTAGGGTAGGATATTTGTTTATGTAACCCTGACTTAACCCATATGCAAGCCACAATCCCAATTTATATTGTTAATTGAATTAGCTCAACTAAGTTAACATAATTTAATATGATATTTCAATTAAATGTTACCCACTGGCACTGACACCCAGTGGCATTTCCAGCAGGTCTGCAGTCACTAGCCTGAGACAGACATGTTCAGACATGTGTGAATTAGTACAAGTTTGATTGAATTAGGACTGGGGAGAAATACCAATTACCAACTGGGTTGGGTACTGGGTAGTGGGCTAGTTGCCTAGTGTGCACTTGGCAGTGGGCAGGTCTTTCAGGTGGGCAATGTTTGGAGGGAAGACCTAGACAATAGAATGTCCACTGGTAGGGTCAAAGGGTGATAAGTTGATGGTTAATCATGGCTTGATTGCCTCTGCAAATATTTCTAAAGTAAACATTTGCGGCTGGCTACTTACTGAACTTATGGGGTCATTAGATTCCATGCAAGATCTCAATTTGCAACTATATAATACTAAATAATTTTAAGCATTCATTAAACGGAATTACAATTTATAATCAGTTTTTATTTTTAAAAAATAAAGTAATAATCGGTGTTTTGTATGAATATTTTTATTATGTCCAGGCCCGGCCCGGCCCGCTCACACTAGGCCCAGGCCCGGCCCGAGCCCGATGTGTTTAAATTGTTTTCAGTCCAGGCCCGGCCCGGGCCCGCAGTATGTAGGCCCAGGCCCGGCCCGGCCCGGCCCGGCCCGCGAAATTATGTAGAGGCCCGGCCCGGCCCGGCGCGGCCCGCGGGCTGCGGGCCGGGCCGGGCTTGGACCAAAAGCCCGGCCCGCGCAGGGCACTAATACATACCTGAGTCCTGGTGGTGCTTGGTGAAGTGTGGTTGAATGTTCACAACATGTAAATATAGGCAAAAACGAACTTATATCACAACAATTTCTCCAGTAGATGCTCACACGCGGTTTCTGAACAGGAAATGAGACCCAGCCAAAGTGCAGTTCTAAGCTTCTCTGTGATTGGCTAATCCAGGAGCCCTACGCATGTTGCTGTACAACTAACAACCAATAAAAACCAAGCTTTCAAAACATCTTGCCAACTTTATTAAGGATGCTCTAGGGTCGTTTCTGTACAGTTTGGTAAAAACTAGGTGTAAATTGGTGGAGTAGATCGCAAAAAATCTTAATTTTTAAATTATGCATATTTAATTAGATAAATATTACACAACAGGCTATGGATAAAATGCAACTTTTCTAGTATTTATATACTTTATTCAAGTTTGATACTCTGTGGGTGCTTAGAATGATAATGTCAGGTAAAATAAATGAATAAAAAAAATATGTATTTTATTCAATTTTTGGGGTTTAGCCTGGCCTTAATGTGGCCGAGAAGTTTCATCTCTCTTGGTGTGACCACGTCATATGGCGTGGTGATGTTGAAAAGCCCCTTCTGTACGAATGTCCACACGTCTGCTGCCTCAGCGGGTACCCTGCATTGAATATAAAGAAGACCTTGAAGCAGATGTCGACTGCCTTCACCAAAAAGTCCACCTCATAGAGCACATCTTCACAGAGGAGGAATAACTCCTTGGCCGCCAAGATAGTGTCACGAATAGCGAGGATTTGAGGTTGCCGAGTCGTACCTCACTTCTCGTCTCATCTCTTTCTTAGGTAGGCAGCAAGGTATGTCCCACTCTGGAATAAGCAAGGAACACAGAGTATAATACGCTGAAGCATGACGACATTCCATAAAATTATGTGTACATTTATTTATATATTCATTTATAATTACTAAGTTAATAATGTTTTTTATTACGGATGTAGCATATGCTTCGAAGATAGACATGCCATTTGTACTCCAGTGAGAAGTGCCAAATAGCCAGACTGGTGACTATAGAACAGAACATAGAAAAAAAGTTAATACTTAGACTTACCCCTGAATGTCTCAATCATGTGCTGTATTCCCCAATCGGCCATCTGGTCTTCCACATAATTGTCCATCAGTGATGACTGGTGAAACTACAAAAATATTAACAAATATATTAATCAATACAATGTACTAATTGGTAGACATCAAGTAGGTCTAAATACTCAAACTACCCGTTATATAGAAAATAGCAACATAGCTGCACAAGTCCACAGTGACTCAATACTGACTGCTGTCTGCCATCTAGTGGAGTATGGCTGTTGCGTTGAACCACCCCGCTGGCTTGAGCTGGTCACTGGGTAATTTGTCATTTCTGCATTCCACAGTCAAACACAGGATATATCAGTTTCAAACATTCCATTAAAGCTTTGCTAACTACTTACAACTGTGCATTTTAAAGTTAACGTAGAGCAAGATGTACACTGGCTAACAGAGAGTTACTAACTCCTTATGATGATAAACCAAGATCTGGTATATTTCATCAAGAACTCCTAGTACTGCTTCCAGCTCTATATGAAAACTGATACGTGCGGGCTTGGCCCGTCTCCATCACTAAGCACATACAAGTTCACACCCCTGAGAATAAAACTAGTCATATGTATGAATATATACTAATACAATACATTAAAGTTACATCAAATAATAGCATATTCCTTTATATACCATATCATGCCAAAATTATATAATATAAACAAACTTTTGGTTAAGAAACTATTTGACACTTACCAAGTCTACGCGGTGGCCTCGTCAATTCAAAGTCATGCTGTGAAAAGGAAGTTGCCTGCATCTCACGTGACCACTACCACTCAGCAAATGTAGTCACCTAGTATTTAACTGAAACTGCTGGGATTGTTTAGTTGTTTTATTATGGGATTCACAAAGTACTAATACAGCGGTTTAAGTTGCTGTACAGCACAATAAGGAAGACATCAGGCAACAATAATAAACAAAGATTGGTTGTAGTCGTAACCAATGTGATTGGTAACCGGACAACCAACATATTGGTAACTAGTTGACCAATATATTGGTTAAGAAAAGCAAAATTGGGTTAATCAATTATATTACTAGTCTACTGTACTAATACATCGGCCTAAGTTGCTGTATTGCACAATAAGCATCAGGCAACAATAATAACAAAAAAGATTGGTTGTAGGCGTAACCAGTGTGATTGGTTACAGGACAACCAACGTATTGGTCACTAGTTGACCAATATATTGGTTAAAACAACCAATATATAACCAATATTGGGCCAACCAATTAGATTGGTCGTTTTCTCAACCAATCTGTTTTTAGAGTGTGTGTAATGTAACCACGGTGTGTAATGTAACCATGCATGGTGTGTAATGTAGCATATGGAAGCTGACGAGCTGAGCAATCAAATGTGTACCAATTGTGTAGACTGAACAAGGAATTAATTAATTAATAAAACACGGTTAATTAATTAATAGAACAAGATCAACGGTAGCAGAGATCATAATACGTAATATAAGAAATGAAAGCTGAGAGGCTCAGCAATAAATATATATCTACCATTTAGACAGAAAAAATAATAAATGCATTAATAAAAAAAATAATTAATTAATTAATAGAACAAGAATGTGTATGTGAAACATTCACAGCTGTAGTTCTGTAGTTTAATGGAATTAATTATGGAACGTGTGGTTTTGGAATGCAAGTTGGGGCACGCACTAACGCAAACGTCATGAAGTTGCGGATTACGCCATTAAGTAGGCGATAATAAAGCCAGTTAATGAGTTATGACTAGAGCTTTGTGCACTTTTATGAACTAATGCCACGGTTTTATAGACACGCGCATATAGACACTTCGTTTATCCTTTGAAAAATACCCCTTTCCCTAGTTTTTAAAACACATGTCTCCATAAATGCTGAGACCTGAGCGATCCCCGTGAGGCAGTGTCAGACCGATCACTACTAGTACTACAGACATATAAAAAACTAATTATAACAAGATAGATAACTAGTTTCTTGATATCACAAGCAACCTTTGGATAGCTAGTTTCTTGTTATAATAAGAAAGGTAACTGGTTTCTTGATATAACAAGATAATGTTCTTATCATAATAAGAAACTCTTTTATAACTAATTTTTCTTATAACGAGATATGTAACTAGTTTCTTGGCCTAACGAGAAAGTTTCTTGTTATAACAAGATAATGTTCTTGTTATATCAAGACACTGGTTATCTATCTTGTTATATCAAGAAACTATAGTTATCCATCTCGTTATAACAAGAAACTAGTTATCCATCTCATTATATCAAAAAAAAGGTTCGAGAAATAAGTCGGAGAATTACAGACCAGTGAGTTTAACGTCAGTGATTTGTAAATTATTAGAAAGGTTAATTAATGACCATAAGGTGGACTTCCTCGTTAAGCATACATTATTAAATTCATCTCAACATGGATTCCTTAAAGCGAGGTCATGCTTAACAAATATGTTATGTTTTTTTGGAAGAAAGCACTAAGTGGATAAACGAGGGATCGCCAGTAAATAGTATCTACTTAGATTTTCATAAAGCTTTTGACAAAGTGCCACATCAAAGATTACTACTTAAATTAAAAGCCCATGGTATCGGGGATAGCATAACTGACTGGATAGAACAATGACTGACTGACAGAAGACAACGAGTTGTAGTAGATGGAGAAGTTTCAAATTGGAAATCGGTTTTGAGTGGGGTACCTCAAGGATCAGTATTAGGACCTATATTATTCTTAATATATATCAATGACTTGGACGACTGGTCTGAGAAATGGCAGATGTTCAATTTTGGGAACTTGGATGTAAACTATAAAATGGGAGATACAGTTCTGGGTACTACTGTAAAAGAAAAGGACTTAGGAGTTACAATAAGCGCTGATATGAAAGTTTCAGAGCAGTGTGGTATTGCAGCTTCAAAGGGTAATCAAATTCTTGGATTGATTAGGAGAAACATAACATACAAGGGAAAAAAGTTAATTATACCTCTTTATAAAGCAATAGTTAGACCTCATTTAAAATACTGTATACAAGCATGGATAAAATATCGTAAGAAGGATATAGATACGCTTGAAAGCATACAAAGGAGAGCGACTAAAATGATTCCAGAACTGAGAGACCTTAGTTATGAAGAACGCCTGAAAGAATGTGGTTCAACAACACTAGGGACAAGGAGGTTAAGAGGAGATCAGATTGAAGTTTTTAAGATATTGAATGGGTATGAAAATATTGATAGAAATGTGTTTTTCTCACTCAAGAAGGATAGCAGAACTAGAGGAAATGAGGTAAAATTAGTAAAGGATCAATGTAGATTGGACATCAGGAAGCATTCGTTCTCACAGAGGACAATAAATGAATGGAACAAATTGTCTACAGATTGTGTAACTGCTAGCAGCGTGAATATGTTTAAAAACAAGGTTGACACATATCCCAGGAGGGCGGGTTATAAGTAGATGAACATTGTTGGACTCTCGATAAGCCAATGGCTTCCTTGTCCACTTGCCATCAGTGCATTTGGCTTGGATGGCAAATCTTGTTAAATCTTGTTAAATCACTAAACTAGTTGTCTATCTTGTTATATCAAGAAACAAGCTATCCATCTCGTTATTACAAGACACTGGTTATCCATCTCGTTATATCAAGAAACTAGTTACCTATCGTGTTATAACAAGAAACTAGTTATCCCACAAAACATGCTTTTGTGATTTGCACCATGTCCTTTCAATAGGTCGCACTGACAGCGTCTAGACCCGTCGCTCGTTTGAACGCACACATAAATTACCTACGCATTCCCATGAGACACGGTGTCGCCCAACCAACTGGGGTGCAAATCGTTCGTGTAAACCGGCCTTAACTTGACAACGCCAAACGTTGCAAAGTGGCCTTTGTCAACGTTCTCTGTTACACTCCCCATGTCCAAGCCTGGCATTTCATAGCCAAACGCATAACAGTGGTGCTTTATACGTAAACATAGATCCGCACGGCCAACGAATGCCAGTCCATAAACGTATCCCGAGTCTCCGCAATAAGCCGTATTGTTACACATCTTGAACGCATTGCAGCTTCTACAACCAGTGGGTCTACAACGTAACCGCCCAAGTTTTCTTTGTCTTCGACCAGTTCGGTTACACGTTCCGAGTATTGAAGGCGTTCACTCTGTCGGCCTCATCTGTGTTCATTGCTACTGCGCTCCTAATACCCGCCATCATCTGCATTTTATTGACGTGGCTGTATTTCGATACTGTGTACAAAGAAAAGAGTAGGTGCAAAGATTGGTCAATACGCGCACGCATACGCACGCACGCACGCAAGCACACACCCATAGCAGTGGAACAGTTGGTAAAATGAGACACAATTCCAGGTTGGATATATGGTGGAATCCTGAGTGTCTGCAATTAATGTTTACGAAGGTACAATAGTTTTGCCGGCGATAAATGTGAACATCTATACGGTAATACGGATCTTCATTGTTGGATGACATGTCTTAGCCAGTTACACATTTACTAGGCACTCCGGTGAATTATTATTTGCTACCACGCCCGTTAATTCCGGGAAGAGATCCGTCGTTTGATGCCTCAATCTATGCTATATTATACATACAATGGTATACAGTACAATACATACAATGGCATACATTATAATACACACAATGGCATACAGTATAATACATACAACGGCATACAGTATAATACATACAATGGCATACAGTATAACACGTACAATGGCATACAGTATAATACATACAATAGCATACAGTATAATACGTACAAAGGCATACAGTATAATACATACAATGGCATACAGTATAATACGTACAACGGCATACAGTATAATGCGTACACTGGCATACAGTATAATACATACAACGGCATACAGTATAATACATGCAATGGCATACAGTATGATACATACACTGGCATACAGTATAATACATACAATGGCATACAGTATAATACATACAACGGCATACAGTATAATACATGCAATGGCATACAGTATAATACATACAATGGCATACAGTATAATACGTACAATGACACACATACACATAATGAAACTGACTGGTACGATATAACGATGATTAATGAAAATGGCGATAATGATGAACAATGATAACAATACCAATAATAATTAATTCATCAGTTATTGCGTCAGTTGCAGAGGAAGAAAGGAAATATAATCAACGGGAAAGACGTTTAAAGAAGAAAAAACGCGAAGGTGAAGGCATTTACTAATTCACAGACGTCTGAATTTCAAAGACGGTAAACTTTAACAAATAATAAACATACCTAATCGGTTACAAGAGTATCATACTCCCGCGCAAGCTCACTGAATACAGGGCAGCTTGCTGAATACACGGCAGCTTACTGAATACACGGCAGCTTACTGAATACAGGGCAGCTTATTGAATACAGGGCAGCGGTTTATTTTTTAGAAAGCATCCGCGTTTCGCTGTTCTGTTTCCCTGGCTGCACTTGTACTTCGACATTGTGCGGTCACATTGTTTTGCACCAGCAACGCAAAAACTCCCCACAAGAGGCGCCACTCACCATTTCATTTGATATGCTAGGTGGCGCCACTGTTGGGGGTGTGCCGCAGTTCGTGTGACCAAACAGCTCGTTTCCCCCGCATATCTGTGGCCGCATTACGTCGAATATGACGTCAATCAATCCGCTTAGTAAATACTAACTATATTATATGTATAATATGTATAATATATACAATGGCATACAGCATAATACGTACAATGGCATACAATATAATATGTACAATGGCATACAGTATAATACGTACAATTGCATACAGTATAATACGTACAATTGCATACAGTATAATACGTACAATGGCATACAATATAATACGTACAACGGCATACAGTATAATACGTACAATAGCATACAGTATAATACGTACAACGGCATACAGTATAATACGTACAATGGCATACAGTTTAATACGTACAATTGCATACAGTATAATACGTACAACGGCATACAGTATAATACGTACAATGGCATACAGTATAATACGTACAATGGCATACAGTTTAATAGGTACAATTGCATACAGTATAATACGTACAACGGCATACAGTATAATACGTACAATGGCATACAGTATAATACGTACAATGGCATACAGTATAATACGTACAATGGCATACAGTATAATACGTACAACGGCATACAGTATAATACGTACAACGGCATACAGTATAATACGTACAATGGCATACAGTATAATACGTACAATGGCATACAGTATAATACGTACAATGGCATACAGTATAATACGTACAATGGCATACAGTATAACACGTACAATGGCATACAGTATAATACGTACAATGGCATACAGTATAATACGTACAACGGCATACAGTATAATACATACAATGGCATACAGTATAATACGTACAATGGCACACATACACATAATGAAACTGACTGGTACGATATAACGATGATTAATGGACACGGCGAAAATGATGAACAATGATAACAATAACAATAATAATTAATTCGTCAGTTATTGCGTCAGTTGCAGAGGAAGAAAGGAAAAATAATCAACGGGAAAGACGTTTAAAGAAGAAATAAAAACACGAAGGTGAAGGCATTTACTAATTCACAGACGTCTGAATTTCAAAGACGGTAAACTTTAACCAATACTAAACATACCTAATCGGTTACAAGAGTATCACACTCCCGCGCAAGCTCACTGAATACAGGGCAGCTTACTGAATACAGGGCAGCTTACTGAATACACGACAGCTTACTGAATACAGGGCAGCTTACTGAATACAGGGCAGCTTACTGAATACACGACAGCTTACTGAATACAGGGCAGCTTACTGAATACAGGGCAGCGTACTGAATACAGGGCAGCTTACTGAATACACGGCAGCTTACTGAATACAGGGCAGCGTACTGAATACAGGGCAGCTTACTGAATACAGGGCAGCTTACTGAATACACGGCAGCTTACTGAATACACGGCAGCTTACTGAATACAGGGCAGCGGTTTATTTTTTAGAAATCATCCGCGTTTCGCTGTTCTGTTTCCCTGGCTGCGCTTGTACTTCGACATTGTGCGGTCACATTGTTTTGCACCAGCAACACGAAAACTCCCCACAAGAGGCGCCACTCACCATTTCATTTGATATGGTAGGTGGCGCCACTGTTGGGGGTGTGCCGCAGTTCGTGTGACCAAACAGCTCGTTTCCCCCGCATATCTGTGGCCGCATAACGTCGAATATGACGTCAATCAATCCGTTTAGTAAATACTAACTATGTTATATGTATAATATGTATAATACATACAATGGCATACAGTATAATACGTACAATGGCATACAATATAATACGTACAATGGCATACAGTATAATAAGTACAATTGTATATATTTTTATAGTATAATACGTACAATTGCATACAGTATAATACGTACAACGGCATACAATATAATTGTACAATGGCATACAGTATAATACGTACAATGGCATACAGTATAATACGTACAATGGCATACAGTATAATACGTACAATTGCATACAGTATAAGACGTACAACGGTATACAGTATAATACGTACAATGGCATACAGTATAATACGTACAACGGCATATAGTATAATACGTACAATGGCATACAGTATAATACGTACACGAGCATACTCGCTAGGTAGCGCGCCATTCGAATCAACTTTAAACTTTGATTATATCGATAAAACTGTCACACTGAAAAGTTAAATCATGCAAAATAATTGCATAGTCATAATAGCGTAGAATCTCGATGACGCTGATTGACTGATGGCGCTTCACAACAATGTGGTCACTCTTCTCGGAGAGTTCACGAAGGCGAGCGAGAGTTGGATAAGCGAGACTACACACATGCTATATTTCATGACTGAAATGTGCCAAAGCCTAATGGGGCACATTATCTACCAAGTAAGTGCAAGCAGTGGGAGTACGTGTGAAATAGCCCGTGTAGACTGTATACCTGCCAAGGCGAGTCAGACGTAAAATGTTTGTTCACAGATTTTCAATAAACCAATGACCTCGTAGTCCACTTGCCGTCTGAAGTTTATTATTTTGGGTGGCAATCTTGTTAAATCTGGCGTAGCTATAACTGCTTTGAGCATGCTCTTTTCATAAACGCGAGATTTGTTACTTATTGAAAAGACGACTAATGGTGAAAGGCAGCTGGACAAGCAAATCCGCTTTATAAATACGACGACGCCAAACTGATGGTCTAAAGCCTTTATCAAAGCACGAAGCCAGAGCTTTTCCTTAGGAAGGTCAGAGCCACGAGACGGGGAGATGGAGTTATTTTATATATTAAAAAATATATCTAGGCATACCATTAGCAAGGGACAGAGATTGCGAGGAAGCACATTGTGCAATAGATTTACATCTCATTAATAATATAAAACACAGTCGAAGCACAAGCAAAGAGGGGTTTAGTTTCCTTTATTAGGTCTACGATCACTGTGTCTCGGGCACTCGTTGTTGATGACGTCAGTGAACACAGAGGTGACTCTGAAGACTGAATCTTGATGTGCCGAGCCTGGCGCAGTGTGATCTGGGAAAACAGTTATTGTTGTGAGCTCAGGTTCCTGAGGACACAGGCGCTACAGAAGTTCATTCTACTTATTATTATTATTATTATTATTACTATTATATTGTTATTATGATTATTATTACTATTATTATTATTACTATTAATATCACTATTACTGCAATTACCATTATTATTATTACTAATGCTATTGTTATTATCATTATCATTAGTGTTATTATAATTATCATTAATGTAATTATTATCGTAATTATCATTATTATTATTGTTTTTTATTATTGTTGACATTATTATTATTATTATAATGATCATTATCATCATAACCATAATCACACTAATAATCATAGGCATAGTCAGATTCATAGTCATAGTCATAGGCATAATCATAATCATCATCATAATCATAATAATAATCATCATAATTATTATCATAATCATCATCATCATCATTATTATTACTACAGCTGCAGCCTGGTGACTCGCTCGCGGGAAGCCTCAAATGGATACATCTGTTGCTCTCGGACTGTGTGTAGACTTCTCGTGGAACTGTGTGTAGACTTCTCGTGGAACTGTGTGTAGACTTCTCGTGGAACTGTGTGTAGACTTCTCGTGTAACTGTGTGTAGACTTCTCGTGGAACTATGTGTAGACTTCTCGTGTAGACCTTCTCCGCGGTGTTCTGTCAATCACTGTGTTTTCCCATTCTTTTTCATTTTGTTGACCTTACTTACCCTCCATAGCGCTCTGGCGTGTCCAGCCATCTGTTGACCGATACCGTCAACACACCAAGCACTCCAGTCTATTGGGATCAAGAGTTGTTGGCATGTCAACGGAATTGGTATTGCTAGCCGATTTCGAGATTGAGTAACACTTTTGTTTTGATGCGCCTTTTAGCCGCGGTTTCCAATGATTTAGGCGCAAAATCGATTTTCTTAGTATTCGTATTTTTTGGGTTTGGAACCTTTCATCTGGGGTTGTGTTTAATGTTATCCTTGCAACTTTTGGGAGGAACGTTTCAAGGGACGAGAATAAGGTAAATAACAAAAGGGTAACATAATGCAAGAAACTTTACATGACGTCACTAAGGGCATTTATCCCCCCCCCAAAGGGACTAGTGAACCGGTTCAGGAATAACACCCCTATTATAAATTGACGATTGGAAACATATAGACACAAACGCATGGTTTCTAACGTGGATGTATTTACTTGACAGTCTGGAATGCTTAAAGCGAAACAAAAGTCATGGTTTTGTGTGTCTATATAAATGTTTATGTTTTAGTAATTCTTAGAGATGCATAGCCCCCAAACCATAACTTTTATTTTCCTTTAAAACTATAAGAGCCACTTTTTATATGTAGTCGCTACTCGCTATAGGGCCTCGTGTTCTTTTGGGACGAGACGTGTTTTCGAACAGTTTGTGCGTATGTCAGTGCGGTCGTGCGTGCATGCTTTCGTGTATGTGTGCGTGCGTGCGTTCGTGTGCGAGCGTGCGTGTGTACGTGTGTGCACGGGTGTGGTCGTTTGTTTAACAGGTCGTTTTATTACATATTTAAACCAATTTATTGACATTTATTTTTAGTCGAGATACGTGCCAACCTTTGAACGAAATACCTTCACTTATGTTTTGATGAGTAATCGTGGGAAAAGACGAGGAAGACGAAAGAAGCACCGACTCTTACTAAAACAAAACGTTTGCTCAACTTGTTATTGCAAAGTTAACTAACATGTTTGCACCTTTATTTCTCCGGTACCTTCTGGAACAATAGACTTGCGAGAAACGCCCTCTCGTTGTACAACTGCGCACTACCGCAGAGACACGTCCATTTGGCGCAGTGGCGCCGCCAAGCGGTGCCGGTCAGCACTACGTTGACCACCGTTATTCGCCGCCAAGTGACGTCATCTAATGTGACGTCACACGCACCACCCAAGCAACAAGATTTTCGTCGCCGGCGCGCGCGCGATATTGTCGTCCCGCCGCTACCATAACCGCCCAGACGCGGTTCCGGAAGTGACGTCGGAATTACGTCACTTAAGGCACAACCACCCTTTAGTTGTGTCGGTTCTGCGTGCGGTTGGCAGCGTGTCATACGGGTACTGTTTGTCGTTCCGTGTCGCTTACGGAGTTCGCACAAACGTTCCGCAGTTAGTACGATAACGCTGGAACGTCGAATGCCGCTGTTGCGTGGTCTGGTGTGACTAGCGTCCGGTTTCGTCGTTGAGCGGTCGAAATGGACGACGGGTTTCGGTTTCGGTTTGGATTCACGTATTCCTGCCATGCGCTTGAGCAGCTCGCCGATGCGGCAGTTCGCGAAGCTCTCCGTCAGGGGGCACAACCGAAACACTCGGGCCAGGTAGAACCCGCGCATGGCCGCTTCGCGGGGGTTCACTTCCGGTAGATCCTGCGTGATTTTCGCCAGCTGGTCGGTCAACGGGTCTCCTGTAGTCGTCGTTGGCACCAGCGACAGTTCCGTCTTACTCGCTTCGGCGACATTCCTGTCCACGAAGTCGACTGTTTTGGTGACTTTCCTCGGGTTTCCACATCGACACAGCGTCACCGGAAGCGGCAGTTCGCCAGATAGACGTCGCCGACATTCCATGACGTTGCGGTGGATAGCCAATTGGAAGTAAACGAAAAATACGAGATTGACACAGACGAGGCTAGTAGCGAGGATTGCCAGTGTTACTACTAACCAGTGGTCAAACACGTCCCTTGCTATCGTCACGATGTCTTCCACTGGGGGCGCCACCGGGCTCACGATGACGCTCTCTTGCGGCTGCGGGGCGGGCTTCTCTTCGTTGAACAGACATGCCAATGTCGCTACAATGAAGTCAAATATCGTCGCCTCATAGTTCTCCATACCATTGTATCAACTTACACAAGGTCGATGATGTCGAAACAATGAGAAATGCCGGACTTATTCAGGATTAATTACTCACCACAAAAACGAATGACCTAAACAAAATGGTCGACAGCCATAGTGATCACCCACAATGCAGCGTGTATGTGATGGATATGTGACAATGAGCATTATTACGTATTTACGAGAGGCGGTTTGAGTATATAACGTGTTTCATTGTTTGACATGTACGTCATCAAACAAATCTTCTAACGAGCAAAAAGTAAATTGCATCGGGACAACAAACTATACGAATAAATAAAAGAGGAAGCATTTTTTTATTTAGGTTATTTACCCATGATTCAGTGTCTCGACAATTGTTCTTAACATACTTAAACAATAGTCACTATTTCCCGCCAAGTATTTTTCAATCCTAGCTGAATAATTTTGCTCTGTCAGCTTTTGTAAGCTTACTTCCGCGTTAAATGTTTTCGCTGGTTTAATTTTAGGATCATTTCGCGAAAAATCAAACCTACCTAATATCCACGACGACATGCAAGCTCGTTTGCATAAATGTGTTATATAATTTTGCAGAAATCATCGTACAAACTATTTAATTATTTTCGCCTGGGTCTACTCAATATTCGGCGAAAAAAAGAGATGTCAAGCCTACCGTTTCGGTAATAGAACTGACACTTTTTTTCATTTCTACACAAGCTACAGCGCTCTACCATTTTCGAGCCAAACTCTACCGTAAAAATGTGTATTCACGGTTAACATGGTTAACTTATCTATAATCCAAATATTGCGCCAAACCATGATTTTATGTAGAAACACTCGCGACCGCGGCGCAAGGCCTTCGACGCCAGACATTCACGTACTGCCCTCACATCATGAAACGTGGTAGATTTACCGCTTTTTTCCAATGTCCTTGGTATGCACCTCGGCAATTTACTAATCACGTATGGTATGGCGGAAACACTGTCGTATGTCCACTATTAAGCGTTTTCTCTCGAAACTTTAAGATAAGATTTTGTATAACGTAGTCGTTCAACGCAAGGTCACCCCCGACAGAGTGAAAAATGTCAAGTGGTTGAGAGGAACAGTTATTATTAGACTGGACAAAGTTGATCGATCGTTGTACAACATTATATACACGAAAGAACAAACAGTTTGGAAATACAATTCAATCACTATTCAAATGAAGCGAAACGTTCTGTTTGTTGTATTAAAGGCATTTAATTAGACTTCAGATAGGCATATCAAAACGGTGCACCGCAAATAATGAGACAATTGCGTTCAAACCTCATTGTCTCAGATCAAGTAGGTGTACGTCGAACGAATATGAGTAAACAGTTTTGCGGAGTAAATTGCAGCGTCGCAGAATAATTGCCAGATAGCTAGGGCGTTTTGGAAATTAAATGTCTGCCAGGGGACGTTTTAACCATGACACGTTTTCATCAAAGGCTATTTCTGCTTTGCTTATTTAAGTTGTTTGCAATTACCACCAATATATGTTGTGGTTCCCTTTATTAAGGCTGAGGCCTTTATATATAAGGGTGCCAATAAGGGTGCATACTCAAAACGTCGATTGAGCCACACAGCCAAAACAATTACCCTTTGATCGGGCGACTTGTATACCCCCAAAACAACCCTCCGCAAGCACAAGCCTTGTGTCCGACGCGGAGACGGTTTTGGCGGGAAACAGCTGTCGACGTCACGGGTGGTGGGTGTGGCCTGGCGTCGCAGGCGACACCACGGGCGTCAGTGACTAGCGACAGACAGACGGACACACGCTGTCCTCTGCTGTCGCCAAACATCCTAAGCGGTTCTTAATCGCCCAGAGCCTCCGACCAAACAAGTGCAATTTTCCGCGCATCTGGCGCCGGGTCCATAGGATGACGCGCGGTAGAGCGCCAGTGGCACGAACGGAACCGTGTCACGAACGTGGGGGAAAGTAAGCAGGTTCCGATGTAAGTAAAATTAAACAGAAACAGTGTTTTTTTTTAATCCGTATTTCGTCTTTAAAATAGATATTTCTAAGTGCAAAAAAGTTTCGGATTTTTTTAACGAAAAAATGTTTCTGTGTCCAAAATAAGTGGAAAGGTAATTTTTATCAGCGTAACGATCACATATCCCTCCTTCTGTGGACCGGGGCCGGGAGATAGGAGAATCATACTGTTTCTGTGGCAGTTTTGCAACCTGATGTCTGCTGCTAACGCGGATATCATTTACCCTAAACACAGGCCTAACAACAAGAACCAACAGGGGTTCGTTCGATGCCGTAAAACTATCCACGGGTGTTCCGTGTGTCGCCCGTTCCCAACAAATCGCCCAACGGGTGGGCTTCCCGTCCTTTGGCGCAGTCGGTGGGACGCTGTTTACGTTGGCTCCCAATTACCGGCTTCATTGGGGTGCACTAAATCGACGCCAGGTGACGCCAGGGGTGGCGATACAAGCAGCCGAAATGACTCGTCCCTTGAGACAAATCGCTCAGCCACTCGAAACGCTCGAGCACACCGGTAGGGCGTCGCGGCGTTCTAAGTGCGACGTCGACTTCTGAAAAGGCGCGCGCGCCCCGTTGATTGACGCACGCCACTCAAACTGCGGCCGGCGGCGACGCGAATTGGATAGTCAATTTCGCTGCTGTCAGCTGACGCGATCACCGCTCCGATTTGAGGCAGATCGGTTTCACGCACTAATCAATTTCAGCGGTCTGTCGATTCACACTCGGGCTGGTGTCAACAAACACAGAACGATTCCACGGTACTTGTCGAGTTTCTCTCGCACCTACGTTTGGACATATTGGAACATTGTTGTTGCGATATGCGCCTTTTGGACGTTGTGACCACGGCGATGCACTGACGGCGGGCTACGGCAATGTGACGGCGTGATGAACACGATTTCTGTTGTTTGCTCATGGTGAAACGACCACAGCCATGTTCGGGTTCTCCTTTATTGTCGGAGTTATCTTCCTGCAGACAGCACGCGCCTCCTGGTGGTAAGAATATTTTTTAAATGACGCTCTGTTGTGATCAAAATGTAATTATCAGTTGTTGTATTAAGTATAGTCGCATAATTTATAACTAAATTATGTCATTGTAGTTCTTTATTAATGCAACTTATGTTCAAGCATACGAGACGGTGTTATATTTTGTTTAGGAAAAATGCACTATCACTCGTTGGGAAAACATACGTTGTTCTATCAAAAGTTATATTCCTTGGTTTTGGCCTATTTCTGAGGTCGGATATTTGATGAGCCGAATGTGCGATAGGCCACAACACAAATTAGGTATACTCATAATAAGCGGTTAATTTACAGAAGTTTTAGAAATGGTTATGCTATGTTCTGATATACGTTCATCGCTTGTGTTTTATTTGCGTGCATGCGTGCGTGCGTGCGTGCGTGCGTGCGTGCATGTTTGTTTGGGTTGTGTTGTGCGTGTGCGTGTGCGTGTGCGTGCGCTATGACGAGAGTTTATTGTAAGTTACGTTTGTGCGCGCGCGGGCGCGCGTGTTTACAAGTGCGCGCGTGCGTGTATGTGTACATAGTACGACATTCAAACGCGCGTTTGTCGCGGTTTATTTCCTAAGTTCGGCATTCAACAAATGCTCGTCTCTACCAAAACCCAGTTCCAACGTAATAACGCACTCTTAAGTGCATTCGCTACATACCCTGAGCGCCAGGTACCTCGCGCGCACAGCCCACTCATTCTTTACACAAACACTAGGCCAAATGTTGGCTCACGCTAACCGGAACACGGCCAGCTACTAATTCATACTCTGCATATCCTTTGATACGATACATTTTCCGGTTCGTGAGTCCCAATGCAGTCGTTATAGGATTTCTTCGGGATTATTCTTGTTCCGTCTTTACGTCGTTCGCCGGCGAACCAAGACGGCTCAGTCGCTAGTCGCTATGCCCAAAATAGTGTGTTTATTTCGTGTTCACGTCAAGTCTGGATTTGGTGCGTATGTCATGGTATAAGTTTAATTACATTTTTGGCCGGGCTTATCGACGGATATGAATTAAGTTCCAGTTCCATTTTGACCAGTATATATATATATATATATATATATATAAATATATATATATATATATATATATATATATATATATATATATATATATATATATATATATATATATATATATATATATATATATATATATATATATATATATATATATATATATATATATATATATATATATATATGAATTAAAAGTTTCCATTTCCTCCCGACAAAATGTCATATATTCTCCTTGTTGTTTTAAGTTCTTTTTTATTCACGCAAATTTTTTTATTTATAGCATAGGGGGAAAGCTTAAGACTCGAGTATGTTTGTGATATTAATTTTTTTATTATTTAATTGTTTTCAAGTCCCGTCTAAACACAATTGAGTTTATCACATAACAGACATTTGTCCAAAAAAGGACACCTCTCTCGTTAATGTATTCTGGTGTTTCATTAGCTGGATTGTTAGCACCTGGCTGCACGTGGACGTTACGAGGCATTCTAATATTTTAGATAACATTATATTTCGCTTGAACCGTTAAGTGCAACTGAGCCGAATTGTGCTGTATTGACAGTTAGGTGGCTTTGTGTAGGTTTGAGGTGAAGTCTAACAACAAGCATAACTATTAGCACGACGGTGAATACGGCGTATTCATTTAGAGATTGGGGTATTCTGTTCACTCTATTTATATGCATATTTGCTGCTTTTCTGTGCATACGATATTATATTTCATTAAAACTCCACCTTCAACTGATTTAACCTAGCGCGAGTCCGGTTCGTTGATGTCTTGCTATGTAGTATGTGAACAGCTTAAGTAATATTCGCAGTCGATTTAATAAAAAAGTGTGTATTTTGGCTAAAATCATCGAAAAAATTACTTTAGTCATTATATCTGGTAAGGTTCAAAACGGTGAACATATTATGGGGTCAAGGCTGACCACTGCATGAGTGACTTCCATCATCTCGCCAATCACGTGACAAAGTTGTCATGTTTTACAAAGGGCGACATTTTCATTTTCCATTTCCATTTTCGCAAATGATGGATCCATAATTAAATATTTTAATAGTTTGTGTGATGATTTCACACAAAAAAACTACTCACAAGAGTTGCACAAACGAGCTAACATGCGTAGTGGATACTAGGTAGGTTTGATTTTTCGCAAAAACGAGTTTGAAATGAGGCGAGCAAAAATCGAATTGAGGAGGCACCTTTAAGAGAATTGAGGAGGGACCTTTAAGAGAATTCAGGAGGGACCTTTAAGAGAATTGAGGAGGGACCTTTAAGAGAATTGAGGAGGGACCTTTAAGAGAATTGATGAGGGACCTTTAAGAGAATTGAGGATGGACCTTTCAGAGAATTGAGGAGGGATCTTTCAGAGAATTGAGGAGGGACCTTTAAGAGAATTGAGGAGGCACCTTTAAGAGAATTGAGGAGGCACCTTTAAGAGAATCGAGGAGGGACCTTTAAGAGAATTGAGGAGGGACCTTTAAGAGAATTGAGGAGGCACCTTTAAGAGAATTGAGGAGGCACCTTTAAGAGAATTGAGGAGGCACCTTTAAGAGAATTGAGGAGGCACCTTTAACAGCTTTCCTTCCACGCAGCAGGCACGGAACTTAGAGATGCCTTGCCGTTATTATGAAACTGGAGTAGAACTAATTTTGTTGTGGAAATGTCATTATAAGTGCTTATCCGCTGAGCGCCGAGAATAAATGCCCCGGGCCTGTTGCCACAATCAGACCACAGAAGAGACGACGTTCAAGTGACGTCACACTTCCGCACGGAATAAACACCGCGTTAACTTTACTGTCTCGGTATATATTAATATATATATATATATATATATATATATATATATATATATATATATATATATATATATATATATATATATATATATACATATATATATATATATATATATATATATATATATATATATATATATATATATATATATATTATATATATATATATATATATATATATATATATATATATATATATATATATATATATATATATATATATATATATATATATATATATATATATATATATATCAGTAAACTAAATCGTTATATCAATTTATAATCAATTATTCTTAAATATAATACGCCATCGTCGTCATCATCATCATTAGGATTCTTGCGGTTAATGTTGTTGCTGTTGTTGTTATCTTTGTTATTATTATTATTATTATTATTATTATTATTATTATTATTATTATTATTATTACTATTACTATTACTATTACTATTACTATTACTATTACTATTACTATTATTACACACGACCCTCGGGTGAACGCTGCGACACAACACCAAGCTCCATGCATTTACAATGCACTGTTATTTCCGAGAGCGATCACACACACACACATATGTAGGGCCTGGATTGTTTGAAACCAACAGACCGTAGCCAACAAGGAAGAAGAAAGACATTAATCGTGTACAAAATGCACCTCCCCATATCCTCATTATAAGTGTCCTCTCTGTGGGAAGCTGCACAGTGCTGCGATTGGACCGACTAGCCATACTCGAACTCGCAACAAGTGAAACCGTCCAAGGAAAGATCATCCCCGCTTCGAGGGATCGCTGATGATGATGATGATGGTGGTGGTGGTGGTGATGGTGGTGGCGGCGGCGGCGGTGATGATGATTATGATGATGATGATGACGACGAAGACGACGATGACGATTAGAGTGAGCTGTAGACAGATAATTCAGTGTCCAATGTGCTTGAAACAAGTCATCAGTCTATAGTTCTAAGTATTTCGCCTTCTCAGACCAACTTCTCCGGATGACGTTTAGTACGAGCTAGCTACTTCTTCGTGGTGACATTTTGATCAGGCGCCACTGTTTGAAACATGTGTAGGGTTGCCGATACTAGAACCTCGTACTAATAAAACAATATCAGGCTATCGAAACGTATTCACCTTTACAAGACGTTTAATGGCATTAGTACATCGACCGCCGACGGCAAGTTTAACAAAGTGCCCCGCACCCCGGGAGTCTTCAAGACAGTCAAGTGGAACCGAGAGCAATCTGTGAGCAAATCGACTCGTCTCAAGTTAACCCAAGTGGAGACAGTTGACACAATTGTCCACCGCTGTCGATTCGCTGACATAACGGCACATCATTGACCATTACTGACCATTCCATTGCATAGAGGTTTTTTCAGGATGATCTTTCCCGTGGATAAGCAATGTAGATGACACGAGATAGCGCAAGAGTAGAAGGCCGGGCAAACATCCGATTTTTTATTCATTTAAATCAATTGTCAGCTCCTTCGAAATACCCCGTCCGAGAATGTCACAATATTACCTCCCCGTAGACCACGAGAGCTCCGAGTGTGTCTAAGCACAAAGATACGCCAGTTAGTAGTCATTATTAGTATCGGTGGCACTAAAATGTATGCTATCTGCGCTGTATTGTATATTTTGCTTCGGGTTCCATAATCAAGAAGTCGCCGTTACCGTCGGCGTTGTTATTAGGACAAATCAACACATGCCAAGTATAATCGATCACCGTTGTTGCTCTCCTCTTTATCCCTGAAGTCCAGAGTGAGGCTGGCACCTTCGACTTGCCGTCGATTTTTTCCCTTTTTTGTCACTGATCCCGCTTTACTGCTGTCTCCATCAACTGTCTCCACCCCTATCCCTCGCTATCATTCTCCCCTCCCACTCCAGCCAAATATCTCTTCACGCCGTCCTCCCATCTCAGTCTGGGTCTTCCTCTTCTCCTTCTACCCTCCACTCTAGGTGCATCCTTCCATTCTTCCCACGTGTCCAGCCCACTTTACTGGATGCGATATTGTACAGCACGATTTCCTCAAACACTGAGAACACATGCATCGCCAATCACTTGTTTTAGACCAAGAGAAAGTTTGTTTCAGGCACCAATTGGGACTTGAGCCATGTTTTACTTGATTCGTGTGGATTCAATGCACGTGTTCTTCAACTAACTACAGACAAAACTTCTATGTCGCGATGTATTTGCTACCGCCTCAATTTGTTAATGATATAGAAGTATATTCTTCAAATTTAAATAGGGTGGTAGATAACAGCAATAGTAAAGAAATAGGACGATAGATCAATGGAACACATTATCTACCTATTGTGTTATTGCTATAGCAGTGTGAATATACTTACAAATAAAATACAGATATATGATAACGACGGGCTACACATATACAGCAACATTGTTGGACTCTCGATAAGCCAATTGCTTCTTTGTCCACTTGCCATCTGGTATGTGCTGCTATGCGTGGCAGTGTTTTTAATTCTTATTAAATCACCTGGGGTTTTGCGCTTTCACTGACTATAGGTAGCAGACGACATACGACACTCGACGATTAATCCCAACAGGGTCGCTACGTAAACACAGCCGGATTCCTTTGCTCAAAAGGCCAGCCAATGTTATTACAGCGAAGTGGTCGAATTACTGTGAACAAACCACATGTGCGTCGTGTGTTAGTTCCCGTTTGATTGATCCGGGGTCGTTACAAAAGGCATCCACAACTCGCTGTTTGTGCGGTGTTGGCAAGAGGCGTTTGCCAGTATTATTCCCACGATCCTTCATTAGCGGCGCCCACCAACATAAGTCGACGCCTGCGACTAATTAAACAGTCTGCTCATTTGTTAAGTAATCAAGCGGCTAAATTGAACCCCTCGAGACCCAAAGATTGATTTAAGTGCGGGCAAAATAGAAATCGCACTGGAATTAACAGATTCACGTGACATTCCTGCGTCTGGTCAATCGTCCAGTTTTTGTAATGAAATTGAATGATTGAAGAAATGTGCACACGTCCGTGATAACGTAACATGTTACAATAATATTTTATGCTATATCGTTGTATTAAATTTAGAATAATTATGCCATGGCGTAAACATGTGTGTGTGTATTCAGAGCTGTGCAAACCACTTGCAGTGGTCACAATTAGCTGATTCGTTGGATTGTTGTTCGCGTTTCGAAGAAGCGAGCAGCGAACATAGACATCGCAGAACTCACACAAGTCAATAACGTCGTAAATGAGGTGAAGCAGAGAAGATGGAGATGGCTTGGCGGTGTTGTCCGCAGGGACAGGAATAGCCTTCCACGCGCCGCTCTCAAATGGACACCTCCTGGAAAAAGAGTCAGACCACTAGGCACCTGGAGGAAGACTGTTGAAGAAAAAAAATGAATACGCCTGGGAAGACCTGGATGGAACTGGGCTGGTTCGCCCTAGACCGTGCTGGCTGGAGAAGATTTGTTGGCACTTTATGGTCCAGTGGGAGCGAGGTGAATGTTTTCCATTTCTCTGCCCAAACAATGGAAGGCATTCGTAACGGATGGACCTAGAAGTCTACTAACAACCACGTCACAAAGTCCAATGTGCAGTTCTTGTAGTGCTAAACCAAAATCGTCAAAATGTTGATATGATTTTTTGAGACGAAGTCACATTTTGTTAAGCAGCAGTATATTGGGTATGCTACTTCACATGTTTAGTGCTCGATGTTAATCTGTTAATACTAACGTTCGTCCATATGAATCGATAATAAATCATTGCATAACTTCAGCGTGTCGCTCAATTTCTGAAAAAAAGTGTCAAAGTGGGCATAATACAGTGATATAATGTACATAGTACAGTGATATAATGTCTCGGTAATTCCGAACGCATGGTTGTGTATACACGCTAACGTTACTATGAAGGAATAAAAGACACAAACAATAATTCAGATTCAAATCTTCATAGCAGAAACCAGAAACTAACGCCCACAGTTGTTTGCATTTGAAGTGCCGCGAAAAAACCCCAAAACACTGGTGAGTCAAATGTCGACGGAATCACCTGTACGCCATAATAGTTTACTTCCTGTTCCGGTTATAGGTATTTGGGCATGAGTGGCGCCACCTACAACGGAGTCCTCGTCAGTCCGCGAACGAAATCGGAGAATCGCGCGCGCTGCGCCGAGATCGACGTGCTGGCGCCCCGCCAGAGGGAGCTGTGCTCGCGATCACGTCATATCCTGGACGTTGTGAGTAGTGGCGCCTCTGCCGGGATCGACGAGTGTCAGTATCAGTTCCGTCTGCGACGTTGGAACTGTTCCACATTCAACACGACGGACGTGTTCGGCAAAATCCTCAAACTCAGTGAGTCACCTGTTGGCATTGTCAAGACAATTGTAATAATCATTTTAATGTAATTTTATTTGATGTACTTTAATTTTGTTGTAATTTTATTTAAATAAAATATGATTTGAATGTAGTTAAATTATTTAATATAATTATTTAATTATATGTTATTTACTTATCTAATTATAATATTATTTACTCATATATTTGTAATGCATTGTTAACGTTAATGTAATTATTTAATTGTAATGTTTTAATGTAATTTAATTATTTAATTACATTGTAATTTAATGATGTAATATTATTTATTTATTTACATTTATTTTTTTATTTTATTATGTAATTTAATTATTTACTGTTAATGTAATTATTTAATCTTAATGTTATTTATTTATTTAATTTTAAGGTAATTTAATTATTTACTTTTAATGTAATTTAATTGTTTAATTGCAATATAATTTAATTGTTTAATTTCAATATTATTTAATGTTTAATTGTAATATAATTTAATTATTTAACGTTAATGTAATTTAATATTTTATATTTTAATGCAATTTAATTATTTAATTTTGATGTAAAGCGCTTCGAATAGCTTTTAGCTAGATTTGGCAATATATAAGTGTAACATTTATTTATTATTTGTCACCAGGCGAACCTGCGGTGACAGGCACCGATATAGATATAGCGATTGTTATGACGACTATGATTGCAACAATGCCGGTGGCGTTGTTAAGTTGTAGTTATAATATAGTGTATACGATAGCAATTCCTCGGTAAAATCAGGTCGCATCCGTGAAAGAAATAACTTTAGGTTTTGTGAAATGTTTCCTTTTTCCCAATCTTTTTCTCCTTTATTTGGACCGGACCAATGTCACGTGGTGTTAAAAGTTTGCACTGACATACATTTCGACTGATAATAAAGTAAACGTCCTCTGGTTGTAAGCAATTAAGCGCCATAAAACATTTAATACCACATAGCGTCCATGGTCACCGGTGAAAACACTGTTCGGATTCAACTCAAAGTTGACACTTGTCAGTGGCGAATGTCACAAAAATGTCACATGTCAATATTGAGTTGTAAAAATAACATAGTCTTCCATGAAGAGTGGTTTTACCGACGCAACCTGTGCAAGAGTGGTTTCACGTGTGTTGTTCGACTGCGCGACGTTTGAACGTTAACAAGATCAGTTCATGTATCACGGTGGATAGATGTTAACAGAGTATGCTAATTACCTAACGGGTAATCCACATGTCGCCATACAATGCCTATTTGGGAGTCCCACCTGTTGACAAAATAACTCCGACGAGTGGGATTAGAGTTTTTAGCGGCGTACGCGCTTGGCACCCCACGGCGTGCGCGCCGACGGGAGGACGATTGCCTAACAGTTCGGCTAATGGCGACCGGTACCCTTTGGTCTGGCATTATCGGGAGTCTGTGGTGTCGGCATCCCGTCTCTGATCCGACGGATGAGTGTTTGTACCCCGTCTCTGATCCCATGCACGACGGGGTAAATAGTACTACACACCGTCTTGGTGAATAGTGACACAAGTTCTTTCGGAGTCGTTCACAGATGTCAACCCAACGGTCACCGTCTGCGCGGTGAATTATTGCATTGATTTGAATCAAATCGGAGAGTTTCCGGAACATTCCCACCAGACCGGATATGTCGCAAACTTATAGTTATAAAAAACGCCTGGTATAGAGTACGCCTTGACAACACTAGAGACCACGAGCTTACGAGAGGATTAAATATAAGTATTTTAATATGATATATTAACTGGTTGTGAAGACATTGATAGAAGCATTTTCGTCAAACTTAACGAAGGTAGAATTATTCCGTTTAAAATCGTTCGCCCGTTTAGTCCAGCACGGCAACAGACAAGCCGGACGAAGTTAGTTAAATCTCCCGTCAAAATAGCCAGCTTCAAGCTCGGGACGCGTCAACTTTGTGACAGCATCGCGACAGACGTGCAGCGAAGCGTGCCGTGCAATACTCGCTGCTCTACCGCCGAACAAACACGAAGCAAATTGGTTGATTGTTAACAATAATGTCGACGGACAGACGCGCATATAGCTGGCGGCGCTGCACTGCCTGGCGAATGGGGCAGGAAAGGTGTCTGTTTCACGCTTGGATTCGGAGAGTAATTGCAGTATTGCTTTGAGTTTGACGGGTGACATGTTTGCCGGGATGCCAATCTTGACTGCGTACCAATCTTGTAGCGACAAGGCCGAAGAGTGAATGTGGTTTTTACTCGGTTCGGGTAGGCCGGAAATGTCGATTCGCAAGCCTTCAGGTTGCCATGTCGTCCTTAAAGCGAAACAAAAGTCGTGGCTTTGAGGCTATGCACCTAAAAGAGATAATAGAAACTAAACACGTGCAACTAAAATCAAGAATATCACGCCAGAATGTGTTCTAAAAGTTGGAGACTCCGGTCATTTCTCCGAATGACCGAGGGCTGACATATCAACCAGCGCGACCGATAAGCGCATGTGCAGTTCTATAAAATCAGGGTGATCTAGACTAAAGTGACGTCATATCCAGAACTAATGCAAAGTCTCAAACAAACGTGTTATTTTGCCAGAAAGAGATAATAAAAACTTGTTTAGTAAACAAAGGCCAACCTATGTTACATAAGTTGAGTTTGGACGCAAATAGCATGGCCATATCCTATTGGCAAGAATAGGAATGCCATATCCCATTGGCAAGAATATGAACAACTGTGTACGAATATATTTTCATTTCGCGAGCGAATATTGCCAGAATACCGCACCAGTGACGTAGGATTATCTAACAGTATGACCCATGAAATTAAGATGTTGTGTGTTCAACAAGGTTTTCCTAATAAACCATTGGCGTGATATTCTCAATTATAGTTACAAAATTAATGGTTATGCTTTAACAACTCTTATAGGTGCATAGGCCGAAAACCACTTTTGTTTCGCTGTAAATTAAAAAAAAATACTTCTATTAGTGTTCTCGTCGGACTCAGCTGTCGTAAGGTTGTCAGCGGTAACTAATCGAGTCGTCTAATCTCGTCTAATTGCCCCACCGTCAGGGTGATTTAACGTAACTATTATACGCCCAATTTAACGTAGCCGCACCATAAGCTTGGTAGAGCCGAGACTCGATGGTAGGTAACAATTTCTGGTCGACGCTCAAATCACGTGTGACGTTTACACGGACTAGAAAAAACACCGATCCTCTGAACGGAATAACTTGGTAGTTCGTACGTGACTGTAAAATGTCAGGATACACAACATTATAACATAAATATGCATATATGCCCTCATACGTGACGCTGCCAGTCAATACCGTGATGGCTTCTTCGAAATTGCGACGTCATACTGGCATTTACAATAACGTCTAGAGACGCCTTGCCCGTAACTTGGGACAATCGTAGAAAAGACAGTTCGTAGACAGGGCGGTGGCGGGGTTAATTTCGAAAAAAAAAACTGTGACGACCCGACTGTGGGGGTCGTAGATAAACCCCTCAAAGTTTGGTGCCCGAGATGTAAAGCATCTAGGAGGTGTAGCATATAGCATACATATACAAACGTTATACACTTGCTGGATTATAGTAAGATGGCATGGACGACTCTTATTCGAATTGCTATGGTTATATATGGGCTCATTTACCTCATACTTTTCTAGTTTAAATAGTTCGATTCAGTACCATTTACAGTAGTCGTGCGTTTGGCAGATATCAGCGCAACGAGTCGGCTCGATCTTGGACAAATTACCGCCTCATCCCATAAAGAGATCCCCCATTTATCGCTCGACACCGCGATGACATGCAACACTAACTATGCGTGCGTTTACACGATGACATGTCTCGACACTGCGACCTAGATCTTGAATTGACATCTTCATCGTGTAATTTTTTGTGGGGAACTCCGTGCATTCGTCGAAACTGTACGCTGACTGACGTAGTTAACCGAGGGCGTAATCTGCGGTTACCGTGCGAATTGCACTACGAATTTGATATTTAATTAGAACGCCTGGTAGTTGCATCAGAAATTTCTTTTCGCTACGCGTCTTGCTTTGTTGCGATCGTGATACGAAGAAAAACGCTTAGGCGTATTTCACGTGTATCCATGCGTCTGATAGAACTCAAATAGCAGCTTGATTTTATCGGACGAAAACGCAAGTCTCGCTTAGCCTCAGCCGGCTGAGACTAATACGCACTCGGCATATCACCACTTACACAAGTTGATTATAAATTCAAAATGAACAGATACGGAGTGGTATGAAGAAATGGTTGGCATGGCAACGTCTTTGTTCTTTACGACTTGTTACGTTATTGCAACAGGCAATTGAGTAACGTACAACTGTAACAAAGTTTCAAACAAAGCCAAATGTTTTTGTGTTTTTAGACACATTTTACGGACACTATCCACAATTGTATGAAATTAAAATCGGGAAATTTCTTGAACACAATTTGGAGTTTACAAAATGAGATAAAGATGTGCAGAATCTGCACATCGAATGTAAGTTGTGGCAGTGGTGAAATGATTAGTGGCGCCACCGGTGGGGAGTTTGAGTCGGCTGTCGCACACCTTCGTGAACATGGTTTGACTTACAAAATAAAAAATAGAGAATGAGAGAGTGTGATATCAGTTTCTTCTTACGGCATTCGAACCCGCGATCAAAAGACAGGGTTTGGATAACCAAGTTCCATACATATTCGGCCACGCAGGCTGCTGGGCACGGAACCTGTTCTGGTTGTTATGCGGAAAACAAAACGAACACAGTTGTTCGTAACAACTACAAATTCCATTGTTCGTAGAACATGACAGTGCTACATCTCGTTCATGGGACCGTAGATGAAACCCTGAAAGTTTGGCGCCCGAGCAGCAGAGTGGCTACTAGCAGTAGCATAGCATATACTATGTCATACATGCATACTGTAGCTTGATTACAATAATATTGCGAAATTTAATATTTTCGGAAATGCATTGCATGGTTATACACATTTACTCATATATGATGAGTTAGTACGAGACTCTCAATCAATTTGATTAGTTACTAACATTCCGGGCAAACCGTACGTTTTTCGTATCATTGAAATGTGGTACGGGAATTCAGGCTCTCGTGAGAGCGACAAACGGTGGCGCCATATCACGGAGCCTGGATAAATGAAACGAACGGAAGTTTACGACGCCATTGTTGGAGATAGAAAACCGTGATAAAACATCAGGATGGGTTCACTTGCTGTCAGTCGCTGATTGGCCACATCTTCAAAATCGGGGTCAACTGTTAGATCTTGTAGAGCCAGTCCCAGCTCTCGCTGACAATTTTTTTCTCTTCAAAAATGGCTTCTCTTATCGGCCTCTCGGGAGTGTTTACACTATCGATTCTTTGCAGCGCGATGTCGGACGACATCGTGTTGACCGACAAATTGGACAAAACTCGGTCCTTTAAACCGGCACTTGAAAAAAATGCGAACCTGAATAGTTTCGGATTGTTTATATTGAAAACCAACCAACCAACCAACCAACCAACCAACCAACCAACCACCCAACCAACCAACCAACCAACCACCCAACCAACCACCCAACCAACCACCCAACCAACCAACCACCCACCCACCCAACCAACCACCCAACCAACCACCCAACCAACCACCCACCCACCCAATCAACCAACCAACCAACCAACCACCCAATCAACCAACCAACCAACCAACCAAGTGTCGTTGTTGCAGAGACGCGAGAGAAGGCCTACATCTACGCTGTGTCGTCGGCCGGGGTCATGCACGCCGTGACGCGGGCGTGCGCGCGCGGCACGCTCGACATCTGCGGCTGCGACACGCACGTGCGCACGCGCGAGCCGGACGCCGCCTTCATCTGGGGCGGCTGCTCGCACAACGTCAACTTCGGCGGCGTCTTCACGCGAGAGTTCGTCGACTCGAACGAGAACCGGCGTCGGTCGGACGGACTAATGAATCTGTGGAACAACGCCGCCGGGCGTAAGGTTAGTTCCCGACTCAAACCGCGACTTCACGACAGGTTGTTGTAGCTCTCTATAACCGTTACGCCAATACCGGTTGACGTTTTTTATTTTCCCTTCTTCTTCGTCACTGATGCCGTTTCACAACCGTCTCCACTCCCCCCATCCCTCACCCTCATTCTCCCCTCCTCTCCCCTCCCACTCCCGCCAAATCTCTCTTCACTCTCTTCCATCTCAGTCTCGGTCTTCCTCTCCTACTACCCTCCACTCTAAGCGCATCCGCTCTCTTCGTTAACAGTTCCCCTTCCATTCTGCCCACGCGTCCATCCCACTTTAGCCCAACTCTCTTTCACACCAACCTCCCCCCTCAGCTCATCCATTCTTCGCTTGTCTATTCTTTTCACCCCCGCAATTATTCTCATATTGAGTATATATATAAGTCTTGTTGGTACGCATGAGCTAAGCACATTTCCTTTTCCTTCCGAGATAGATGTTTATCTCCCACCACCTCTTCCACTACCCTCCACGCCCTCAGCCCAGCTTATATTCCACTGCGAAGGATTGGGTACAAATTCGGCGGTCATCAGATTCCAGCCATTTTATTCCACAGAACGTGGTTGGAGTCTCGTGCATCATTTAGTAGACGTACGTTCGTAACAGTGTGTCATGGATGTGTCAGATAAATCTATTGGTTAATTAAAAAAACATACAATCCCTGAAACGTTGCCATGCATGGTTACCGCTAAAATAAATTGTGACCTGACCACAACCCATATTACCACGTGATCAGCTGTAAATGTCATTTGAGAAAGTCTTATTGAAACATTTTGATAATTAGTGTCAACCAGTAACGGTCCTTCGTGGTCTACGTAGATATACATTAACATAACTAGGACCTAATACATATGTTGTGTAGTAAGTAAAACATTTATTGTTTATTTTACACATTACAGGAAAACATAGGCGTAAAACCATTAATGGTTTTACGCCTATGCACCTATAAGAGTTACTAAAAGATAACCATTTGCAACTACAAATAAGAATATCACGCCAGTGGTTTACTAAGAAGACGTTGTTGAACACACAGCATCTAAATGTCATGGGCCGCGCTACACTGTTAGATAACCCTACGTCATGGGTGCTGTTGACTAGCAATATTCATTCGCCAAATGAAAATATATGTGTACACACCTATTCCTATACTTGCCAATAGGAAATGGCCATGCTGTTTGCGTCGAGGCTGAATTTATGTAACATAGTTTGGTCTTTGTTTACTGAACTAGTCCTCTTTCTGACATAACAACCCGTTTGCTTGAGACTTTGCTTTGGTTCTGTGTATACCGGCAGCGCTTAATACGTCACGTGGTAGTTACAAATACTAATGAATTGTATACAATGCTGTAGACAATCAAGGAGACAATGCGACTGCTGTGCAAGTGCCACGGCGTGTCGGGGTCCTGCTCCATCAAGATCTGCTGGCGTACCATGGCCAAGTTCCGCGACGTCGGCGCCAGTCTCAAGGAGAAGTTCGACGGAGCGAGTCGCGTCCGTCTCGGTCGAAAACAGAAATTCCAACCTCTCGATCGTCTCCAAGTATGTGCATTATTTTACTTTATTTACTTAATCCTCTTCGTGTGGGATCTCACATAAGGCCGACACCAAAGAACGCCAATGTTGCCTGTCCGTTGCAATCTTCGTCACCTGGTCCCAACTCCACCCGAGAGCCTTCATCTCCCCCTCTACTGATCTCTTCCTCCTTGGGTCTACCCTCACTCTCTTGCCACCAGGGGTCCAGCGCATGGCCACTCTTGGAATGTATGTCAGCGGCATTCTGCAGACGTGTCCGATCCATTTCCATCTGCGGCGTTTAACCTCGAGAGAGATTGGCTGCATACCTGTTCTTTCATGGAGTTCCGTGTTGGAGATTTTGTTTGGCCAGTAGATTCGCAGTATCTTCCTGAGACACTTGCAGCATCTGTCATATGCCTTTGGTGACCTTCCATGATTCCGCCGCATATAGCAGCACACTTAGGACGTTGCTCTTGAACAGGCGGATCTTTGTTCTGTTGCTGATCTTGTTTGTCTTCCAGATATTCTTCAGTGCCGCAAATGCCCCTCTTGCCTTTCTAATCCTTGCCTTGATCTCAGACTCCGAGTTTCCATCTGTTCACACCTTGGCCCCAGGGTAGGTGAACTCGGTCACCTCTTCAATGTCCTTTGCTCCAATCGTGATGGGGTCTGCTGTTTGGCTGTTGTTTCGCAGCATCTTTGTTTTGTTTATGTTTATCTGTAGCCCAATTTTTCCGGCATTTCTTGCAAGTTCATCGCTTTTTCTTTGGATGTCACTGTAGAGGTGCGACAGAAGAGATATGTCGTCTGCAAAGTCTAGATCGTCTAATGTTTCTGTGAAGGTCCATTTGATGCCGCTTTTGTCTCCTGGTGCTGTTTCCTTCATGACCCAGTCGATCCCGAGGCAGAAGAGGAAGGGGGATAGTATGCGTCCTTGTTTCACTCCGGTCTTGATTTCAAAATCTTCTGTCAGGTATTAGCCGCAAATAACCTAGGTCCTGAAATCACCAAACAGCAGTTTGATTATGCTCACAATCTTGGGGGTATTCCATAGTTGCGGAGTAGTATACGCCAGAGAGTCTCTGTGAATGCTGTCGAAAGCCTTTTTCAAAATCGGCAAAGTTTGCGTAGAATGGCGTGTTCCATTCCTGGCAATGCTCAATGATCTGCCTTAAGGTAAAGATGTGGTCCACACAGGATTTTCCTTTCCTAAAACCTGCCTGTTCTTTGCGCAACAGTGGGTCAAGGGCTTCTGAAATTCTGTCAAGGATCACCCTACTGAACACTTTGCTAGTGATATACAACAGAGTGATCCCTCTCCAGTTTTTGCAAAAGCTAAGGTCTCCTTTCTTTGGTAGTTTGACGATGTGCATTATAGCTCATTAAAAATGTATGCAAACATCGCACGCACGCACCCACGCAACGCACACACGCACGCACGCACCCACCCACCGACCCTCTCACCCACTCACTCACTCATTGTTGGCATGGTGATTACATTGTTATAAACTTAGAATTCACATAACATTTATAGTAACTTTTAAAATTTGTAAGCGTAAAAAAATAAATAATATTTGTAGAGATAAAGGATAGGATCATTCCTATGCTAACAGGTTCAATTCATATAATAGTATGACAAATGTCAGTTATCTTGTTGCTGTAATAAGTAAGATGTCTTTGTTAAAAAATAACCCCTGATTGAAATTATATTTTAATACCTATTTTGTGATAAACGAATGGAAATTATGATATTACCATTTATTGTGTCACGATATGAGCAGCTTTATCGAAAGTGCCATTAAATATACAAAGTCTGATCATTTTTATCAGAAGGTCATATTTTATAGCATTTAATGAACCGCAATAGTTTAAAAGTGCTTGCGCAATTCGATTTTTTTGCTAGTCTCATTTCAAATAAATTTTGCGAAAAACAAACCCACCTAGTACCCACTGCAACATGCTAGCTCGTTTGTGCAACTTTTATATGTGTTTTTTTGTGTGAAATCATCAGACAAACTATTAAATTAGTTAATGCTTGTTCAAGCATTAAGTGAAATGAAAATCGAAATGCTGAACAATCACAATTTTCTTCCTTGGTGAAATTTCGTAAATTTGTCATGTGATCGGCGAGAGGAAGGAATTCACTCCCGTGATCAGCATTGACCCACACAGCGTTTACCATTTTGGATATCCACTATATTGATCTTTATCAGATCTAACGACTGAAGTCAATTCTTTCGATGATTTGAACAAAATAGGCATTTTTTATTAAATCGACTGCGGATGTTATATAAACTGTTCACACACTACATATTTGGACACCAATGAACCGGATTTGCGATAGGCTAAATCAGTCGAAGAAGCAGTTTGAATATAATTTGATCGTTATCTGTTTATGAATAAAAAAAAATTAAATATGCAGATAACGGTCAAATAATTTTTTTATTGTGGTTCATTAAAAAAACATTCGGGATGTCAGGATGTTGGAACATATATATGTCATACTATATAAAAACGATTCGATTATATACCTTTAAATTGCTCCATCTCAGAAGCGGCCGACGCGGAAGGACCTGGTCTATCTCGAGGAGTCGCCGGACTTCTGCGAGGCTAACCCGGACCACGGCTCGCTCGGCACACACGGCCGACAGTGCAACCGGACCAGTTACGGACTCGACGGCTGCCGTCTGATGTGCTGTGGCCGCGGCTATCACACAATAGTTCGCGAACTGTCCGAAGACTGCAACTGCAAGTTCTTCTGGTGTTGCCGTGTCGTCTGCGACAAGTGCACGCGCATCGTCGAGCTGCACTTCTGCAACTGAGCGTGCGTCGGTGTGGCGTAAAACATGGACCTGCCACTCTGCGCATGCGCCAAAGCAGCGGCCACCATTTCCGCGACTTGTTTAAAGGTGCATGGTCTGATAGTTTTTAATCATAAAATCATGTTATATTGTATCCATGCCAACATCTTCACTGCTCAAATGTGTTTTAATGAACCACGTTAAAACATAATAAGATTGCCGTTTGTTATACGAGTAACCACATTGCAGTTCAGCATGCAATGTAAAACATGATATTCGGGGCGAAACATTCAAAATAAACACACAACGGTCAACTATATTAACAAACTGTGGTTCATTACACACATTAGGGTGGTCAAGATATTAGAATATATATATATATATATATATATATATATATATATATATATATATATATATATATATATATATATATATATATATATATATATATATATATATATATATATATATATATATTGTTTATATTGTATAACATGATTTTATGATAAGGGCGATACGATTTTGTACCTTTAAAATGGTGTATGATAAAGAGATAATCTCGAGCTATTTTGAACGGCCCAACGAATTCAACAAACCAACGATCTTAGAGTTGTTATCTAGCTAGTATCTCGAATCTCCACTGCGGACTTGTTGGCTTCTACTCGCGATAAACAACCAGTTCTTCTACATCCGGCCAACATGTCAGGAAACTTGGACGCTGTGAAACTCAACACACACAGAGTGACATACGGAGTAAAAAAATTAACGACGACCTGCGGTAAAATACAATCACGTCCGCTGTGACAGACATTCTGTGGAAGTGATTTGTATGCAACGCAGCGAACGTTGAGTGACGTTTTGTCCGAAAATAGACGGAACGTTGTATACGCGCGAGGCTATAATTTCACCGGATGAAAACCGAGTCTCTTGTAGCTTCTCGTCAATTGGCGGTAGACGGCGCTCGCGTCGATCTGTACTGCGGCTGAGGACGGAAACGAGTGGGTTTAATGTAGAGGAAGACACTTGTAGAGGAAAGCGACTGCACTGTATATTTTTTTTAGTGAATAGTAATCTGATGATCTACAATGCCGGGAAAACGGTCGTCGACGCATTTGGCAACACGACACAAGCATGCACACAGACACACACTTTGTACGTAAGCAACACTTATTGATGTACGATACGTAGATGTCGTGCATCTTCGCTGGGGTTGGATTGGAACGTCGTACGTCGATACCCAGTGAAGGCTGTGCGTCTCGCGCCCTGTAATGGAGGTTCACTTGCGTTTTTACATGAACGGTTATACTGTGTGTTATATGTTAGTATATGTATTGATTTTGTTGAATGATATGCGAACTGATAAGATATTGTAGATATGTAAGTTTGATGGGGAAAAGTGGTCGGTTGTGCTTAAGTGATACATAAAAAAGGCAGTTCTAGCTTAATATCATGTAGCGTGACATATTATTAGCTTAGCGAAATTCATGTTAATTAACATTTGCAAACTGAATGCTAATGTTACTTTTAGTTTTCTCTACATATTGCTGAGATCCAAATGAAAAATAATTTTCCAGTAACAAAATTATATCGCCACTTCATTGCAAAACGGTAATGACTGAATTTTTAATCACGTCATTATAATTAACAATATAATGACACAGAAATTAAACTGCTGTTGGATAATTATGTTTATGTTGCACACATCGTTTGTACCATCAATGTTTCGATTGGTTGTAGTATTTCATTACAACGTGACATTTGGATCAAAATTAACAACAAATGTGCCAGAAGCAACTGTCAAATAACAAACTGGTTAGTGTTGATATTTAAATATTTTAATGACACACATGTACTTCGAAGTCAGTTACCTTAACATTGACGGCAACATATCACAAAACTGCAGTCGTTCAGTTCACTGATTTGCAGAATACCAGTACTACGAACACCATCCACAAACTACCCGTTTCACATCCCGTCTGCCTGATTACAGACATGCGACGTGAAACGCGCGCACGCCATATGTTCAATTACAGTACTGTAGTCACAAAACAACTGGCCTTGCTGGGTGTCAGTAAACGAATAAATGCACATGTACGTAGGTTCCGTTGTTGTTGCTACAGGACACATTGTACAATCTTGCCGAAATTAGCGCTACACATCTTCGTATTCCTAGTGCTTTCAATGACGTTCGACCTACATAAACCCCTGGTGGATAGCACAGAAACGCAGCGCATTTTCATTCACCAGGTGGTCGACAAAAATTACCACACATGCAACTCGTATAACATAGGGAGGCTGACTTATTTTTTTTTAAGAATACGTTTTGCCGATATACGTGGGTTGAAGTCTGGGGTGTGTGTTCGAAGGATACTAAACACTGTGTTAATGTTGAAACGGCCCATATTGCGTGCGTTCGGCGCCATTGGCCGACCGTTTGTCTTCACCCAGTGTCCGGAAAGGACGCAGTCTGCCAACGAATATAACCATCGCAGACAACGGTTTAAGCACCATAAAGGCAGTGATCGTGAATTATTCAAACATTTCCACATTTCTGAGGCATGGTTCACCGTTATGATTTGGCGCCCGCTAAAGTTTGCTTTTTCAGTGTTACTACAAAATTGTTACGATGAATAAAGTTACAGCAATTTAGAGAACTAAATGTTCTACTGATCGAGGTAGCATGCTCAACGCAAGCAATTACAATGTTTACACATTCATGACAGACAAATCAGTCGCATCTTTGATACGAGTGACATAACTGAAAAACATATGCATCCAATTATACATGAGCAACATTTACATAATGCAATTAACACAACTGAAAAGTTATCTTAAATAAATGCCCCAACAAGAGTAGAGCTTTATAAATAATGATGCAAGTATAACGCACGCACATTCCGTATCAACATCTGTACACACTATAACGTTCATATTAATCATAATAACCCCGAAAGGTGGCTTATAGACAACATCTTGCATTATTGTTATATTCACCTTGTCACATTTATGGACAACATCTAGCATTATTGTTATCTTCACCGTGTAACGTTTATGGACAACATCTTGCATTATTATTATCTTCACCGTGTAACGTTTATGGACAACATCTTGCATTATTATTATCTTCACCTTGTCACATTTATGAACACGATAATTTATTGTCGTTTAAGTCGGATAGCGTTTATCATAAAACCACGTTACATAGTATGCGCTATCACCCCCGTCCTCGGGGAGGGTTCTTTTTACGAGAATATGGTTTACCGTTGTGTACGCCCAAATTACCTTTTCAAAACCTTGAGGATGGGCCTGGTTATATAAATTCTAACGACAAATCATACGTTTTTATGAACCACAATTTTAAAGTATAATTTGAACATCATCTATTTACGAGTATCGAACTTGATGTTCAGCATACAATGTAAACATGATATTCGAGTCAAACTGTGGAGAGGAAATTACAGTAAATACCCCTCAGCTGGGGCCAAACTGCCAAACAGGCTGCAGACCGACAGAAGTGGAGAAGTCTTGTTTCTGCCTTATGCACCATTAGGTACGAAGACGATTAAGTAAGTAAGGTAAGTTATATTAAAACAGTGTGCAGTGCATTAAAATAAATTTGGGTGGTCAAGATGCTAGAATAGAATCGATATAGTTTATGCTATATAACGTGACTTTATGACAAAAATTAATTTGTACTTTTCACATTGTAATTTTTACATAGACTTTGTACTTTTCACTTTGACCACCTTCACAGCCACTTAGAAGCACCCCTAGTCTTGCGTGTGGTGATGTCACCGCTTCGGAAACATCTTCATGAAAATGACCATCCATACGAATGTGACACACACGACGATAAGCATCACCCAGATCCAACAGTTGAACGACTTCTTTACGTGCGCTTCGAGACGCGAGCTTTCAACCTTCAGTTTGTCGTAGTTCACGTCTGCCATCTTCGATGAGCTCGACAATTTCTGCAAATCAGTTAAATTGCAATGCAAAATTAATTACAATAAAAACACATGGTTCATATCATGACATCCTAAGATTCCATTAAAAAAGAAAGACAACTACAGATAAACAAATACACTAAACGTAGATTAGATAGATACTGTAAATAGTGACTACTGGGGATAGTTCTACTAATTGCGATAGCTGTATTACTATTGCAACAGTTTTATGACTATTGCAATAGCATTGCGACTAGAGAATAGTCAGGAAAGCAGTCAGAAACATTGATCTCTGGCACTGCATTGTTGCTGTCATGTCAGTAAATAAGTAAAATCACCATATAAAGTTTAAAATCTTTACTATCGATAATTTGGTGTACAACTATCAATGATAACTATCTATAGTTAAATTTACTATCAATGGCATATCTAGGATCTCAAAAGGGGAAGCTTAATCACCAATTAGTTTACCATGCATATTGGTGCAATATGTTACATAAAAAAATTACTTAAGTCAAAGGGGGGGTCATGGCCCAATGGCCCCCTTAAATACGCCACTGTTTACTATCAATAGTATTGCATCGTCACATCGCCTATTGCAATGCACGAAGGTTACACCCTAACAAATAGGGGCGTGACGATAGAGCATCGGTGCTTTATGGTTAGGGTTAGAGCTGTGGTTTATTTTGTATAATACCAATAGAATTGTAAATTAAATCAGTGTAGCTAACTTATTATAACAGCAGTTATTTGATATCAATGCCCTGGAATGTCACAGCTGACCACTGCAGTCAGCAAACTTACACAACGAACCACTTCAAAGTAACTTATTTAAGAACTCCCTCGTTAACTGATTTAGCCATGTTCAGATTTGTGGTGAGTGCATAGTTTCAGTAATGCAGTCAGTTTAATTTTGATAAATCATTGAAAGAATTGATTGTGATCATTAGAGCCAGCAACTTGTGAAAGGTGACCAGATGGAGTCAAACAGGGAGCAATACTTTCTCCTATTCTCTTCTCCATACACATGGATGGATTGTTTGAACAGTTAGAAAAGAGTGGCGTGGGATGCCACATGGGCAACCACTATACGGGTTGCATTGGATGCACAGATGATCTCACTTTGCTAACACCCACAAGATCTGGACTCAAGGTTTTAATCGATATATGCTAAAAATATGCACATGAATACTGTGTAAATTTTAACGGTACTAAGAGTAGATATTTGATTTTTAGAGGTTGTAATTGTAAACCCGACATCTGAACTGTGTTTTTTAATGACACCGAGTTGTATAGTACCCAAGATGCTGTACATCTGGGCCATCATATATCTGTTGTTAATAAGGATAGTTTAGTTGCCAATGCCACTGCAAAATTCTGGAGAGGGTATAATATGTTCATGGCCAATTTCGGGCATATTAAGACGAATGTAAAATGCAATTAATTTAAACAATATTGTTGCTCTTATTATGGAGCCCGACTATGGGATCTTCAGAGTAAGAGTGTTGGCACTATTTGCACTGCATGGTGAAAAGCGCTTAGAAAGTTGTGGGGGCTAGCACCGCTTACATACGGTGATGTTATAGCATTGTTATCAGATAGTTTGCCATTATTGGTAATCTTAAAGCAAAGGTTCTCAAAATTTATTCATAAAGCTATGAACCACAATTCACTGATTATAAACAGTGTTGCTAAGTTGTCCATTGCAAACCCATGGTCAAATTGTAGTGCAAATTATCCTAAATGAATGTGATACAATGTATGACGTGTCTGTGCATGACATTGGCCGTGTGTGGCAGGCTGGTTTGTCTAACGTAACAATATTAAATGTGAACATTTTATCAGAAATGTTAGACATCAGAAATGGTTTTAAGACATGTAATATTTTAGACGATGATGATGTCAACTGTATTATTACAGACATTACTGTATTCTAAATAACGTGCAATTGCTATTTTTAATGTGTGAATTTTTTTTTTTATGTTATGGTACATAGAGCAGGACCACTGTTGCCATTGTTTTGTCGAATTTTTACAGGATACAGTCAAAAATTATGTAATTGTTTGTCTGTTGATTTCACAAAACCAAATAAAAAATTTGTACAAACGAACTAAGACATCAAAGTGGATACTAGATACTGAAAGTCTTTGTTAAATGACTCTGACACGAGATAAGTGTAATAATGACACTGAGGAGGGACCTTTAAACTCCAGTCATCAAATGTGATTTGTGTATGAATGCTGCACCTGCACAAACAAGTAAAATTTATTAGTAAAACATTTTTCACCACACAAAAACATCACAAAAAGATTAAATTAGTCATTAAGTTACAAAATATTATATTTAATATTAAATAAAATATTATATATAAACTATATCTGTTATAACAGCTTACTGCCCATTTTAAAGAACCACCATTGTTTTCATATAAAATGAACAATGAGACTTTGTACCTTTATGGCAAAAATATTTACTGAGTCCTACATTTATTAATCCGATTGTGCATATTACTTTAACTATTCACTAGTGTTTGATGTAACTGCGGGCCCATGACCCTTTAATCTTCTGCAAGGCCCATAACTGCCACAAGGCACAGGTCTCATGGTTAAGAATATGCATACTAATATTTATGTTGTGGAAAGAGGCAATTTGTTGGACTACATGAACACTACATTATGTTACATCATTACTTAGTAAGATTTTCAATGTGAATTACCATTTCAGGGAATATGACTGACAGCAGAGTCATTTACTTTAATCCCAGATAATAGTTTTAATTAATTAGAATTCATGAGATGTCTGCAGTGGCTTGATGCGCTGGGATGGTGGAACTTCCAGTCTTTAGAAACACCCACATCTTCAGGTTACAGGCCCGGTGAGTCTTGGGAACTATATATTCACTTGAAACTGCCAACATCATGTTGCACACTGCTATTAACTTGAAACTGCCAACATCATTTTGCACACTGCTATTCACTTGAAACTGCCAACATCATGTTGCACACTGCTATTCACTTGAAACTGCCAACATCATTTTGCACACTGCTATTCACTTGAAACTGCCAACATCATGTTGCACACTGCTATTCACTTGAAACTGCCAACATCATTTTGCACACTGCTATTCACTTGAAACTGCCAACATCATGTTGCACACTGCTATTAACTTGAAACTGCCAACATCATTTTGCACACTGCTATTCACTTGAAACTGCCAACATCATGTTGCACACTGCTATTCACTTGAAACTGCCAACATCATTTTGCACACTGCTATTCACTTGAAACTGCCAACATCATTTTGCACACTGCTATTCACTTGAAACTGCCAACATCATGTTGCACACTGCTATTAACTTGAAACTGCCAACATCATTTTGCACACTGCTATTCACTTGAAACTGCCAACATCATGTTGCACACTGCTATTAACTTGAAACTGCCAACATCATTTTGCACACTGCTATTCACTTGAAACTGCCAACATCATGTTGCACACTGCTATTCACACACTACATATCTGAATAGCAATGAACCTGATTTGCAATGGGCTAAAAGAACTTCAGAGACAGCTTTAATGGCCACAAATGTTACTGATTTCTACAGTACAATTTAGGGGCCGTGTTAACGTTCACATATTCATACAAAGTGTACTAAGGGGTCAAAGCTAAGTGGGATGGGTTCAAGACCTGTGTACACATTTTTTAAGTGTTTGTCGCATGTGAAATGTGACCATCATTGCGCTATGCAGCGCCACGTGGTGAGCTGTTACAGAACTACTATTGTTTTAAATTGTGTATCCGCTCAAGGTGCTGTAATACAATCCTACATCTTGGAAATTCATAACGTCGTGGAAACACAACTATCAATATGCCACCATGGAGTTTTTAGAAAAAGACTATAAACTTTAACGGAATTATTGGCATACTTATTGGAGATATTTGTAAACATATTCTGGTGGCTATGATTGTACGTCCTACACATGCCCTGTCATAACATTGTTACATCTATATAGTGTTTAAATCTGGAAAATCATCGCTTTGCACAAATAGCTAAATATCGACAATTATGAATGGTCCCTTACACAGCCATTGTAGGGACTCACCGAAGTGTCATCTTGCGCTATCTTGCCGATAACCTTGGCGTTCTCCTTGAGGTCGGTGACGAGATGGAGCATGCCCTCGACCAGCTTCTCCTGTACCTCATGGTGGTGCTTCAGCACCGTATCGATGTCATCGCCAACGCCACCTTGTGGTGAATTTGTTGTGTCAGACGATGTGGATTTCCTCAAACGTAAACTTGAGTGCTCATTTCCTGCAAATAATGCTGTATGTTCAGCCTGATGATGTTTAAGCTATGATGTTTAAGCTATGATGCATGCGCTAAGGATGTAGAAGATGAAAGTAAATTTAGAAAATTAAGATAGGCGCCTATCATGAAAGGTTGTCCTGCCCCGTCCAGCTATACCCCTATGTGGTTGTCCTGCCCTGCCAAGCTGTACCTCTAGGAGGTTGTCCTGCCCCGCCCAGCTGTACCCCTAGCAGGGCTGGGTCCAATTACGTAACTGTAATTGTAATTGATTACAGCAAAATTGTGTAATTGTAATTATGGTTTAAAATTTGTGCTGTAATTGTAATTGTTATATTTTGTATAATTGAAAATTTATTTCAATTACAATCAATTACAGTACGTTTCATATCACAAACTACCTGAACAAACTGTCAATAAAATATAATTTAAGTCTCATACAGGTTCAGGGTTGTTTGATTTAAATAATTTTATTTAAATTATGATTTAAATCACTCAAAAAAAATCATTGATTTATGATTTTTTTTACTTCTGATTTTTGTAATCACTAATTTATATGAATTTAGCACAAATAATTGTTTACAAGCATTGAGATCAACAGAGTTTTGTATGTCTTTTAATACAAAAGCACAAAGTGTGCACACAGCTGTATTGACACCAGATAGCCTGACAGTCAAATATTTTATGACATTGTGTATGTCTGAGCTATTCCCTTTTTGAATGCAGTGAAGCTACACAAAGTTGTCTTCCAGAGGAAGTATCTTTTCAAGTCAGATTATGCAACTACAGGGGGTGAGACCTTGTAGACATTGTCTAATGTCTTTATATAAGCAAAAATCATGTACCCGCTGTTAAGACAAGTACCTAGATTGATTTGAAAGAGTTTATAAATACATCAACATATATATAAATATATATATATAAATATATATATATATATATATATATATATATATATATATATATATATATATATAAAATTCATTAATGTCTATATACCAGATTTTAAATATATATTTATATAATAAAAATATGTTTAAACGGCTGTCTTTTTATTTAGTACAATTCAAAATTCAAGCCACAATTCTTCAACAATTTACAATCATTACCGTTATATTTGTTTATCAATTGTGTACAAAATATTTAAATTCAGCAAAAGTGCAAAACTATATAATTAACAAATGCTGAATATATTTGGTTCCGCATAATGTAATTGTAATTGAAACAGTGTAATTGTAATTGAATTGAAATTTTTTGAGTGTAATTGTAATTGTAATTGAACTAAAAATTGAAATGTAATTGTAATTGTAATTGATATAATTATGTGTAATTGAACCCACCCCTGACCCCTAGGAGGTTGTCCTGCCCCGCCCAGCTGTAACACTAGGAGGTTGTCCTGCCCCACCCAGCTGTACCTCTAGGAGGTTGTCCTGCCCCGCCCAGCTGTACCCCTAGGAGGTTGTCCTGCCCCGCCCAGCTGTACCACTAGGAGGTTGTCCTACCCCACCCATCTGTACCTCTAGGAGGTTGTCCTGCCCCGTCCAGCTGTACCACTAGGAGGTTGTCCTGTCCCGCCCATCTGTACCTCTAGGAGGTTGTCCTGCCCCGTCCAGCTGTACCACTAAGAGGTTGTCCTGCCCCGCCCATCTGTACCTCTAGGAGGTTGTCCTGCCCCGCCCAGCTGTACCACTAGGAGGTTGTCCTGCCCCGCCCATCTGTACCTCTAGGAGGTTGTCCTGCCCCGTCCAGCTGTACCACTAGGAGGTTGTCCTGTCCCGCCCATCTGTACCTCTAGGAGGTTGTCTTCCCCCCTCCAGCTGTACCACTAAGAGGTTGTCCTGTCCCGCCCAGCTGTACCTCTAGGAGGTTGTCCTGCCCCGCCCAGCTGTACCACTAGGAGGTTGTCCTGTCCCGCCCATCTGTACCTCTAGGAGGTTGTCCTGCCCCGTCCAGCTGTACCACTAAGAGGTTGTCCTGCCCCGCCCAGCTGTACCTCTAGGAGGTTGTGAAAGCACCAGCTTAGAGACTGGTTGGTCAAGCAAGATATAGTGCTATATTAAGGGCAATGCAAACACTTCAATATTGTTCAGTAACAAGACCAGGAAACAAGACGGGGAAGTATTCAGCCATGCTGCAATTATTGCGCAAAGAATATTTGTTCACATATCCAACTCTGGCTGTAGCCAGGTACTCATTTATACAGCTGTGACAATGTATGGTGAAAGGAATTGCCAAAGTTACGAAACGGCAGTACGAGAATTCAAAGCCAGGTTCTCTCGATTGAGAGTCCAGCGTTGTATCCAATACGCCACAACCTCCACATGCATGTGTGGGATAATGGCCCTGGATTTACTAAGGTACACCGTAGTAAGGTTTTAGTAACAAGAAAGTAAAAGTAGCAGAATAAAATTTTTATCAGTATGTGTTTCATATGTAATTCATTTAAATTTCACATTTCTTTTCTCCAAAAAACATAATCAAGAGTGTTAACAAGGTATCATTTAATATGATTTATTTTCCGAATATAGAATATATTGCATCAAACAAAGCACAAACACAGACATACCTTTCGTGCCAATAAGTTCTGTCTTCACGTCTGCCTGGTACCGTGCCCTTGTGTGCAGATGAAGGTCACGCGAGGCCGTACTGTCTTTGCCTGACCTTTGTCCTGGCCTGAGCAGCTGAGTAGCCAGAGCCTTATCGCTGGACGATGGCTGCACAGTATTGTAAAATGCCAGCAATTAGTTTCAGAAGCTGTAAAGCTGTTTGTTGTTACTGGGCAATTGGGCATTAGGCAGCACATTATATTTTGTAATAGTTTATAGGGATTTCCATGTGACATTACATGTGACTACCAGACCTGGGTTCAATTACTATTATTTTGTTTCTTTTCTATTACTATTATTATTACATACTGAAGGCAAAGTAATCTATTATTATTACATATGAATAATTATTACTATTAAATTTTTTCATCGCAACTAAGTTTTTGTGAAGAATATCCAATGCTTTTGATTACAAATTTTGGAGTGAATACAAGCGTATTATGCTACATATTTTAACTATCCATTCAGTAGTACAGTAGTTGTCAACAACAACTCTAGTCCTTTGCTGTTGCTCACACACATCTGTGGTTTTGTTTGAAGTTTATAATAGAATGCAGTTGTGCTGTGTGAGGCTTCACACCTATTGTCAGAATTTTCCTTTGAACTACTTCTGCTGACCAAATTATACAAAGAATCAATACAGTAATCTGTGTAAACTGTACCTGGCTTCATAGCCCTGGTTGTCTTACCCATTGTCTTTATATTTTAAAAATAAGCCAGTATTAATCCAAATTGTATTAGAAATGTAATAGCTCTATTACTATTACATTGCCTTATATTACTATTACACTGTGTTCTGTTCCATCCATTACCCGGGTACTATTACTTGAACAAATTTAATCATTACTATTACAATGTAATTGGCCCCAGGTATGGTGACTACATCATGTGACTACATCATAAGGCTCTCCAACACAAAATAGTGTTTTCACGAATCACACAGAATATCAAGTGAAATGATGTAGGTTGATGAATTCCAAAACCAACATGCCTACTCTTATAGAGTCTAACTATAGTACCAATATTGATTGGAATTTATTAAAAAATTTTGGTTCTGAACTGATTACAAATAACATTTTATTAACGTTTCTATAGTTTAATTTGGTACGATCTGCAGCAAGTATTCTGGTATTGTTAATAAATGAGGCTATTTATAAATCTGACTAATCAGTAAATTCAACACTGGCATCGTCCCATCACATGTAACATAACTGCGTTCTCTTCAAGGATGTCTCTTGATCATTCTATTAGTAAAAATAATAAAAATGTACAATAACAACAGGTGTCAGTAATATACTATATGTAGTACAACGTATGGTTTTCTTCAGTGTCACACGCTATCACACTCTGTTAAAAGTGTATAGAAAACGACCCAAATACATGTGTTAAATAAAGTAAATCACTACAGTAGTTTACTATACCATGCTTGTAAATAATAAATAAAGGCTAAAGTACTAAGTCATACATGAACAAAGTAAATCACTACAGTAGTTTACTATACCATGCTTGTAAATAATAAATAAAGGCTAAAGTACTAAGTCATACATGAACAAAGTAAATCACTACAGTAGTTTACTATAACATGCTTGTAAGTAATAAATAAAGGCTAAAGTACTAAGTCATACATGAACAAAGTAAATCACTACAGTAGTTTACTATAACATGCTTGTAAATAATAAATAAAGGCTAAAGTACTAAGTCATACATGAACAAAGTAAATCACTACAGTAGTTTACTATAACATGCTTGTAAATAATAAATAAAGGCTAAAGTACTAAGTCATACATGAACAAAGTAAATCACTACAGTAGTTTACTATACCATGCTTGTAAATAATAAATAAAGGCTAAAGTACTAAGTCATACATGAACAAAGTAAATCACTACAGTAGTTTACTATAACATGCTTGTAAATAATAAATAAAGGCTAAAGTACTAAGTCATACATGAACAATGCAATTTACTAGTCTCACAGTTAATTTTATGTGAGACCAATAAACCACAACTAATATTCAGTTTTACTGCCCGTTTCTTCGGTACCAGGTTAGTGAGCAAGCATCTTGCCCGTCATGGAACAATATCTTTTGGGATTTAAATTCCATATTTGGTTGGAGACATTTTTTTTGCACAATTACCATGTATAAATAATATTAATACACACCTGGACTTTTAAGTAAACAATTAAGTGAGAATTGCATATTTTACATAAAAACTTACAACAGGTATATTCTAACATCTTGAAAGCTCAACCATGACCATAATTTAGTTTAATATAATTATACTGTTATCTGTTTAAATAGAGGGTTTCAGTACAAATATCATGTTTACATTGCATGTGGGGGAGGGGGGATGTAATTGTACGTATGTGAATGATATGCCCATTATGTGATCACATGAACAACTGAAACTAATAACCTTTGTTCACAACTTCACAAGCATTGCAATTTGTTGAGAGCTGTTTGTGAACATAATGAATGGCACAGTGCCATGGACAATATCCATAAATAAATAATTATCAAACTGTATTAAGAAAGTGTGATTACTGAAAACATGTTTCGGCGGTCAAGATGTAACAACAGATATAGTTATTCTATAGGACATGATTTAACATTAAAAATGACCAGACTTTGTGCCTTTAAAACTCACCAGTTTCTCCGCTTCGAGCAAGCCCACGAGAAAGTTCACCTTCCTTGTGTAGTCTGTCAGGACGTCTTGTGTCGGCTTGCTAGAATGCAAAATCCAAAAATGTTTTTTTTGTACCATACCATTTATAAGATCAGCTACCCTTGCACCTCTAGCTGTACAGCCAGACTGAGACCAAGGAACCTTGTTTCTTGAATTAAGACAAACATTTACAAACAGTTGTAGTTACTGATCCGAGGTATGGGTTTACACATCTAGTGTTTACAATCTCTAAAATACTATACAATTTAAAGTTAGCACAACAGCAAACTAATGTGTTAAATTCACCAGAACCAGAATTTAATGTTCAGCTCAACTACTTCACATTGCTATCCGAGTAATCTGGGGCCTTGTTAAAAAATAACAATGCTATACTGTCTGTTTAATTATAGATCCATACCTTGGAGATTTCTGAATTTCAGTCAGGAGTTCCCTCAACGCAGCCACGTACTGAAAGGCAAGAACAAGTTATTTTCAATCAACCATCATAACAGTTGCTAAATCAACATTTATTTGTATACCAAACAATTGAAGTTGAAAATACTCCAATTCAAATCTTATTTGAAGGTACATATAGCCAATGTTTTTTGTGTGTGATAGTACGCATGGGACGCAGTGGCATAGTGGTCAGAATGTCAAACTGTTATTCAAGAGGACTAAGGTTTGATTTCTCTTTCTGCTGCTTTGAAGTTTGGGTAATTTTGTTCACTCCACGTTGCTCCAGTTCACTCAGCTGTATACATGAGTACGTGACATCAGGCAGTAAAGGCTACAAATGAATGAGTAGTAGTAACAGCAGCGTGGCTGAATGCTTCCCAGCGAAGTCGAGATGGTGTTGGAATGAGCATGTCTGCCGGGTGGTGAAGAGAAAACACTTTGACAGACTTGAAATATACATACTTTATGTGATATAATACAGCCTTTTTCCAGGGGCAATGCAAGGGTGTTTTTATACATTAGTGGGTTTACAGATAGAGACCACATTGTACAATCCCTTCCAGCCTGGCATCGACACCAGGCAGATGGGGTCTACTGTTTTTGTGTCGTCCGTTTCTAACTTTCTGCATCCAATTTTCATGATACACCTGGCATTGGGCCTAGGCTAAGGTACGAATCAACTACCTCCTGATTACGAGACAAGTGTTAGCCACCATATGGAGGAGCCAGTAATGGCATTAGCCAGTACAGCATGATTGTATCTGTATGGAATCACAAACACACACACTCACAATATGCATTCGCCATAGGCATAGGCATAGCATTATATGGTATGTGGCCATGGCATGGCCATGGGAAGAATAGGTGACCGTTTTCATGGTTAGGTCAGAAAGAAAATAATCGCCACTGACTTCTCAACAATTACCGAAAGTGTAACAAGTAACATCGTTTTTGAGAAAGGTTTCGTAACAAACCAGTAACCAACTTCTAAGTTATCATTTATAGTCTAGAGTAGAAGTTAGAACGTCAGACACGTCACGGGTTGGGTTGAGCGATAATACATGTTGTATTATTTGAGTCACTAATATCACCACTTCCAATGCTTATCAGGAACAGTAATGCAACTTTCTGTAAGAACCTTTTCTAATCTCCAGTCGCCGTTCCTTTCTTCGGCTGCCATAGCCTGGCACCGATTTAAAAGGCGGTTGAAATTCGTTTCCAACCTTGTTTCCATTTTGACTGCTACAAATTACACTTTTTTATCGAAGAGTTCCACTTCCGTTAGAGTAACCGGATGTTATTACAAGAGCTGTCGCCTAGGAGACGGTAAGCATACACAAGAAGCCGCTTGAACAAATATCGGAGATTGATGAGGGTTATTATCATTTATTATCCTATCAAGTAGCTGTAGCCGAAGATTGCACAAGGCGGAACGCGGTTTACAATAAGCCTGGGATAATTTATCACAAGGAGCTGTAAAGGCGTAAATAAGGTGAGTGCATGAGCGGAGGGATTTAATCGTATCCAATTGACAAGTGTTTAATTTATTACTTAATTACTTCAATGCCTCATCTTCTTCTTCCGGTTACGAGTTTTTCCTCAAGGCTTAAAAACTTGTTTGTTTGGTTGCACGTTTTTCTTTAAATTACTAAGCAAGAAGTAGTGTGCATGCAAAGCCAAATATAGGTAATAGTGCCTACTTAAAATTAATTGACCAACACTCCTATTTGTGTGATGTAGGACTCCACCTTGAAACCAACTTAATTGAAGACATGACGGTACCTAACGGAATTAACTTTCTTAAATATATATATATGTATTTCAACATACATTCTGCGTGCTGTTTTTGAAATCGTGTTATGGATGGCAAGTATCTGACTCTACCTGTTTTTTTATTAACTACGTTTATTCACTCAATCTCTAACTTGTATTAATGAAAAGCGGGTAAGTGAAGGCTGGAGCTGTGCCAGTTGAGGTCCTGCCCGGGGGAGGGGGGCGGGGCTAAGGTCCGGGTCCTGCCCCAGGGGCCGCTACGGTAGCCGGATTGGTCTGGCCGGATACCCCAAAGTAGTTAATACATTTGTACATTTCCCCCCACCCTTCCCCTGTTTAATTTATCTTTTCATTCCCCTGCTTAGTTCTTTATGATTTTGATATGCAACACCCCAAAGTGTAGCAAAACCTCTAAGCAGATTCTGCTTAATGGGTGGTGGCTGTCTAACAAAAGAAGAAAAAAAGAACAATAGCATTATCGACAGATTAGTAATGGTATTGTATACATACATGCACGCGCACACACAGTCACACGCGTAATGTAGTCAAACAAAGCAGAAAAGTGCTGTTGGAAATAACGTTCTTTGAGAAAATAGGGTTACAAGGCAGACAACTTAGAGATGATCGGTTGCCAAAACCGGTACAATATGAAATTGGTAAATTTGCCCAGTTAGGGAACTCCGAAGTAAAATACAGTTTTAAATATGTTAAATAAAAAAACCCATATCATTAAAAAGTGATTGCTGTTGTCTACAACAATGTTCTAAAGGCCGCACGAAAAACAGCAAAGTAATTACCCCGATTACTTGTTATGCACCTTACACTGATGTAGCCTAATGTTCTAATATATCGCCTCATGGTAATTATCATAAAACAGTAACAACGTTGGAAATTAGAAAGGCATTGACATATTGCATTGGTTGTCTCGGTCGCAATTTCCACATCGAATAAAACAATATACTTGTGATATCTAATTAATAATTAATTAATTTGGAAGATATTAAAGACACGTTTTACAAAATGCACATTGGGGCTATTAAATGTGAAAATACTAAAAACTAGAATGTTTTTATCGTGTTTATAACATTTCATTATTTCGAGGGTTGTTTACTTTTCACGTGTTCGTGAATCACGATTACAGAGAATCCTAATAATGATTACTTGTATTGAGTGCAAGATTATAAACGGGTCTTTTTCAATCTTGTCATGAATCAGGAAAATTCTCTAGGAGACAACGCAGATGTGTACACCAGAATTATCATGTTTCCATGTAACTGATGGCGATTCCGTAACTATGACAACAGACTGAAGCAATGCGTCGAATAGAGGATGCAGAGAACGTTGGACGTACCCTGTAGCGACAAGCGCATTGTTAAATTATTACGTTTACAATAAAAGAAACGGATTTGAATGGTTTTTAGTATATAAAATATGGAATATCATGATATATTTATAATAAATTATTTTAAATACTGAGGTTGGATGATTGTTTTATTAGAGTAATACCATATAAGTTAAACGACACGGACTGGGGTTGAACGAATGTGTTCTGGTATTTGATTGTGTCAATACATTAAGTAATGTTGACTAAGATTGAATGAATGTTCGACGATGTTTGATGATGTTAGCTAATACCTTAAGCAATGTAGATTGATGTTGAATGAATGTTTGATGATGTTTGATGTTGCTAATATTGGGCCTGTTTGACCACACACGTTGACTCTAGAGCGATACTGACGGTTATGGTGACAGCGTCATACTAATGTTATTTACGTAGGACATATTTGCTGAGCGCGACATAGCACAATGATAGAACGTTGGACTCTTTCAGACTTTCTTTCAGTCCGCAGTGTCCTAAGCGGTGTAAAGCTGTGTTTATACGAGGCGGTGCATCGCAGCTATAACCTGATGTTTATTTAATTAAACAATCGCTAGCCACGTGACACGATAGCATACTAGTGGCGACGTACTGCGACCAGTGCCGACGCACCGTTAGACCGGCATAGGTCCCTACAAGTTATTGCAGCCTCAGCAAACCATACTCTTGCATTCGTTAGACCAACCCTGTACTCATGCCATCAAAACAAAAAAAAACTGCCTACACATCCCATGTTCGTCCGCTTTTGGAATACTCCCCATCCGTATGAGTTCCTTACACGCAAGTCTTCATCAACAAAAGCATGGTTTTGTTGCAATGATTGTGCTGGGTGTGCTTCAAAAATAAGGAATTTACAATGAGAACAACTAATCAACGGAAGAACAAACACACGTCGCACCATATTCCACAAAGCCATCAATGATCATTTATCCAACAGTCATTCGGAAACCGTCTTCAGCCCGCGCAGCTTCAATCAAGGCAACTCCATAGCAAAGCCTTTCTAAATAGCAGTCACACCAGCAAGAACTGCTTGACCAAAAAATCTATTTTAGGCAGCATATTTCTTAATTGTGCCGTTGTTGTTTTTATCATATTCGTGATATTCGCCGTATCCGCCAATATTTCCCACTTTCTGTTGCGAAAACTATTGCAACTGCTCTTGTTAGCAGTAGGCTTGCTTATCGTAATTCCCTATATCATGATATTGCTCTAAATGATATCATGAAACTTCAGCGTATACACAATTGCTAGTCAAGGGTAGTTACTAATTCGCCTCATTTCTTACACTCGGCACCATTTCTAAAATCTCTACATTGGCTACCGATTCGACATCGCATTATTTTCAAGATTTGCACTATTACCTATCAAGCACTTTCATCCGGGCATATTTACCGTCGCTGCTCACTCCCGCAAGAAAGACTATAGGCAGCTTTGATCATCTACTTCGCATTTACTTCTTATTCCCATAATTAAGACAAAGATTGGAATTTTGAGCTTTCTCAATTGCTGCACCTACTTTGTGGAACTCATTACCTGTCAGTGTTAAAAGATAAAAAAAAAATAAGTTCTTATATAGTGCGGTATCCAGTCCGTAGGACCGCTCAAAACGCTTTACACTTCTTAAGAAAATAGTCAACAGTGTTAAGTTATGTGAAGATATATCAACATTTCTGCGTCATCTAAAAACCTACCTATTTGACCTGGCCTATCCTCCTTAACTCCTCAGCGCACCACCAACTCTGTTGACGATTCAGAATTGAATTTGGATTAAGATTTGCCTAACATTGTGGTATTGACGCGCTGCTGAGCTCGGTTTTCTGAGGATTTTGGCGCTATAGAAGTCTTCTTTATTGTATATTGTATTGCTATAAATTCTCCCACTTTCCATGACAATAAAATATAGGAACTCCTACCACAAACAACAACCAGCATCACAGAACACAAACAATTTAAGCAAGTTCTAACCCAAGCAGACACGACTAAGTCAGACTCTTCCCGACACGCACCAGCAATCTAAAAACTAGTTGAGTTGCATCATCACGTAACGATTCGACGCAACGCAACTAGTTTTTAGATGTTGACGTAGCATGTAGGCAGGGATTTAATGTAGACTTGGCTTCAGCAGACAATGGTGGAATTATGTATCAAATAGCTTTCGCGCATTAATCGCTGAATACTTCCTCCCCGGAGCAATTGAATGTGTGTCCCTGTGAACATGTCTACAAGAGGTGAAGTGTACATCGCTTAATTTTGTCCTACAGTATCACTAACACAAGCGCTGTATAAAAAACATAATTATCTTTACGTTTATATAACAAATCATAACATGGAATTGTAAGAAATAATCACAAACCGAATTTTCTCATGTGCAGCAGATTTGCATTACTTAATTAATATTAATCTGATTGGATGTTCATGTGATGACAACCAATTTGAAGCACATTTCAGACACTAGAATGTTTTTTAATTCAAAGTATACGTATAGCTTTAAAACATACTTTGTTTTTTTTTGGTTTGTCAAGATAAGTGCCGTTAAAAATTATTTCGCTATGATATCTGTAACGTTAGCAGAGGCGGATAAAAAGATTTGACGTAGTAGAAATAGAAATAGCGTTGGTGCTATGCATACAACTGGTTAAATACATGTTACTATGGTTAAGTATCGGAAAGGAACCCCCCGTGGCACGTCTAAAAAACGTTAGATCGGCCGATTGTTTTGGTGAATTACTGTGGTGGCCGATGTCGTCATGCAAAGGGCATTCATGTCCAACCCAGTAAATAAAGGTCAGTGTTTGCAACATAAGCAACAGTGGCTACTTCAAGACCGTGGGTCTAAGCATGACGTTGTCCAAAGCCGGACATGATTAATGTTGGTCTGCAATATTTATGCTTCTTAAGAAAATAGTCAACACTGTCACTGTGTCGCTTTCGTAATAATGATATTTGGTCGTAGATTAAAATAATTAGTTTTAAACTGCTAAAACAATCCTGTCAAGGTCATAGTCTGTTGGCAGACGAAGTGATGGCGGGGGTGAAGGTCGTGCACGGGCTGCCGGGAGGTCGGCACCTGATTCCGAAAGAGAAGACGGGTCTCGACTTCCTGCTGTCTTCTCACTTCCGCGTGGCGCAGTCAGACGAACCGCTCGAGAAGACGTACTACACCATCACGACGCAGGTAGGAGTCATATCATACGTCATGTTTAAACTTACGCCACAGCTGCGACACGTGACTGTCTTCTCTCCCCCTCCCCGTTCCTTGCGGGGTGTGGGCCACACCACTTAGTCTGTTCCACCCGCTCGACGAATCGTCTCCACCCATCGTGATCTTCTCCCATTCTTTCCCTATCTCGGCTGCTCTTCTCTGGCCTTTTGGGAGATCACTTAACATTATCCCTCCATCTTAATTTCAATATTCCTTTTCTCCTTCTACCAGCCTCTTCTGGTTTCAATGCTTTCTTTGTCAACGTTTCCTCACTCATTCTCTGCAGGTCTCTGTCCATCACAGTCTTACGTCGTCCTCACGTTTTTCTTCATTCCGATCTCTTCTCTCAATTCCCCCACCCACACAGAGGAGACAAGACAGAATGGTTATGTTGATAGGAATATGTTCTTCAAACTTAAGGAAGGCAGTAGAACCAGAGGACACAAAGCAGCATTAGTTAAGGAGCAGTGTAGGTTGTACATGAGAAAGTACTCTTTCTCACAGAGGATGATAAATGATTGGAACAAACTGTCAAATGTTTGTGTTAATGCTAGTAGTGTAAACATGTTTAAACATAACATTGACATATATGACAAGGGCGTATGCATACGTGGATGGAACATTTATTGGACCCTCGATAAGCCAACTGCTTCTTTGTCAACCTACCACCTGTAATTTGCAGTAAAACATTATTTACCCCCGCCCGTCCACTATTTTCCACATACTGTGGGGATAGTGTACAGTAGACTGTTCGGTTGATGTTGGCAGGACTATGTGCCCTGGGGGGTGGATCAACGTGCCCCGCCCATAAAGAAAGGACAGAATGCACCCGTCATTGGCGAAGACACACGCTTCTTCAACCAGAGGTAAATCACTATCGGCTGTAACATACGCTTTATATAGTTTGTACTTAACTGAAAATCAGTTATGCTAACGATCACACCAGACAGTTTGATTCTATTCTAACGATCACACCAGACAGTTTGATTCTATTCTAACGATCACACCAGACAGTTTGCCTCTATTAACATGCTGATTATCTTAAGTGGCGCGTTTTAATACAGTGGCAATTATTCCGTCCCAGCAAATATATTTAATTTAAATAAACGGCTGATTCTGTAATCCGCGATTCTGTTAAGCGAGTCCACTATATTTCCAATGGCCTTGGCATGGCCCTGGCTATGGTCTTGACCACGGTCCTAACCACGGCCCTGACCACGGCATTACGCCGCCTGTTGCAGGGCGACTGAGATGCAGGTGGAGTTCAAGTACCGACCGACGACTCTGCCCCCGCCCACCGACTCATACAAAGCCCTGTCCGCCACCAACTTCAAGATGCATGCCGACCAGAGCAAGTAAGTGGCCAATATTGACCACTGGTCAACAACGAAACAATCCAATCATACTATCAAAACATACTGTGTCCTAATTTTGTCAATTTTAAGCGTTCGGAAATGGTGGAGTGGGCGTTCGTTATAAAACAAGCATATCAAATATTATGTGTCACTGATTAATATCCCTAATTCGGTTCAACAACTTATTTTATATTTCAGAAATCACAAAAACAAGCTATTAAATGACTGTTTCTAAATGCGTCTTCCAAATACCTTAGCAAATCTCTTATCATTTATAACTGAAGAATCTCGGTATAAAACATTCGCTGCTTTCTCTGACGGGAACCGGGTAATTTACAGCGGTAACCTTGACTTGGATAGCTGAAGTAGTCTTTAGTCTTAGTTGCTCGTTCAAAGAGGTAGCTCTCACAATTCAGTATCGTAATCATCATGATGATCATCATAATCACCATCATCTTCATCATCATCCGTCGAGTTTGGACGAACTAGGCATGTACATACACCATTAAACGTGGTATTACCTTCCTTTATCGCCCAGGTTCAACGGGTACCTCACGTCCCAGAACATCGACTTCCCTTCCAAGGACTCGGCTGGAACGAGCTTCAAGATGAAGTCGGCCAAGGATCTGTGGAAGAGTCACGTGCCGCAGGTCCGCAGACGAACACATTTATGATTGGCTGGTTTGGGGGAACAAAAACGAATTAATATACTTAATTAAATTTTGATTGTAGGCTTGTGACATACACGACAATATATAATAATAATAGCAATAATGTATTCACCCAAATACAAACACCAAATACAAGAGGCTAATGTCACCATTGATGCACCGTATATATTTCTGACTTTTAAGCGAAACAGACGTCTTGATTTTTGGGGCTGTGTACCTATAGGAATTAATAAAAACTACCCCAAGTGCAACTAAAATCAAGAATATCACGCCAGTGGTTTACTCAAAATGTTTCTAAAAGTGGGAGATTCTGGTCAAATCTCCGTTATCTTAGGGGCTAACATGTTGACCAAGCGACCAATATGTGCCTCGCAGTTCTTTGGAAAACGAGCAGCTAGGATTCTGCTACGATGCATCAAGTGCTTCGATCTGGGCCGGAGGGTATACACACAGATACAAGTAACGAAAAAAATTAATCAAGCGCGCTGCTAAGTCCGAACGGGATTGGTTTAGTAAACAAAAGCGAAACTATGTTACATAAGTTGAGTTTGAACGCAAACAGCATGGCCATACCCAGTTGGCAAGTATAGGACTAGGTGTTTACAAATAGATTTTCATTTCGAATATCGCCAGACTACAGGCACTAGTGACGTAGGTTTATCTAACAGTATGGCGCGGCCCATGAAATGAAGATGCTGTACGTTCAATGATGTTGTCTTAGCAAACCGCTGGCGTGATGTACTTAATGGTAGTTACGAATAGTTATATTGTAGTACCTTTTATAGGTGCACAGGTCCAAAACCACGATTTTTGTTTCCCTATAATAACTTCGTAAATCCACAGGGCGACCCGGACAAAGAGAAGATGCCCGCCAGCGACTACGTACACAACTTCAAGCCGATCGACGTGGAGGCCAACCGCGCTGAGAGAGCTGCAGCTTTGCAGTATGGTACGTAACAGCTGCTCAACGTCGTCACCACTTCTGCAGTCGGTAGACTTCTGCAGTCTGTAGACTTTTGCAGTCTGTAGACTTCTGCAGCCCGTACACTTCTGCAGCCTGTACACTTCTGCAGTCTGTAGATTTCTGCACACTTAGAAGTGAAGTAACACTCGGCGGAAGTCTTAAATATCATAATTATTAGACGAAAATTAATTATAAAGAGAGTATATACATTATACAACGCAGTGGGCTTAGCAATGGAAAGTCAAAGTAAGTTACCAGGAGTCACGTTTCTAAATGGAGTAATCCAAAATTGGATTACGTAATTTGTTGTTGTCTACTGCTGGTCGTTTAGAACTTGAAAATAACGGAGGGAATAATCAGACAGTTTGTTACTGTCACCGTCGTCCTCAATACATTAATATGTTATTTTCATTTCCATCGTCTTTGTATGCCCACTACAACAAACACGTCACGCCACACGACACCACACCACGCCACACGACACCACACCACAATGCAGACCTGTAGCCAGGGGGTTGAGCCCCTCACCATCCATTGGGCCAAACTTAAAGGTTAGACCTAGGGCATGCCCCCTCTGTAAAAAAACTATTTTGTCGCAGTTTGTACAGCCTCTGCCAGCCTCCTGTCATAACAACCCTGGATTTTCGGGTTGCAGTAATAATAATTCATAATAATTATATAGATGCAAGAACTTGACTTGGCTTCTTTGGTTCTTTAAAATTTGGACATGTCCCTCTTCCTGAGATCATCATGTCTATTTTTGACGGCAAGGATATGTTGTGCTTCCACGGCTGACGGTGGAAGGTCATTTCAATCCTGAAAGACCCCTTGTGAGAAACAACTTACGTTGAGTCTGCAGGGAGTCTTGTATCATTTCTCATTGTGGCCTCGCGTGCTCTGGGTGCTGATTATGAAGAAATCTTTCTGTTGATGTCATCTATGCCGTGTAGTATTTCGCATGCTTGAATCATATATCCTCTCCGCGTTGGTATGCCAGGGGTGGCAAGTTAAGATGCCAGGAGTGGCAAGTTAAGATGTCAGGGGTGGCAAGTTAAGATGTTCCAGTTTGTCTGTATATTCTAAGTTAATATATTTAATACGTTCACCGATAAACAACGTGTGACCTTGCTGCTGTCTCCACTCTCCCAGGCGGCCCGAACCCGATCAAGGGTGACAACCGAACCCAGACGTACAGCACGTCACACAACGACACCTTCCTTGGACAGACAGCGCCCAGACTACCGGCCCTCGAGCCCGTGAGTAGCTCTCTCGGGGCATTTTATTGAATTTCCACGGGGGGATCAATGTCCGCAAATGGCCGGAAAGGGCACTTCTAACGCCCTTTCACGATATTGCCCCCGTTTCAAATTCTATTAAAATGGCCTGATAAGACATAACTGCGGCAAGGTAGGGATGGGTCAAGTTGGACTGTCGGGGGAGTAAATGAAACGGCAGGGTTTGGGGGCAATGCCCTCCACTTTGTATGTAAAAACGCCAGGAGCTCATTCGCGTTATCTTCACTGGAGTGTCGGGGTGGCAGTTAAATTCTTATCTACAATTTCGGGACTGCGACAAAATGTAGAGAAATAGTATAACTAGTAGAATATGATGATGATGTCGATGATGACGATGATGACGATGATGTCGATGATGACGATGATGACGATGATGACGATGAGAATAATAAGAATAGTTGGTTTTGTTGTGGGTGGTAGTAGTAGGTAGGTGGTTTACGATGAGCAAGAGCGGTGGTTACTAAAAATAGACATTGGGAAAAACCCACATATCGCTGACGTAGCGTTTAATTTTAATTTTAATTTTTATTTGGCCATGTGTCTGAACGACTTCCGGTTGCGCGCGCAGCCAATCAGAGCGCCCCCTGACGGTTGTAGGAACACCACAAACCATACGCAACGCCCCCTAGCGACTGTAGGAGGTGCGCAGTCGGAGCACGAGCGGTGGTTACTAAAAATAGACATTGGTTAATTTTAATTTTCTAAAAATAGACATTGGTTAATTTTAATTTTTATTTAAAATTTTTATTTTTTATTTTTTTTATTTTTATTTTTTTTTATATTTCAATTTCGGGAAAAACCCACATATCGCTGACGTAGCGGTTAGTGGGAAAAACCCACATATCGCTGACGTGGCGGTTATTTAGGGAAAACCCAGGGGGAACCCACATATCGCTGACGTGACGGTTATTGAGTACGGTATCAATGAATGAGACATCTAATCAATCAGGGTTCAGTACGTTATCGGTGAATGGTGTAAAGAGCTGTGATTCGTCGGTTATAGTTTCATAAAAGTTATGCGTATGAGTTTCAATCATAACAATCGTGGATGATTAATGAGGTAAGCGCGACAATCGTTAGCTACTAAATCGCTACCAAATGTATTGACGAAAGCGTTCATCGGTATGCCGTTACATCGAAGCACCAAATAAGCTATGCAGTATTGTCCGCACACGTTAGATAGAGGACTATGAACTCTCTTGACATTATGAGTCCACTCGGAACAATGTTCGTTCAGGAACACGCGAAATGCGCCGTGTAGCGGCGGTAGGCCGTACGAGCAGAAGTATTCACCGCGTATTCCGTAATATGACACCGCTCTGTCGCGTTCCCGAAAGGACGCATTAAGGCGATACTAACAGCAGACTAGTGGATTTTGGTACTCGGGAAATGCGCGTTTTAAATAACCTGGCTATATGTAGTCATATTAGCGCTGTAGTTAAAGCGCTGGTTCGCCCACTGGATGTATGCAACTGTGAACACGTTGAAAGATAAGCCCCTCATTTGCACAATGCTGTGCAGTAATTTATTCTATGCCCGCTATGATGAAAATCGGGTTTCATTATTGTTACTTTTGTCGTTTCTCTAAGAAGAGTAGACCACGTGATGTCCTGTCTGCATAAATAATAAAAACAGCTGTGCATGCATCAACGAGTTGACCTGTATGCGTACATCTAACATATTTAGGGTATTGGTTATCGTATGAATCATACATAGCACGAGTAATGAGAGAGAGTACAGATTTGTCTAACAAAAAACCGCTTTTATATGTATTTTGTCACACTTAGTTACGTATGTAATGCTTTTAAGTGTTTACCACATTTATCTGCCTGTTAACATGTTAAGTAAATATAACTTTTATTTGTATGTCACCACATTTTAGCTACGTAATTGCCACGCTTGGCTGTGTGTTAACGCTTTTAGCATATTAAGTTTCACTTTTAATTGTATGTTAACGCTATTTAGCTACGTATGTACCACATTTAGCTCTATGTTAACTTTTTTCATATTAAGTATCACTTTTAATTGTATGTTAACGCTATTTAGCTAAGTATATACCATATTCTATGTTAAGTTTGTTTTCGCAAAGTAAATATCACTTTTAGTTGTACGTTAACGCTTTTAAGCTAAGTAAGTACCAAATACAGCTACATGTTAATGAGTTTAGCTAAGTAAATACCGCATTTAGCTGTAGGTTAACGCTTTTAAGCTAAGAAATTACCACATTTAGCTGTATGTTAGCGATTTTACGCTAATTATTTACCATATTTACCTGCATGTTAACGGTTTTAAGCTAAGCAAATACAACTTTTAGCTATGTAATTAGCATTTTTAGCTAAATAAGTACCATATTTAGTTGCAAGTTAACGCTTTTAAGTTAAGTAATTACCACATATGTTAAAACTGTTTAGCTAATAAATGACCACATTTAGCTGTATGTTAGCGCTTTTACCTAAATAATTACCACATTTAGTTGTATGTTAACGCTTTTAAGCTAAGTAATTACCGCATTTAGCTGCATGTTAATGTTGTTTAGCTAAGAAATTACCATATTTAGCTATATGTTACTGCTGTTTAACTAAGGAATTACCACATTTAGCTGTATGGTAATGCTTTTTAACTAAGTATTTATCGCATTTAGTTGCATGTTAACGCATTGAAACTAAGTATTTACCACATTCACCTGTATGCTAAGGTAATCGGGAAATGCGCGTGATAAATAACACGGTTTTCTGTAGTGATATTAGCATTGTTGTTAAAGCGTTGGTTTGCGCACTGGACGTAAGCCGGTCATTTGCACTTAAATCTATCTAAGCTAGGTTCTGTGAAGAAAAGAACAAACTCTGCGTATGATTATAATATATTTGTTATAACTAACCAAACAATGCAAGAAGTACAAAACAATTAATTATGAACATAATCGTCAGAATATAGTAATATAAACAAAATCACTACAAGTATTACATAATATGATTATGAATTATTATTGTAATACCACGCCTGTCGGGGCGCGCTATAGCAGAGAGCTATTTTAAAACACTGGGCGAGGTAAGTACATCAGTATAGACGAACGAGTGGACCGTGGACTGTGGACTCCGGTTGCCTTAGCAACGAACGGGGTGCGGCTAGCGCTGTTACGATCGATGTAACAACGTGCATCGTTGTAAGAACTGCATCTATAGTTTATGTTTGTTTTGGTACACTTGCATTGTATGACTAATCTTAGTTAATTGTGGTACACTTTAATTTGCTAACTGTATATACGAGCGTCATAACATCATGGCGTTAGCCCTATGTCTGTAATTTTTTAAACTGTATGACATTTCTCTACCATTTTCTAAACCATGTGTCATTTTTGCTGTACCATTTTTATTGAATGTATAAAGATTGCCGCACCGGGTATCTGGTCATATGACACCCTTTTATGGTGGCGTATCGAAATTAAACCATTCACCTTGTATCTTATCAACTAGAAGTATAAAAGCAGTCACCCAAACAATAAATGTTGACAAGTCTGGAATTTAACCGACATCCTGTTAAAACTGACACAATTTTAAATTTTCTTACAAAGTTATGGCATGTTTGGTTAAAAATAATCAAGCAGTTATGTGAATATTTGTTGGAAAATAAAATCGTTCTTAGGTTTCCTGCGGTATTGAAGTAATGATGCTATGACAGCAAATGTTTGACATCGCTAACCTACAATATAAACATATGAAAGGTGTTTTCGTAGATATTTTTTCTACTGTACACTTTGAGCAATCTAAACAAAAATCTTAACAACACTATTGTTAAATTATCCTGGGTGTGTGTGTGTGTGTGTGTGTGTGTGTGTGTGTGTGTGTGTGTGTGTGTGTGTGTGTGTGTGTGTGTGTGTGTGTGTGTGTGTGTGTGTGTGTGTGTGTGTGTGTGTGTGTGTGTGTGTGTGTGTGTGTGTGTGTGTGTGTGTGTGTGTGTGTGTGTGTGTGTGCGTATTGCATATGTTGTGTATTATATTCTATTTCCAAAGTGGCCTGGTATCGCATATTGTTTCTGTATATTTCATACACAAACATCCGTGAACTTGGGATCCATGTATAATATAAATATAGCAGGGTATATCAGCTTCATCCAGTTCATATCATATTTATTTTAATTGTATTATCATATAAATACATAACCATATATTTTTTTTATATTCCAATACCCTCAACTGAAAACTGGCGAAATGCTTTAATAACATAAAAAAAAAATGGATGGTGAAAAAAACTACATACATATTAGAGTCTTCTAAATAGGCCACCCATGTGACCAAGATAAACTGGTCTGATTACAGAGGCTGGTGAGATATACAAATGTGTAGATCTGACAAAGACACGGGGTTTAAGGGGTGGCTGTTTCCAACGGGTGTTTTTTTGTAACTGGTTCTACTGTATCTATGGAATCAACCTTTTAGCTACTACACACACCATTCTTGAAACCTAAATATTAGTTTATCACATGTTGTATTTGTATTTTTGCATGCTCTTCGTTGATTGCATTAAATATACACATACGTATCAGACAATGAAATATGTTTTGCTAGATTTGGACCACCATTTGTATCAACAACAACAAATTAAATCCAATTCCAGGTACCTTTAACATTGTTTTTCTGTAGTGCTGTTTTAGTGGGTCTTAATATAATTGTTAATTTGCTTTTGTAAGTTTTGTACATATGCGCAGATTCAGAATATATAGATATAACAAATGCTGTATACAGCCTCTTTTTCTTGACCCCAGCACGTTTTAAACCTTTGGTGAACCAAGTTGTCTTGTTAGTGCTACGATACTCTAGGATGTGTTCTCAGGCTAGTGACTGGAATAGTTACTGCAGGCCTTTTTAGACACCTGGGTAACACGACTGTGAACTATCCTGTAATACCTACTGTTAAGCGAGCACTTAATTCAGAGTTAATTGCGAATTTGTCAAAGAGATTAAATTAGGCTGTAATTTTCTTGACTGGGTGTATGAAAGAAAAAATAAAAAAGAATGCGCAACGACTGCAATGACATCAGCAACTATTTTAGTATTCGTGTTTCATTGGTAGTCTCGTGAATGGAAACATTGTTGCATGCTTTTAAAATGTGTATACTCCCGCCGGTAGACACACACGATGAGACAATTGGTATTTTCTTTAACTGCGAGACATTTCGCAGTCATTTTCTTTAACTGCGTGACCTGTTATTTTCTTTTGTTGTGACATTTTTGTGTATTTTTATTTAACTGCGTGACATTTTACCAATCTTAGCTAATTCGGTTTGTCACACATGTAACGCTGTTTTATAAGTGTGTAACACATTCACTATGTAGTAACGCGTTTAGCTATTCTTCCAATGGCATACACAGCGCTGTCTCCACAGCATGTACCATCCGTTGACCTTTTTTTCCATTACTGGTCACCACTTCCACCATTTACCTCCGTCTGACTGTCCCTAAGAGCAACTCCATACATTGCCCCTACATTCATATGTGTCCGTAATTTGGTTAGTTAATGACATTTGATACATTGTTACTAAGTACATGATAGCTGGTATAGAAAAAACGTCACTGCTCATTAATTTCAAAAGATCCAGTTTGCACAAGGGTTACTCCTGGAGCGAGATAAATACGCCGGACGAGAGTGCAGTCGTCAAGAAATCGCTTACGTAATGGGAAGTAAAAATCTAGCTGCTGGAAAAGCACATGCCTTGCAGTAGACACGGTTCCCCATGACGCAATAACTGTCACTGTCTGGTGCAGGCTCCAACGTCCGTTTCGCTAGGAAGGGGTCAGGGTTAGGGTAGGGTTAGAACTCGAGGGTAGCGATAGGAGGGGGTTGGGTTAGGGTAGGGTTAGGTTTGGGGGTAGCGAAACGGATACGAGGGCGCCACCCTAAACGCTCCATTATATTTCGAAAAGTTTGTGTTTTGACTTCAAATCATATGATATTTGACCTAATTAATGTTGCCATTTGACCTAGTTTATTTGACATATAATAATAATAATAATAATATAATTATAATAACTTTATTGTAAAAAAAATGGAAATACGTCTTACACTGAGGAGATAGCATAAAAACATACTTAAAATCACATTCAACCATGCAGTATGTACAGTAATAAAATCAAGTATGTAGACAGAGTAGATAATGAGTAATACCAAGTGTTATATACATTATAATCATTTGCCTTAATTAAGTTGAGATTTGACCTAATTAAGTTGACCGTGTATTTTACGGGAAGAACAGCTAAACGCGTTGCATAGTGAATGTGTTACATCCTTGGCAAACAGCTTTACATATGTGACAAAAACGCATACGTAGTTAAAAAAAAGACACAAAAAATGTCACACAGTTAAAGGAAAAGGTTGTTTTGCTAAATCGTTATTTCGCCACTTCTTGCAGTCAGACGTATGTGAAGATTGGGGGTGGAGGGCATTGATGGATGAAGAGTCAACGAACGGATGTGGATGGAGATGCAGGTGGCCAGTAATGGATGAATATTCTTGCAGAGGTAGACGAACGGCGGTCAATGTAGGGGGTAGTGGGAGGGGATGAATGAAAGGAGAGATGGGCGGTAAATAAAATGTTTGAAGATATACGAAGGGCAATTGTGGATGGGGTGACTATACAGGACTGTATGCGAAGATGGTAGTGGACGGAAATGAAGATAGCGAACAGACAGGCGGACATACGTAGCTAAACGCGTTACTACATAGCTGAATGCATTGCATACTTGGTAAAAAGCGTTACATACGCAGTTAATATTGGCCTGTAATGGTTAGTGAGGTGACAATGAACACTGTAAGTGTCAGGTAGGTGACTTGTGCGCTCCCACTCGTCTTGTCTTTTTTGACATTGGTCAGTCGCTGTTGATGGACTTTGACTTCTTTGACTTGTGCGCTCCCTCTCGTTTTATTTTTTTGACATTGGTCAGTCACTATTAGTGGACTTTGGCTTGTGTGCTGCCACTCGTTTTATCTTTTGACATTGATCAGTCGTTGTTGATGGACTTTGGCTTGTGCGCTTCCACTCGTCTTGTCTTTTTGATATTGGTTACACCTTCTTGCAGGCTATCTAGGGTTATTCAACCGACAAGAGGTTGGGGTTACACTTTTTCCGTACCGTCGCCGCTAAAAGCTGGTAGGATTGTGCAAACAGCACTGTCTCGATACAGTCTATCTAGGGTTATTCAACCGACAAGAGGTTGGGGTTACACCTTTTTCCGTACCGTCGCCGCTAAAAGCTGGTAGGATTGTGCAAACAGCACTGTCTCGATGCAGTCTATCTAGGGTTATTCAACCGACAAGAGGTTGGGGTTAGGCTTTTTCCGTACCGCCGCCGCCACGGAACACGCGCGCGTGCTCCGTGGCGGCGCCGTCACTGCCGTCGCCTTGGCGGCGACAGTGGCGGCGGCGGTATGGAAAAAGCCTAACCCCAACCTCTTGTCGGTTGAATAACCCTAGATAGACTGCATCGAGACAGTGCTGTTTGCACAATCCTACCAGCTTTTTAGCGGCGACGGTACGGAAAAAGGTGTAACCCCAACCTCTTGTCGGTTGAATAACCCTAGATAGACTGTATCGAGACAGTGCTGTTTGCACAATCCTACCAGCTTTTTAGCGGCGACGGTACGGAAAAAGGTGTAACCCCAACCTCTTGTCGGTTGAATAACCCTAGATAGCCTGCAAGAAGGTGTAACCAATATCAAAAAAGACAAGACGAGTGGAAGCGCACAAGCCAAAGTCCATCAACAACGACTGATCAATGTCAAAAAAGATAAAACGAGTGGCAGCACACAAGCCAAAGTCCACTAATAGTGACTGACCAATGTCAAAAAAAAAATAAAACGAGAGGGAGCGCACAAGTCAAAGAAGTCAAAGTCCAGCGACTGACCAATGTCAAAAAAGACAAGACGAGTGGGAGCGCACAAGTCACCTACCTGACACTTACAGTGTTCATTGTCACCTCACTAACCATTACAGGCCAATATTAACTGCGTATGTAACGCTTTTTACCAAGTATGCAATGCATTCAGCTATGTAGTAACGCGTTTAGCTACGTATGTCCGCCTGTCTGTTCGCTATCTTCATTTCCGTCCACTACCATCTTCGTATACAGTCCTGTATAGTCACCCCATCCACAATTGCCCTTCGTAGTATCTTCAAACATTTTATTTACCGCCCATCTCTCCTTTCATTCATCCCCTCCCACTACCCCCTACATTGACCGCCGTTCGTCTACCTCTGCAAGAATATTCATCCATTACTGGCCACCTGCATCTCCATCCACATCCGTTCGTTGACTCTTCATCCATCAATGCCCTCCACCCCCAATCTTCACATACGTCTGACTGCAAGAAGTGGCGAAATAACGATTTAGCAAAACAACCTTTTCCTTTAACTGTGTGACATTTTTTGTGTCTTTTTTTAACTACGTATGCGTTTTTGTCACATATGTAAAGCTGTTTGCCAAGGATGTAACACATTCACTATGCAACGCGTTTAGCTGTTCTTCCCGTAAAATACACGGTCAACTTAATTAGGTCAAATCTCAACTTAATTAAGGCAAATGATTATAATGTATATAACACTTGGTATTACTCATTATCTACTCTGTCTACATACTTGATTTTATTACTGTACATACTGCATGGTTGAATGTGATTTTAAGTATGTTTTTATGCTATCTCCTCAGTGTAAGACGTATTTCCATTTTTTTTACAATAAAGTTATTATAATTATATTATTATTATTATTATTATGTCAAATAAACTAGGTCAAATGGCAACATTAATTAGGTCAAATATCATATGATTTGAAGTCAAAACACAAACTTTTCGAAATATAATGGAGCGTTTAGGGTGGCGCCCTCGTATCCGTTTCGCTACCCCCTAAACCTAACCCTACCCTAACCCAACCCCTCCTATCGCTACCCTCGAGTTCTAACCCTACCCTAACCCTGACCCCTTCCTAGCGAAACGGACGTTGGAGCCTGCACCAGACAGTGACAGTTATTGCGTCATGGGGAACCGTGTCTACTGCAAGGCATGTGCTTTTCCAGCAGCTAGATTTTTACTTCCCATTACGTAAGCGATTTCTTGACGACTGCACTCTCGTCCGGCGTATTTATCTCGCTCCAGGAGTAACCCTTGTGCAAACTGGATCTTTTGAAATTAATGAGCAGTGACGTTTTTTCTATACCAGCTATCATGTACTTAGTAACAATGTATCAAATGTCATTAACTAACCAAATTACGGACACATATGAATGTAGGGGCAATGTATGGAGTTGCTCTTAGGGACAGTCAGACGGAGGTAAATGGTGGAAGTGGTGACCAGTAATGGAAAAAAAGGTCAACGGATGGTACATGCTGTGGAGACAGCGCTGTGTATGCCATTGGAAGAATAGCTAAACGCGTTACTACATAGTGAATGTGTTACACACTTATAAAACACCGTTACATGTGTGACAAACCGAATTAGCTAAGATTGGTAAAATGTCACGCAGTTAAATAAAAATACACAAAAATGTCACAACAAAAGAAAATAACAGGTCACGCAGTTAAAGAAAATGACTGCGAAATGTCTCGCAGTTAAAGAAAATACCAATTGTCTCATCGTGTGTGTCTACCGGCGGGAGTATACACATTTTAAAAGCATGCAACAATGTTTCCATTCACGAGACTACCAATGAAACACGAATACTAAAATAGTTGCTGATGTCATTGCAGTCGTTGCGCATTCTTTTTTATTTTTCTTTCATACACCCAGTCAAGAAAATTACAGCCTAATTTAATCTCTTTGACAAATTCGCAATTAACTCTGAATTAAGTGCTCGCTTAACAGTAGGTATTACAGGATAGTTCACAGTCGTGTTACCCAGGTGTCTAAAAAGGCCTGCAGTAACTATTCCAGTCACTAGCCTGAGAACACATCCTAGAGTATCGTAGCACTAACAAGACAACTTGGTTCACCAAAGGTTTAAAACGTGCTGGGGTCAAGAAAAAGAGGCTGTATACAGCATTTGTTATATCTATATATTCTGAATCTGCGCATATGTACAAAACTTACAAAAGCAAATTAACAATTATATTAAGACCCACTAAAACAGCACTACAGAAAAACAATGTTAAAGGTACCTGGAATTGGATTTAATTTTTTGTTGTTGGTACAAATGGTGGTCCAAATCTAGCAAAACATATTTCATTGTCTGATACGTATGTGTATATTTAATGCAATCAACGAAGAGCATGCAAAAATACAAATACAACATGTGATAAACTAATATTTAGGTTTCAAGAATGGTGTGTGTAGTAGCTAAAAGGTTGATTCCATAGATACAGTAGAACCAGTTACAAAAAAACACCCGTTGGAAACAGCCACCCCTTAAACCCCGTGTCTTTGTCAGATCTACACATTTGTATATCTCACCAGCCTCTGTAATCAGACCAGTTTATCTTGGTCACATGGGTGGCCTATTTAGAAGACTCTAATATGTATGTAGTTTTTTTCACCATCCATTTTTTTTTATGTTATTAAAGCATTTCGCCAGTTTTCAGTTGAGGGTATTGGAATATAAAAAAATATATGGTTATGTATTTATATGATAATACAATTAAAATAAATATGATATGAACTGGATGAAGCTGATATACCCTGCTATATTTATATTATACATGGATCCCAAGTTCACGGATGTTTGTGTATGAAATATACAGAAACAATATGCGATACCAGGCCACTTTGGAAATAGAATATAATACACAACATATGCAATACGCACACACACACACACACACACACACACACACACACACACACACACACACACACACACACACACACACACACACACACACACACACACACACACACACACACACACACACACACACACACACACACACACACACACACACACACACACACACACACACACACACACACACACACACACACACACACCCAGGATAATTTAACAATAGTGTTGTTGAGATTTTTGTTTAGATTGCTCAAAGTGTACAGTAGAAAAAATATCTACGAAAACACCTTTCATATGTTTATATTGTAGGTTAGCGATGTCAAACATTTGCTGTCATAGCATCATTACTTCAATACCGCAGGAAACCTAAGAACGATTTTATTTTCCAACAAATATTCACATAACTGCTTGATTATTTTTAACCAAACATGCCATAACTTTGTAAGAAAATTTAAAATTGTGTCAGTTTTAACAGGATGTCGGTTAAATTCCAGACTTGTCAACATTTATTGTTTGGGTGACTGCTTTTATACTTCTAGTTGATAAGATACAAGGTGAATGGTTTAATTTCGATACGCCACCATAAAAGGGTGTCATATGACCAGATACCCGGTGCGGCAATCTTTTATACATTCAATAAAAATGGTACAGCAAAAATGACACATGGTTTAGAAAATGGTAGAGAAATGTCATACAGTTTAAAAAATTACAGACATAGGGCTAACGCCATGATGTTATGACGCTCGTATATACAGTTAGCAAATTAAAGTGTACCACAATTAACTAAGATTAGTCATACAATGCAAGTGTACCAACACATACATAAACTATAGATGCAGTTCTTACAACGATGCACGTTGTTACATCGATCGTAACAGCGCTAGCCGCACCCCGTTCGTTGCTAAGGCAACCGGAGTCCACAGTCCACGGTCCACTCGTTCGTCTATACTGATGTACTTACCTCGCCCAGTGTTTTAAAATAGCTCTCTGCTATAGCGCGCCCCGACAGGCGTGGTATTACAATAATAATTCATAATCATATTATGTAATACTTGTAGTGATTTTGTTTATATTACTATATTCTGACGATTATGTTCATAATTAATTGTTTTGTACTTCTTGCATTGTTTGGTTAGTTATAACAAATATATTATAATCATACGCAGAGTTTGTTCTTTTCTTCACAGAACCTAGCTTAGATAGATTTAAGTGCAAATGACCGGCTTACGTCCAGTGCGCAAACCAACGCTTTAACAACAATGCTAATATCACTACAGAAAACCGTGTTATTTATCACGCGCATTTCCCGATTACCTTAGCATACAGGTGAATGTGGTAAATACTTAGTTTCAATGCGTTAACATGCAACTAAATGCGATAAATACTTAGTTAAAAAGCATTACCATACAGCTAAATGTGGTAATTCCTTAGTTAAACAGCAGTAACATATAGCTAAATATGGTAATTTCTTAGCTAAACAACATTAACATGCAGCTAAATGCGGTAATTACTTAGCTTAAAAGCGTTAACATACAACTAAATGTGGTAATTATTTAGGTAAAAAGCGCTAACATACAGCTAAATGTGGTCATTTATTAGCTAAACAGTTTTAACATATGTGGTAATTACTTAACTTAAAAGCGTTAACTTGCAACTAAATATGGTACTTATTTAGCTAAAAATGCTAATTACATAGCTAAAAGTTGTATTTGCTTAGCTTAAAACCGTTAACATGCAGGTAAATATGGTAAATAATTAGCGTAAAATCGCTAACATACAGCTAAATGTGGTAATTTCTTAGCTTAAAAGCGTTAACCTACAGCTAAATGCGGTATTTACTTAGCTAAACTCATTAACATGTAGCTGTATTTGGTACTTACTTAGCTTAAAAGCGTTAACGTACAACTAAAAGTGATATTTACTTTGCGAAAACAAACTTAACATAGAATATGGTATATACTTAGCTAAATAGCGTTAACATACAATTAAAAGTGATACTTAATATGAAAAAAGTTAACATAGAGCTAAATGTGGTACATACGTAGCTAAATAGCGTTAACATACAATTAAAAGTGAAACTTAATATGCTAAAAGCGTTAACACACAGCCAAGCGTGGCAATTACGTAGCTAAAATGTGGTGACATACAAATAAAAGTTATATTTACTTAACATGTTAACAGGCAGATAAATGTGGTAAACACTTAAAAGCATTACATACGTAACTAAGTGTGACAAAATACATATAAAAGCGGTTTTTGTTAGACAAATCTGTACTCTCTCTCATTACTCGTGCTATGTATGATTCATACGATAACCAATACCCTAAATATGTTAGATGTACGCATACAGGTCAACTCGTTGATGCATGCACAGCTGTTTTTATTATTTATGCAGACAGGACATCACGTGGTCTACTCTTCTTAGAGAAACGACAAAAGTAACAATAATGAAACCCGATTTTCATCATAGCGGGCATAGAATAAATTACTGCACAGCATTGTGCAAATGAGGGGCTTATCTTTCAACGTGTTCACAGTTGCATACATCCAGTGGGCGAACCAGCGCTTTAACTACAGCGCTAATATGACTACATATAGCCAGGTTATTTAAAACGCGCATTTCCCGAGTACCAAAATCCACTAGTCTGCTGTTAGTATCGCCTTAATGCGTCCTTTCGGGAACGCGACAGAGCGGTGTCATATTACGGAATACGCGGTGAATACTTCTGCTCGTACGGCCTACCGCCGCTACACGGCGCATTTCGCGTGTTCCTGAACGAACATTGTTCCGAGTGGACTCATAATGTCAAGAGAGTTCATAGTCCTCTATCTAACGTGTGCGGACAATACTGCATAGCTTATTTGGTGCTTCGATGTAACGGCATACCGATGAACGCTTTCGTCAATACATTTGGTAGCGATTTAGTAGCTAACGATTGTCGCGCTTACCTCATTAATCATCCACGATTGTTATGATTGAAACTCATACGCATAACTTTTATGAAACTATAACCGACGAATCACAGCTCTTTACACCATTCACCGATAACGTACTGAACCCTGATTGATTAGATGTCTCATTCATTGATACCGTACTCAATAACCGTCACGTCAGCGATATGTGGGTTCCCCCTGGGTTTTCCCTAAATAACCGCCACGTCAGCGATATGTGGGTTTTTCCCACTAACCGCTACGTCAGCGATATGTGGGTTTTTCCCGAAATTGAAATATAAAAAAAAATAAAAATAAAAAAAATAAAAAATAAAAATTTTAAATAAAAATTAAAATTAACCAATGTCTATTTTTAGAAAATTAAAATTAACCAATGTCTATTTTTAGTAACCACCGCTCGTGCTCCGACTGCGCACCTCCTACAGTCGCTAGGGGGCGTTGCGTATGGTTTGTGGTGTTCCTACAACCGTCAGGGGGCGCTCTGATTGGCTGCGCGCGCAACCGGAAGTCGTTCAGACACATGGCCAAATAAAAATTAAAATTAAAATTAAACGCTACGTCAGCGATATGTGGGTTTTTCCCAATGTCTATTTTTAGTAACCACCGCTCTTGCTCATCGTAAACCACCTACCTACTACTGGTGGTTATAACCAAAATAACTGGCGCAGCAAAAAAATTAAATAACAAACTTGATAAATATTTGACTCAGAACGTGTCGGGCTTGATTCAAACAGTGTGCAGATATACGTGGTAATCAGTCGGAACACCATGAAGGGGTATAGACCAAACGTCATGTCTACCGTAGCAGCAATCGCACGCTAGGGTATTTAGGACGATTAACAGTGGCTCGGAGCTCTTTACACGTTAGTGAAACATCCCCGGCGGAAATAAGCATATCTGCTGATACTTCCCCTTTACCCACACACAGCCGACGGGGTCGAACGTACCAGTCGGCGACCCGGGCAAGGAGATGGATCGCCGCACGACCTTCCAGGCGGCATACACGCGGCAAGACAACTCCGACTATCGGCCGTTCGACCGCGTCGGGGCCGCCACGGACATCCGCAAGACGCACTTCGTCCTCGACGACGGTCTGAACGACTGGAACCAGAGTCGTAGCACGTTTGTCGATTCGTATACGATGTCTCAACAGAAAGGTGCGCACGCACGCACTCACACACGCATGCATTAACTAACATACACATAACGCGTACGCATGCATGCTGGCGGGTCTATCAGCATGTGTTAGATGTTTATTATATTGTCGACTATTTATGTCAATAAAACAAGGGACAAACAAGTTATCATAAATTCGCAATTTTCATATTCTATATGGGAAACGTGGACCTTTTCTAGTAAAGTAATGCTCGTGTGAACTAGAGGGCGTCGTGTAATGTTCCTGCACTCACTAGGCGGCGCGTCAGTTATCTTTCACCTGTCACTCACACGGTGCGTGCATTGTTGGAGGTATTTCAAGTTTGAATAATAAACGTTATGTACAAATATAATACAAAGCTCTTTTTATAATGTAAAATTGATTCACAATTATTCACCATTAATAACCTTTACACAAGTAGTGCTGACTTTGCACGTGTATTTTAAAAACACCTCATTATTCAGATGTCAGAAACGAGTGCTGATGTTAACACATTATTAATACTAACAAAACTACCAATCCCCCGGACGGGATAACATAGTAGTTCGCGCGTGACTGCACGGTAAAAAATATTAAAAACATCACAGAAATATCCTTCTATGCCTTGGTACTTGCTGCGGCAAGTCAATATCTTGATGGCTCTTTACAACTGTCGAAATTGCGACGTCGCAGTGGCAGTTACAGTAACGTGTAGCGACGCCTTGTCCTTTCATCGCGTAATTCGTACAGCGCTGTGGACAGTTGTACGTAATAACTTAAAAAGTGTAATTCGATTGTTCGTAGAAAGGACGACAGTGGGGTAAATTTCGAAAAAAATGTAACCGAGACGACTCGACCGTGGATCGTAGGTGAACCCCTGAAAGTTTGACGCCCGAGATGCAAAGCGTCTGGGGGGAGTAGTATGACATACAAACATAAACTTGCTCGATAATAGTAAGATTTGTATTATTTAAATGTACGAAGACTGCATTCCGCTTTCTAAAAATAGCATAACATCGTCACTACGTAGTCAGAAAGGGAATACGTTATGCCCAGATAAACGAACGTAGCATGTATGAACCAGATGCAGGAAGTAACTGGTGCGCCACCTAGTGAGTGTGTTCTGTTTCTGACGTCCCCAGCGCTTCCAGTGATCCCGCGGGAGAACGCCCGAAACAAGAGCGACATGCCGCCCGGCGACATAGACCCGTACCGCAACGGCGAGAGGGCGAGTCTCACCACCGCTCGGGCGTCGTACGGCAAGGTAAGCCCGTCAGATTGGTGCACAGTGTGTGTGTGTGTGTGTGTGTGTGTGCGTGCGTGCGTGCGTGCGGGTGCGTGCGTGCGTATTTCTACATACTATGTGCACGTACTTACGTACGTATGCTCGTATCCCTTATACATGTGCTACACAACATTTGGCACACTGGTTCACGCTGCCCTGTTTCCCTGCTCATAAAACGTTTGTTCAACGTGATACACATCCCCCGGCACCGTAACAAACTCAACAACCACCACCTGTCCTCCCCTAGGCCCACAAGTCGAGCAACCAGATCGTGTCCGGCGCCGACAAGGGGACGAAGAGCGACGTTCTGTTCGGTGAGCCCCGTCTCGCCGGCCGCTACTACACGACGACCAACGGACACGTCTACACGCCACAGGACCTGCCTGCCCAGGCCGACTGCATCAACCTGACTCACAAGAGTGACATACCCGTGCACTACTACGGTGAGCCGATGACGGACTAGTTTCCGTCGCAATAGGGTCAGACCACAATTACATTAGGAATTACGTGCTTAAACGGAATGCCCAACGGCGATTTTCATTGGCTGAATTCTTAGCATGCCAAAATAGAAACAACGGTCTTTATATGTTTTAAAACGTGGTTACATTTTAGTTCACTATGTCAACATTGATACCGTGATCAACATATTTGCTAGAAAGCAGCCACGGCGCCTTCAATTGACAACTAGGTTGCGGTTATAATTTTGGGGATTTGCTGGTTACGTTTGAAGACCAATAAATAAATGTAGGCCTATGTATGTATGCATAGGTACGTTTTGAAGCGATCATGCCTCGGGACCCTTAACGTGCTAAGGTTGGAAACCGGTCAAATGTTAAGCTTGGATGCGCTCTTGATTTAACGATTGTTCCATCACCAAACTAACAACGAGCACTCTTCATACGGTTCATTGGGATGTTCCAGATAATGACTACGATCCGAACTCGATCTACCGGACTCATTTCCACGATCCAGAGCAACCGCAGTTGATTCCAAACCCACAAGCCATTGAGAAGGTGCGTAGATCACCTCGTGTTTACCGTGTAAACATTAGTTCGCCCTGAATCATTTAAATTAAACAGATAACGGCATAAGTACTGCTTTAACTGTGGATCATTCAAACACATTTCAACGGTCAGTGTGTTTATATATATATATATATATATATATATATATATATATATATATATATATATATATATATATATATATATATATATATATCTGCATATATATATATATATATACATATATGAATTTATATAGCGCCTGAATCCACTTAAAATAAAATGCTCTCGGGCGCTTTACATAAAATTTCATGTATAAATGTGTATATGTTGTTAAGAGAATAAACTGTGTAAAAACAGACAAGCTGGTTAAAACACATTCTAAATTTACACCAAAACGGATCAGACATTAACATTATAAAACATGATTTTACGATTACAATAATCAGCTTTAATGCACCTTTGGGGAGCGTGGTGGCGGGCAGGACAAATTGGGTTCCCATCCCACTTATACATGTAGGAAACGTTTTATTCATACGTTGCGAGATGCGACCATTTCCACGTCTCTTTGTATTTCTCTTCCACAGCTGCGAGCGACTCACATCAAGCCGCAGCTACGCACGCAAGAACTATCGACGGAGCATCAGGAACGCTACAAAGTGCCCGGACTAGCGGAGTTGCCCGTGGTCGACGCCTATCGTCTCCAGCGCAGTCATGTGCCCCTCGGCTCCAACGTACCGTGAGCTGTACGAGGCGAAAACATGAAACTCTGGCGTTCGTGTGGTCGCTCCTGTGGTCCGTCGCGCCATCTGCCGTGGACTTAACGGACTAGCTCCCGCAGTAAATGATAAAGGTCTGCATTGCGTGTTGGTACTGTAACAGATCAGCGGCAAGAGGGCACGCTGCATGCTTCATTCGACATAGCACAAGATATTACAGATTTTCATGATATTCCCACCGGCCTCTGATCGAAGAAGCACTTAGTTAGTTAGTTAGTAACGCTACCTAGCCGTCTGCTTGAACATGCCGGCTAAATAAAATTATTAAAAATACACACAGTTTTATGTCGTTTTTACCAAAAAAAACATGACGTAATCGGGACGAACACTTCGTCATTTCGTGTTCTATTATAAAACACGATTAGTTACAAAAGACGCCTAAAATTTGGTTTGACAACACTTGAGACAAAGAGAATAAGAGGAGACCAAATACAAGTTGTTTTAATACTGAATGGTTGGGAAGACATTCATAGGAATGCGTTCTTCAACCTCAGTGAAGTCAGTGGAATCAAAGCAGGATTAGTTAAGAAACAGTGTAGGTTGGATATGGGAAAGTAATCATTCTCACAAAGGACGATCAATTAATGGAACAAATGTTCTACTTGTTGTATTAATGCTTGAATGTTTAAAAATAAAATTTAGATATTTGAAAATGGTGGCGTATACATAAATGAACAATTGTTGGCCTCTCGATGTGTCAATGGTTTCTTTGTCCACTTGCCATCTGTGGCTTGTGGCTTTAGATGGCAACCTTGTTAAATCCTTGTAATGTTATTACAAGAATCATCATATCTGATTTTTGGGGGAATCCTAAATATCGCAATGACAATTTTAAAAACCTGAATGAATACAAGTCTTTTGAAACGTCGTCAACACTCTTCAAAAACTGATTACATGTATGTAATCTCTTGACCCAAAAATGGAAAGGCGCCGTTACTGTAAACAGTTCTTAGCACTACGATATGGTATATGCACTGTGGTTCGCACACTTACGCGATAGACAAAATTAAAATATGAAATTTAGACGTGAATATATTAACATAGCTGAAGCTGGGAACGATCGACAAATAACCAACAGGTGGCAGTACTGCCGTAAAGTGCTACCACCTGTGGGATTAGAGGTTCACACGTAGCGTCGTACGTTTCAGAGATCATATACGTTAATTTTGGTTGATATATATATATATATATATATATATATATATATATATATATATATATATATTATAGATATATATTAATTGCTGTTCAGCATAACATAAGTTTGATATTCAGCACGAAACATTTAAATTAAACAGATAAAGGTCAAATCAGATTAAGAAGACATTTGGCTAGTCAAGATTTAAGGATTTAAATTTTAGTATATTATTATAACATTTTATGATCAAAATGAACAGGCTTTGTTAGTTTGTACCCTTTAATACAATAATTTTGCCCTATGCCTACATTGTGCTCCCCTACACATACATTGTACCCCTCACATCTACATTGGTCCCCTACACCTACATTGTACCCCTTACATCTACATTGGTCCCCTACACCTACATTGGTCCCCCGACACCTACATTGGTCCCCCTACACCTACATTGGTGCCCCTACACCTACATTGTGCCCACTACACATTGTGCTCCCCTACACATACATTGTATCCTCTACACCTACACTGTGCCCACTTCGCCTACATTGTACCTCCTACACCTACATTGTGCCCGTACACCTACATTGTGCGCCTACACTGGCTCACCAGAGACTGGTCCTCTAAGAACGTAGATCAGATGTTTTTGCTAAATAACATCAGGGGCATCAATAGCAGTTCCACAAAATAGAATAAGAAATATGGGAAAAGAATTTGCTTTATCCAACAAGGATGACAGTTTTAAATAAATATGGGTACACAGTCGAACCCTGTTAGTTCAGATGCCTGGTCCTCAGTGATTAGGTCAGACTAAACAAGTTTTCCGGAGAGGTGAATCATTCACTTTTTTCAACATATCAACACAGATATACTTTATATGTAATGCAATATATTGTTCTGATGCTGATTATTAAAATAAAATACCTCTTCAAATTATCAGCAATGTGTTCACGTTATCATTAATGCTACCCAGTTGCGAGTGTATATTTAAAAATCATGAAAACAATTCGGTGAGTGAGAACATTTTATTTTTCAGTAAACATGTATGAGGATTCCACCTCACAAAATCAGCCACCATGTTCAGATGGCACAACGCTATCACCAGTGAATGTTAGATGCACGGATCTCTCGTGACAACACCCTAATAAAATTTAGACTGTATCTTAAATTAGCGAATATTTTTCAATAACATCTGTGAAAAATCATCCAAGTCTTAATACCACCATTATACAGTGGCACTGTCTACAGACCGCAGATGGTAGAAGCGGTGAAACATGACTTTGCGCTTCCTGCGTTCGATGAACCATGACTTAGTGCTTCCTGCGTTCCCACAGTCGGTCATACATGTCTGCCCATCGGGAGTGTATGAAGTACTCCTCTGGTTTGACGTCGGGGAAGCGCTTGGCCTGGTTGTGATAGCAGGGCTCGCCGTACAGGGTGCCAGTCTCCCAGCCGGGAACGTCCTTCATCAGGTCGTTCTCCTCATCTCGGTTCTTACGCAGCTGCTTCAGGAATCTGCACAATGATAATTGGGGTGTAACAATACAATACAATACAATACAATACAATACAATACAATACAATACAATACGATAACTGGGGTGTAACAATACACTGAACTATCGATGCATCAGAATAGTCGAAGTGACGATGCAATGCTTTCAACAGTAATTGAACTATCGATAGTTAGAAAAATAATTCAGTAGGGCTACTTGTGCCATTGCAATAATAGAAATAAACATGTTTTTTTCAACAATATAAGAACATTTTATTTAGTAAGCTGTAACATATACCTAACATCAACAATTATCGATTAGAGCAGCATCATTCACGGATTCAGCATTTCCAATTAACTACCTCCAAGCTACATGATAGCACCACCCATCAGTATGGTTCGGGACTGCTTTCCTGACTAATCGCTACGCCAAGATACTACCGCGATAGCAGACCTGGGGCCTGAGTACATTTTCACGAGTACATTAATGATGCCCAAGCACAACTATGAGTACATTGCTAAAAGCCGAGTACGAGTACATACTTTATAACTATTAAATAATAATGTATTATAAACTAAAAATTATTAATTAATCTAATTTATATAACTCAGCAACAAATATGCAATGGCAGTTGATAAGATTTTTTATGAGGAAAACTGTAAAAACCTCTTTATTTCATCAACAATAACATTCATTTCATTGACATCCTATCATCTACAGCTGTATGTGCCATTGCACGGAATGAACACAAGTTGTTCAAAGGTCGAGTCACTCAGGCTACACCGTTCAGGGCGGAATACTTTCCCTGCTGTAATGATCTCAAATGAGTGGGCAAATCATAGTAGCCAGTGGATACCGCAGCCAATCATTGAGCTTCACTGGTTGTCTCCACGTAAACAAGTAAAACAAAACAACCAACAGGAGGATTTGTTACCTGACAACACACTGGCTACATTTGTTACCTGACAATGCACTGGCTACATTTCTTTGTTTAGCATTTCTCTTATCTCTGCTCCCTCAGCCCCTGATCTCTCAGACCCAGATTAGCATGTCTCATGGCTTAATGAGACGTGCTGCATATGTCTCTTAGCTTCCCTGATCCCTCACTGATTTTATTGTTATGAAGCACTTGAGTCATTGTTAGCAATTGCAATGAAGGGTCAGTTATGAGTCCTCCAGATCTGGAGTCTTCAGATGTTACCTACATATTCTCAGGACTTTGGACCACATGTCTGGACAGTAGATATGGTCTAATAAATTAATTAAATAAGGATCATCTTAAATTAATCACTGTCACAGATTTTGTTGCATTTTTTCTTTTAGAAAAATGTTTCCAATAGTTGCAATAGACTTTGTACAGTAGGGAAGTTCTCCATAGACCCATACAATGAATTATTGGTTACCGCAATGTATATATTATTTATACTTGAAGACAAATGAATGCCTACCTCTACAAACAAATGGGTACAAGTATTTAAAAAAATAGTTGAACATTCAAATACGTCAGGAAAGTTTCATTTTGTTAACTACAAATAAATTTATTTTCATAACATATATTGAGAAAGTACTCAGGTGTACGCATAATGTATTCGTAAAATCCGAATACTGAGTATGAGTACGAGTAATTCTGCCCCAGGTCTTCACGATAGGTATAAAACTATTGCAATTTAGTACTGCAACAGTTCTACAACTATCGCGATACTATCAATAGTAAAACTATCCCTGATAGTCACCCGTAATGATATCGCATGCTTCTTCCGCAGATCAATGGGATTTGGGAAGGTATACAACTGTATTCCGTTTTTATACGGATTTGTTTCAAATTGATGGAAAACTGCTTGGCAGATTTCTGAGGAAATCTATCAGAGTCCGTTTGATGTGGGTATATTTGGTAGCCTGGTAAATGGCGGCGCTCGATTGGAATCAGAATGCCATAGGGCGTTTTCAATAACAATAAAAAAACGATCAAAAGAATCATATTTGAAGATGAGATCTTCCAAATACAATGTGTTCTGCATTTCTAATAAACAAGGGTTTAGACAAAGGAGGGGTGAGTACTTACGCCCTATGACGCTCAGCCTCCAGCAGGGGCTCAAGGGCAATCCGAGCATCATTCATGTCAAGTTCCTGGCGCCTGGTAAATGCAACACGATATTCATATGAGCCAAGAAGTTGTTTTTCAAGATGTGAATGTGTTCCTTACCTGGGCACCGTGTGATTCAGGTCATTAGTTTTGAATGAATACACAGTAATATGCACATGTACAGCAGAGAACATTGCCATTGAGACACACACAAATTCATTATAGATTTTTGGACAAGGATTAAATATAATGCAAAACTTTACAAAAGTTTTTTTAATAACGTATTTCCACAAGTATACAAGAAAACGTAACTCAAATATTAAATCGGGACTAGGCTGTGAGCAAATCTGTTCTTACGTTAAACACTTTTTAAGTTTGTCTGGGTTATCATTATGGGTGATTACCTTTTGAGATTTCTCTCAAAGTGATAGAGAAGCCATGCTGTGCTGGACATTCCAATCACAAGGCCAAATATGGAGTATCCTACAAAGAAAACATACAACATCAAAAAACATTATGGATGTTGGTCATATTATTTGAGCAGACAATAAAGGTATTGTGAAAAGTAAACGAATGTTCTTATATAGCATGGTATCCAGTCCGTAGGATCACCATAAGCCCTTTACACTTCACACTGCAGTACACTGCAGTACACTGCAGTACACTTCAGTACACTGCAGCTACATTCTAAATTATCAATTACACCAACACTTAACAATTAAGTCATTCCAATGCAGAGGGACACTGGTGCGATGACATGCGAGAACCTAATGCAACGAACATCATCACTCTCAAGTCTCATGTCATTGTCCAGCGGTTGAGACGGATCAGTGTGACGTTATTACTCAACTCGTGACAGTTACCAACACCAGCATGACAGTCACCAGTGTCATGATTAGCAAGAAAAAGATAGACAATGAAGCCCGGTATCCCAGTCAATTTGAACACCTGTAGAAAATTGTTATTGTCATATTGCCCAACTGGTAAATAGTGAGTGGGTAAAAATTTGGGGGTTCTGACATATCCTGTGCAAGCCCCAAAGTGATAACTATCAAACATTGTCTTCACTTTTCCTCAGCATCAGCCATCTCAACGTATTAACATAGTGGAGGTGCCCAAGCTTCGAAACGGCGGCAAGAAGACTCAAAGCCAGGTTCTCTTGACTGAAAGCCCCACGTTCTAACCATTCCGCCACGGCGCCCCATCATTACATGTGACACACAAAGCTGGTGCAATATAACATAAACATTTGGCGAAAGGAAAAGAAAACTCTTCGCCAATTTGGCGAAACGCTTTTATGGCCACGTTAATTGCACATAGTTGTGTAAGCAGCGGTCAACCCATGAATCATAGCTGCCCGCTACAAGTGGAATTGTTTTCGCGCCTCCTAATCTATAATTGCCTGGCGATAAGCCAATGATTTAACTGCTCTTGGTGAAAGTTTGCGTCCTGCTGGGCAGCATGCGGGGCAGCTACAAAAATAATAATATTACAACCTGTAAATCATTGGAGCTCACTTCCTCGCAGTTTTTCAGTTTGTTATCGGTTAAAATGATTTGTAAATGTACTTCGGCAGGCAACGATCGCGGAAAGAAATGACAGAAAACAACGCAACCACGTTTGATTGTGGCGGACTGGTTCATACGTTTTGAATACTTTCATACGAAAAGCCTTCAAGATCTGGACAGTGAAGGGGCAGCGTCCCGGATACACTGGTTTAGTGAAACTGGTGGACACTGTTGCAGAGACCAGAGTAGTGGTGGTGGACACTTGGGCGACACTTGTATGGTGATGTTCTCTGTGTTGGAGATTGGCAGTGTGATCGATTTTCTTGTTTTATATTTATAATTAAATGTTCTATTAACTTATATTGGTGTTATGTTTTCTTGTGACTATCTATATGTTTAATAAACGTATATTATGTTTATATATGTCGTATATTAGGCCCAGTAAAAAAGAAACTAGTTTCTCATCCGGACTTTTTTAAAGTAAGAGGGAGGCCCTTATTATTTACTATTTAAGAATTTTTTGCTATTAGTTTCGAAGATGGCCATGTCTTAGATGCTCACTGTGGTTGATGAAAAGACAAGCTGTAGTTTTCTCGATGCAATATGGAACATGCCAGTGATGTATATTACTATATAGCCTGCCATTCCATTATCAAATACATTATTTTTTTAGTGGGAATGGCAGATGAATAGAAACATTTACGTAAATGTAACATGGCACATACCTGTTACACCAGAAAAATAATTGACTAGAAACAAACAAGAAGCAAACGCAATATTGTGTAGGTTTGGCCATGGTTTCATTAGTTTGCATCACAGGCGTACAACTGAATGGCATTTATACTGATTGAGACTGGAATTTTGTAAATGAGTCTGCCAAGACTATTTAATGCAAGGCATCATCAATTGAATCTTATTTTAGACTCTGTAGAATGCTCATGCATCCCTACACCTTGTATGATGAATAACGAGTAAACTGAAAGAGTATAACAGTACTTCGTACAGCAAGTTTTGGACAAAGATTTCTTCACATGACCGAAAAAACTTTAAAAATTATCTTTTTTCAATAGTAAATAAAAAAAGCAGTGTAGACAAAAATAGGAAGTGGGTGGGGACGAGAAACTAGTTTCTTTTTTACTAGGCCTTATCACATTATTTTATGTAATGTTTTGCATTTTGACGTTTTGCCATCTTAGTGTCTGCTATAAAATGGCTAAACAAAATCTCATTTGGCTAAAGAAAATTTGAACCTCTAGTCAAATTGGCTATACACATTTTAGGCCCAGCGTTGCCTAGGTATGTTTTATACAGTATACGGTACACCGTTTTTCTAGTGCATCTAAAAAACATACTACTGAAAGACTGCTAAGATTCTATTAGAAAGTAAGTGTAGATTGTTACTTTCTAATGGAATCTTGGAGCCATGAACAATATATTTCATATTGCTAAGATTCTCCTTTTAATAGCAGGCATAATGCCAAATTACGGCTGGTGTTGAACTATCTTAACACTATTTCTTAATTATTAAACTAATTCTTAATTTATTTTCCACCTAAATCTGACAGGAGAACTGTGCGCTCGAAACGCATTCGCGTGGATAATTATAATAGTGGCGCCACACTGTGGCCATTGATCGGAAGTAGCACATTAGTGTGCACCATGATGTGTCGAATGCAGTCTTTTCGTTCAAATTTGGTGACTTTTACGTAGCTTCAAATTGAAGATGTAACATACCGGATGGAATACCGGTTCGACATAATAAAAACACTGGTATATAGCATCCGTCATTGTGTGTTCCAAAGCCTACCCCAGTCTGGGCGATAATTGGTAGTCAACCATTTTGATTTAACAAGACTTACTAAATAATGCCTTAGTTGATCGTACAGTACACGCTATTCGTAATCATGACATAGTATGTTCTTCCATGGACACATACATAGGCACACACATTCGTACTATTGTACAAACAAACGCATTTGTGTTCACTTTGTGCTTGAGGATCTCAATGTCAAAGCCAATGCCACAGCGCGTACGACACAGAACAAGCTGTTCACTCGCATATTCTGCACCGAAATAGCCATATATTTGCACGTACTAATCATCAAAATTTCACATACCACTGAGTCCGCCTTTTGGCATCTTTCTGGCCCACTCAACCGGGCCATAACCACCCGGTGGCGGCATATCTTGCCTAAATTTCATCCCCGGCATTTTTATTTGTGGTCGCCTCGGTGCGAGACTTCGCGCCGCCAGATGGCGCAAGATACGATCACTCGCGTAATATCTGACAGCGAAGTGGTTCAGATTTTTATTTAAGGCCACATTTACCGAATACAGAGAAGTCGAATCGAGAAACGTGCTGCTTCTTGTGCAACCAACCACGGCTCCGCATAATTAATTTGTTGTACATCTTGAATTCAGTATATGAAAGGCAAAGCTGATTCCCGCCCCCACAGTGTGGCGCCACTGTTCTGAGCACATCCCCGAAATGAGCTTGATCCACGATTCATGGAACATTTAATGTGCAATTTTATTTAAACTTTGTGTGTGCATTTTAAGCAACAAGTTACTTACGTCATATTACTTTTTTGTGCAATTAAATTTCATATGTTTGGATAAAATTCCCTCAGATTCCACACAGTTTATGCTTATAAAGTTATCCAGTGGTTTTTGTACAACCTTAATTGTAAGCTTTGTTTGAATTGATATATAATATTTAATCCAGGCTCCGTTTCCTGCCCACGCTACTGCGCGCCGAGTTAACGAAAACACTAAAAACATCTAGAGTCAGCCCAGCGAAACTGATCATGTTAGCTAATGTGGTACAACGGAGCGCCCCCCAGTGGACATGGAGGTGTCGGTGATGTGTCACAGGCTTTCTATTTATTTGGCTTATTAAATCTTAAACATATGTAGGATTTCCGCGGACTCAAATCAAACGTGGTGTGTCCCCTATATGATAAAATAGGACTATATATTATCATCATAGCAACAACAAAACTTGCTCGGGCGACGGATGGGAGTGTTGGGTGCATTTATTAGATATGGGTCAGTTTTTGTTTTTCTTTGCATCAATTCGACCAAACGTTGCTTTACAAATAAAACTTGCTTCCGTTTCTTCTTCTTACTTCTCCTTTCACGTCTGTACGTGATTTGACGATCGAGACTTCAAACAGTTAACGCACTGCTTCATTTTTGGTCCAGTTACAGCCGTTTGAACCACATCGTCACGTCCGTAACGGTGGGGGGGGGGCAGTTCTAAAACCTCGTTGCATAGTTAGTTATTTGTATATATCTGTTAGTTATTTGTTTATTTAAACAGTGTAGTGCTTGTTAAATGTGGAAAATGTATTGTATAAACCATATTCGATGTGCGCGGACTGGGGATGCTGGTTCTTGCAGTATTTTTTTACTTTGCATCAATTCGACCAAACGTTGCTTTAAAACTAAAGCTTGCTTTTGTTTTTTCTTACTTATATGTCTATATTCACGTCTACATTTTTGACCTTCACAACTTCAACAGGTTTACAAATTGCTTAATTTTTGGTCAAGTTACAACCCTTTGAACCAAATCGTCACGTCCAAGCAACGGTGTGTGCACCAGCTCTAAAAACACTATTGCACACAACTTCAGTTATTTATTTATTTAAATGGTTGATTGGTTATTAAATCTGGAACATATGTGGTATAAATCACGTGCGATATCCGCGGACTGAGGATAATGGTTCTTTTAATGTTTTTACTTTGCGACCAAACGTAGCTTTAAAAACAAAGATTCTGTTCTTGATGACAGTATGCAGATGATAGCTAAGTCATCAGCAAATAGGGCCTACGTGAACACATGTAAGTAGATTAGTGCGTGTCAGTTTTAAATCTTATGTAAGTACCCCCTATGTAGATCTGCATCGGAACTGTCAGATAAGGAGGTTGATTTTGGGGCCTACGGGATATACTGCCAGTAGGGGCGTTTATGACTAGTGCACAACGCTGACAGTTCTAACAACTTGCGAAGTTCAGGGTACGATGCTCCGATAGATGGCCGCACTGATGTGTAATTCGCTGGCATGCTTTGCTTCGATTATCCAAGCTCCGGGATGTGGCGCCACCGTGTGTTGCCCACGCCAGAGCCTGGGTCCAAACCATACTTTTCACTGTGATGGAAATAATGTTTGTACCCAGATTCTGTGTGCATACAAAATTAGATCCGCGGATTGGGTATGCTGGTTCTTGCAGTATATTTTTGGCATTGCATCAATTCGACCAAAGTTTCTATTATATTGTGATATTCATAGCCTAAAATGGTTAACAAATTGCTTAATTTTTTGCCAAGTTACTGCCCTTCTCGGCGAGTTCACGAAGGCAAGCGAGAGTCGGATAAGCGAGACTATGACGTGCCTGGATAGCGTTATGGGTGGTCTAAAAACTCCGATGTATGACACTTCGCGAAATTTGTTTCATGGGGGCAGCTGCTAACTAAAACTTGCCGGAATATTGCAGTTTGATACGTCATTATTATGTAAAGCATAATGTCAAATATGTATAAAAACCAATGGTGATATTTATTAGTTTATTTATTTTATTATTTTATTTAGTCGCGGAAAAGCCATTTTAGCTAAATTTCGACAATATTCAATATTTGACCAATAAGGGGTAATATAATTTCAGCAAAACGTTCTGTAGCGAATCCACAACATTTGTTATCCGTCAGAGGGAGCTAACTTGAATTACGGTATTACTTATTATGATGTTATTACTACGATGCGCAGACCTTTGCGCGGTTAGTTTGATTTCAGGGTAGGTGCCTATCTTAAAATATCTATGTGATTTTTTGCTTTGTATTTCTGGTTATATTTAGTTCAGTTCATTTATCTATGACTAGATAGCACGCTGTAAAAGAACATAAATTAACAGTTTATACCAACGTGCGAGGGGAGGCCGCGTAACTGGCGCCAACGGCATAGCAAGTCATCGCCACAAACAGGCAATAAAACTGCCCAAGAAAGCAGGTAGTCCACTGACAAACTCGAGAACCATGGCGTCATCGTTCAATTCGCCAGTCTGTTGTTCGAGAAGGTAGTTGGTCTAACGACTGAGAGCAACCAGAGGCGTAACTGGAGATCTAATGCGGACACTAATTGGTTAATTGCCAGTGTATTCATTAGCAGGCCTCCGTTCACTCATTTATATGCCATCGTCGAATACGCTGGACACATAGTCATATGCACGATGGAAAACATACTTCCCAAATAGCTCTTCTTCTGCGTGCGTGCGTGCGTGCGTGCGTGTTATCCCTGAAGTCCGGGTGACGCTGGCATCGATACCGTATTTTTTTGTTTTCCTTCTCTTTCCGTCACTGTTTCACTGCCCTCTCCACCACCCGTCACAAACCCACCACATATTCGTGAAAACAAAGACAGGGCAAACGGAAAGTGGGTCGCCCAAATATAACCTGGCAAAAAACTGCAGAAATGAAAAAACAAGAACTGGGCCAGTGGGGAGGAAATAGTGCAACGAAGCCAAGCAGGTTGCCAAAAACGTGGTAAGCGGGAGAGAGTGCACTGCAGCCTCAGGGGCCACCAGGCCCGAACAGGATAAGCAAGGAAACGTAAAACTATTCGAGTTAGAAACGTGAGTGCAAAAACCATTAGACACACTGATGTCTCAAGGTGTTCGGAATCACTTGCTTTTTAAGAATTTCAAAAGCCGCACTAAGCCCACGCCTTCTGCTACAAAAACACATTATTACACGACGCCGAAGACGATCCATGCTGGGTCGCACTGCGTGTTTTTGTAGGTGCGGATACAATTATAAATGCTGACAGCTGCCAGGGCGAACGCTGATTGGTGCGCTGGTCGATTTCAAGCAATCTGTTGTCGTCTGCCGAAGAGGCGGCAAAAGCAGACAACATTTTCTAGAGAGATCAACGAAGAAGACCGTTTACCAACGTTATGTATAATATGTTCGTGCGTGTTAAACCTGATATACTTCACGAGTCGTGTGCTGGGGATCACTTGTCCGTCCGCAGAAGGACACCATTTGACCGGCCAATTTAACTAGCGTAACGGCGAGGTTGCTGGCGCAGTTATTGCCCAATAGTCAATATTGACAAACATACTGATATGTTTTTGTCAACGCCCGATATTTGATTCAGATAAACTTTTATGTTATCAGGCGTCTATATATCCATTTATCCTTGTGTAGACTTTGAAACGAATCCCTTGAAAACGGCACCTTCAATCAATGTCTTAAGTGGCCAGACAGACAGTGACAAAGGAATGTGATGCTCAGCAATCTTACGGTCATCTACCTGTATATTAAATATAAAATGAATACTTTGGAATCTGATCATTGCGGTGGCAAAACAAAGTTTACAAACTCGCGCTAGTTCTGACTTCATCATTGCGGTGTCAACAACAACAACAGCAACAACAACAACAACAACAACAACAAAACAACAACAACAACAACAACAAATACAAAACTACTACTGGTACTGCTGTTTCTGCACCCATTGTTTGGAGTTTCGCGCCCAGCTTTTATTATGATGACTTTTATCTACAACGTTAGCTTTGGTGAGGTTAATTAAATGACAATGGTGCAGCTTTGTGTCGTGTAAGAAATCGAATATAAACACACATCATAAATCAGTTTGTATATCAGACGGCGTTCAAAATCGAAAAGTTTTTAGGGCAGAAATGCTTAACGTCGTTCATTTGGGACATATGTTTCAGGTAGAACTCGTCACTAGGGCCAAAAACCCGAATGAAACCCTTCATCAGAGAAATGCGTGACTATAGGAGCCATTTTGAGCGATTATCACTTACCAGAATACAAAACCTACTGCTTGGTTGATGGGGGAAATTATTCAAAGTAGTGAAGATAAAATGACCCAGTTAACGGGTCTTGGTCTTTAACATATTCAAGTGGAACTTTTCTTGATTTCAAAGTCTCCACCAAAATATTAAACCATACAAATAATACATCAAATCAAATAAAAAATTGCATCGTGAGTTTTATTAAAAACACACCTGATAAAACAATTCTCCCTATCTAATTTCAGCCTGTACAAAATTACTTTAAATTCCTCAAACTGGGTATAGACGTTTCGAGACCCCAGCATACAGACACGGACTCGATTTAGTGTCACCCCTGGTATAGCTAATGGGTGTCCTTGTGACGTCAACAGGCAATTGGCCTATTTCGAGTGAACAGCCACCAGTCGTACAACGCTGTTCTAGGCTAATGTGTGTACTAGTGCATTCGTGGAGAAGAATAAAATGGCGTTCCTGTGTTTAACATCCGTCATTTACGACGTAGGTACTTTTATCGCCCGACGTAAATGTGTTTTTCTGGAATAGAAACTGCTGCTATATCAAATTAATCACACACAAAAACCAAGACGTATTCAAACAAACATAATAGGTTCTGCCTGTTATATATGAAAAAACGGACGAAACATTAATTTATTTTGATACAGTTTTCTGTATCGTGGTTTCCTCACAGTTAAATAACACGACCAATTTGCATGTTACTTGATATGGGCCCCTATTAAGAATTCTTTATTATGTTGCAGCAAATGTCTAACTAGAAATGTTTGAATACTTTGTAGTGCTGCTTAAATTTCTAAAAATGCTTATAACATTTGAAACAATGAGCAAGTTTGTTATTCACTAATGCACTTATTCGTCTTTATCATACGGAACAATACATTTAATCCTATACAAGCAACTTAGCTTTTGACCAATGGTTTACACACACACAAGCACGCACGCATGCACGCACGCACGCACGCACGCACGCACGCACGCACGCACGCACACACGCACACACACACACACACACACACACACGCACTTTCCGTTTGCCCTGTCTTTGTTTTCACGAATATGTGGTGGGTTTGTGACGGGTGGTGGAGAGGGCAGTGAAACAGTGACGGAAAGAGAAGGAAAACAAAAATTTACGGTATCGATGCCAGCCTCAACCGGACTTCAGGGATAACACGCATGCACGCACGCACGCACGCACGCACGCACGCACGCACGCACGAACGCACGAACGCACGCACGCGCGCGCGCACACACACACACACACACACACACCTAACGAGTGATTACAAATTATGGTGAGACCCTTGTAAAAACGAGTGTACTGAAAAAACACGCTTCAGACGACAGCTGGTGACATTTATTTCCGACCCTACATGGGACCGATCAAGCAGCTTCCTTATAATAATAATTGGGGGGTCACCGATATTTATTTCACCATCAAGTGGCACTCAATATCCGATCATTCTCGCACATAACCAGGTCACGGTAGTAATAATGTCCAACCACGAGTCACTTCTAACCACACAACGTACGGTTGTGGCACAGCGCACGTTTGCCCATTACTGCGGAGTGCCACCCCCGCGGTCGAGCGTGTCACTGGCACACTCATACAAACACTCTAACACAGCGCGCGGAGAGCGCTCGACGTCTCTCGCAGCTCAGTTCTCTTCTGCAGCCGCCGGCGCCAACATGGGAGGCTGCTGTGGCAAAGGCACCGCTCCGAACGATGCCGACAAGACACCCTACAGCCAAGCCAAGAAACCGACTTCGAAGGCCGAGCCCGCGCCGGGAAAAGAGCCCGTGTCGCCGCCGACGGTGACGAAGCCGGCCGACGAGGCGACGACGGAAGGTCCGCCGACCGACCAGGTGCAAGCCGCCAAGCAGGTGAGTGCGGTCGGGCCTCGCAAGGACACAAACGTGAATGAATGAATGCGTCTGGCTTTATGGGCGTCGAACAGCGGCGACGGGACAGGCACACCTCGTCGTTCCGAGGCGGTGTCAGGACCGACGGTTAGGTTTGCTGGCCGGCGTCGTTGCAGTTTGAATCGCTGCGCCCGCACAGCGCGTGGGCGGGGATTGTTTTTGTCGAGTGTGGGATGGAGAGGGGTGGGCACACTGAAGTGACCTTAATTGCGCTAACCTCAGGGGTTACCGCTCAAATATTATAATCGAGGTGGACGCTGGCGTCGAAAGGTTTATGAGATAAAGCCGTACTAAGACACTACGTCGTGCAAAATCCTAAAAGGATCTATTTACTGGAACGTTATTTATGTGTCGTGGCAGAAGTGTTGTAAAACTCTTGTTTATCGCGGGTTGCCTCAAACCATGCTCTGATTACGTAGCCAAGTTGTAAGGAGGACATATGCGCTGGCACTAATAGACGCTGACACTAATAGATAGCATCTAGTTAATTGACAGATGGCCTAATTTAGCCCTTGATAAAAACCCGAATGAGTGCGTGGTTAGGACTACGCGGTAACGGGTATGGTCGCCGTCGAAAGCCTATGGCTACGCACTTGTAGCTAGCCACCTTGTACATTATGCGTCGATGCCACCAACGCAGCACTCTGTCTTTTGGGAGAGGCATTCGGGCATTACTGCCAGCTTAGGCGATTTAATCTGCAACGGAAAAAGTTGCTAGCACGACGATAACGAACAGGAGGAACATACAGTAGTGTCTTTTGCCCTGCGGGTCACCTTATCGTTCGGGTCAAATCATTCTGTCACACCGGCGGTGACGGAGTCGCCATTGACTCCAATATTATAAGTGTTCTGTTTGGAGAAAGGCTTCTGCGAAACTTATGTTGCATGGGAATCGCATGTGGCAAGTAGCCTGGAGCTAATGACTATATGAATCAAGACATATGGGCGGCTGTTAACTTTGAGTGAGTCGAACCGGTTTGTCACTGCTGGTGCAGCGCAATTGTCGTGACGGATGCCGAGTCCTGATTGCACGGAACCCGAAATTAGTAAGTGACAGTTCCGTCGCTGTCGCATGCGGGCTCGGGTAGTCAGTGAATCGGCGGATGGTCCCGCTGACTTTTTTGTTTTGCCTGTATTGATGTACAGCAAAAAACTACGCCATCTGCGTTCTGTTTTTGCAGTGCTATCGTGGTTGACACGCCACGGTCAAAGGGAGATTTAATAACACCAATCAAGGTCAACGCGCGGGTGATATGCCCCTCGCAGTTGGGGGTGTAAAGTAATGACTTCTCACTTACTAACTTATGAATAAAGTATGTACGTATGATATGATAGTGATGGACCACCTAGGATGTGTATGCCTGTAATATATCGGATAGCTGACATATGAACGTTACGCGCCTGTCACACTAACATACAGCGTGACACAATGATTTACATACCACAATGATATACATTTTTTATCGCTGCTGGCAATAAGCAGCTTGGTGACAAGCCGTACGTTGTCAGCACACGCTATTATCACTGTACTGTGCGTTGACCTAGATTGCGACAGTTCACGTCAGTAGCTCACACAATGACATGTGTTGGAGACGATGAACCTTCTAATGTCGCTCCCGTGAACCTTAGACGTCAGTCCGGACAGACTTACCCAGATGTGAATACGCGGAATACTTTAAACAGAATGCACAATGATTTTCATTGGATGTGTCGGGTGTCATATAATTAAACTGCCTAAGTTCTCTTAATTTTACATCTAAAAGTTAATCTAAATTAACAATGACGTACCTCGTGTTTTAGTCTTCTTGCTGTAGCATATTTACCATCAAAAATTGCACAGAACCGGAATGTGACATACCCATAGATCATCCGGTGAAACTAAATTTGATCAAATCTGCATTGTGCCTTCGAGCATGTTGCGAATTTATACATGATTCTGAGACGACATTTAAACATGGGTCACCGTAAAACTGTTCATCTCTCAGTACAGCCAATATATAACAACTATATAACTACTTCGGAAATGACTGAATTCGGATCGCATGTTATTATCGGGCAACTGTTGTTCGGGAGAAGTCTAATGTACAGCGGAATGTATTCCGATTTCTCCCGAGTTCCCGAGAAGCACTGCTGCTGCCTGGGTCAAAGGAAAGCTATAACAGGAACAACAATTGTGGTCTTTCCCAAAGTGTCACAAATGGCTCTATGCTACATAGTAATAAAAAACAGCGAGCAGTTGGGCGGCAAAACGCGTTGTAAATCAGATATTGCGAGCCGGGGCTGGATCGGGAGCGGCAGGTGGCCATGTGATCGTGTTCCGAAGCTGGGGCGTCGCATCTATCTCCGCGTGTCTCGGGGTCTCGAGCGTGCACGCTGTAACGTTGGACATCGGTCCCGATATGCTCACAACATATCACGGTCGTTTGCTATACCGTGCGCTCGTATTCCGCAATTTCCTGTCTGAACTGGACCAATATTTGGATAATAGTGGATAACTGTGGTGTTGTGGTCAGAATATCGAACTCGCAGTCGAGTGAACCCGGGTTGGAATCATCTTTCACTTCGCGCAGTAATTACGGCGTGGCTGAATGCTTCCCACGGAAGTCGGATTGGCGCTGGAATGAACACGTCTGCCAGGGGTGAAGTGTACAACGCTTTGAGCAGTCTCAAGGACTGAATATTGCGCTACATAAGAACTTGTCATTACCTTTACGTTGTTGATACAGCCCAGATAATAAATCGATATTTACCAACGACCTACAGAACAAATCAACCATGGACCGCCTTCTTGCAATACGTTCTAATACCAGGTCACGTCGAGATACTAGATAACTGTACAGATTGCATGATTATCTAGCTTGATATCTGTACAGATAAATCGGGTTCAGCAGCCAGGCCAAGCCGTATCTGAGGCAGGCATGAATATATTGTTGGAATCGAGTCGGTAAATTACAGTCCACACACTCGCGTCCTCGCCACATGGCGAGGTCACACCGGGTCACGCGGCGTGGATGAGGAAGATTTTCTCTGGATGCTGTCGTCGGTTCAGGATAAGCATATCGGCCAACGCCTCGGTGCGATTGAAGGCAGCGGAGTGGGATACGTCCATATTGCTCCCTTGCCTTTCCCCTGCCCCAGAACACCGGGCAAGCAGGGGTATTGGCCAGATGGACATCGCCGCATAAACCAGTCCAGTGCATAGCTTATCGTTGGTTGCTGAGCTTCCAATTCTCTCTGTTATACACATGTTTTGAATATCTGCCCGTGTTGTCATGGGGTTTTCGGTTGCGGTGTCCACAGTTTGTAGAGCGGTTTCTCTCCGGTTCCAGCACTGTCTGTTGGACGTCCATTAGTTTTGTTCGACGAATCTCTCTGTCGTTGTAGCTCTGTGTTGAAGCTTCTTCTGTCGATTTCTGTCGCTCCGAGTCCTCACAAGTAGTGGTTAGTATTTTTCAGTTGCCGAACGTCGAACATGATAACATTTACTTCAGCAACACGTGGTAACCACATGCTGTGATAGACACGTGAGAGGGAGAGAGGGCGAGGGCGAGGGCGAGGGCGAGGGCGAGGGCGAGGGCGAGGGCGAGACACGAGAATCAATATCTCTCCGGGGAACGTGTCAGACAAATATAGCACACTCGCAAACTACAATAGAAGCGGGAATGTGTTAGCGCCAATCTGTTGGAAGACCGACTGCAGTGTCTCGATTCTCCCAACTTGCTCAGACATTTGTTCACTTTGTAGTCTCAATGCTGCCATATGAAAGCGTCTTCGTATTCCTCGTCAGCGGAGCGGCGTTGTCCCTTCAACGCTCACGCGTGTAATGACGACAATCATAACTTTGCTTGCGCGGGCACATTCGTATTCCTAAGGAAAGCCTCAGTCCATTGCGCCATCGCCGACGTCGTGAGAAATTCCCCGCACGTCTTCAATACAGCTGGTTTCATGCTGCCACGACACCGGAGCGTGCACGCGTTGGTAGCTTGTGTTCTGTAAGGAAACGCCGTACTTTGGTGATAAGCGATGACGTAGCCGGTCAGAACGCCGGGATCTCAATCGAGCGAACCCGGGTTCGATTGCTCTTGTTGTTGCTTCGAAACTTTGGGAATTTCTCGTTCACTCCACGTTGCCACAGTTCATTCAGCTGTATATAATCGAGTACCTGGCTAAAGACAGAGGTGGATATGTGAACAGATAGTCTTCGCGCTGTAATTGCAGCGTGGCTGAATGCTTCCCAGAGAAGTCGAGATGGCATGGTCTGCCAGGGGTGAAGCACTTTGAGCAATCCCAAAGACTGGACACCGCGCTATGCAAAAACCTAGCTTTACTTTGTTACTAAAACGCGTTCATATATAGTTCATACCATTGTCATAGACTATATTCCACAGTCGCATCACCGCCGCGCCTCAAGGAGAACACACGTCAGAGATGTATGTCATACACCCTCCGGGCTAATAACTGGAAGTCGTCGTCGTGTGAATACGGAGGGGCTACTACCGTGTTGACAGATGACCATATTATTTACGAGGCTAGCCCCTGGCTAAGAGAATGGTTCGTACTCAAGGTACGGTACCTCCCGCGGCTGCTGCATTCTCTCGGTGAAACTGCTCTGTCGATTGTGCTAGTCAATTTCGACCAGTGTCTCGCCTGACCCATACAACATAAATAGTTTTATTTAATCACCACGTGGGTGCAGGATTGGCGTCGGTCTACAGAAAATGATAACCGGTGTACCCGGTAATTACCTAGAGCACGTCGATACAACACCATTTTGGCAATTGCAATTCTTTTTTTTTTTGACTTCTTGGGAATTGTGTCCTTTAATTTTCCTTCAGCTCTATCCCCCACCCCGGTCGGAAACATGATACTGTGCATTGTCCCGTATCAACCAATGAAATGCCTTGCAGTAATCTATATCTGCGTTCGTTTTTGGTTGCGGACCGATAGCAGCCGATCTAACCAACGATGTGGGTCAGTTGTCGTTCTCCACGACGATTTTTTTACACGCAAACGCACGGAATATCCGCTGAAATATCCGCTGTTGATATCCATGTTTATTGCACACACAGATTGCAACTATTGGATATCATTGAAATGAAGCTTATTTGATGATGCATCGCGTGACGTCCACGGTTTCACGAGTATAGCTGTTTGTGTCGTTAGTGATTTAATAGACTCGGTGTTGTAATGGTTGTCGACTGGGTAGTTACGAGGTGCAATAATTTGTTATTATTATGATTACTAAAATTTATAAAAGTGCCATATGTCTGGGACCAGCCCGTTCGCTGGCATGCACAAAACATACACACAGTCATAAAAATAAAAATATATATATATAATATGGTTTAAAATATATAGCAAAAATAGAGTTTTCTATTGAGACTATTAAAATTTAAATAATAACAAAATAAATATAGTAAATAAATAAATTGTCGTAGTGAATAAATAAATAATAAATAAATAAATAAATAAATGAATGAATGAATGAATGAATGGATGAATGAATGAATGAATGAATGAATGAATGAATAAATAAATAAATAAATAAATAAATAAATAAATAAATAAAACACACGTTCAGAAATAGTGTCCCATGTCATAGTCCATAATCCAGATTCGCCCGCGATGAAATCGCTGCAGAAATCTACACCCGAGTGCCGCGTTCAGAGAACGAACTTGGACGACGCGGTGATCGGGTGTTAACTTGCGTCGCAACCTGTCGACCGTAACGCCGGTGGAACGGCGCCCCGAGCGCTAGTGTATGCGAGCCAAATATCAAAAGGTAACCCATTTGGCGGGTCGCGGTCATAAAAGCAGTCGGAGTATTAGTGAACATGACCGGTTGTGCCGAACGCGGCAAATTGCGTACAGATGGCTTAGACTAACGGCAGAGATCGACGCAGGAAATTCTTGCACCTGCGTCGGATATGATTCACGGGAAGGGGAACTGACTTCGGCGGATGAGCGTTCTTCCCGGGATACGTGCGAGCCCCTCGTACTGGATGATGCTGTCTGTGTTTGGGAAGACATGACTGCGGGTCATTCCGGACGTTTGGGGGCGAAATCACAAGCGTTTTTGTTGATATGACGGCAATGTAGAGCTGTTGTTTGTGTGTGGCCTGAGACCCACTGTCAACAAATCAGAAATGATGCCACTCGTCCGCTGACGCTGTCAATGAGGTACAAATCCTCGCGGCTAGAAGTGTCTGACTGCATCAGTACCCGAGACAGGTTGACCTGATGAAACGCTGATTTTTCAGTTGCTGTGTTAACCAATTATATCGCTCTTTGATATTGACTAGGCTCACATACCGGAACTTAGCTCTAATTATTGGTAGTGGACCCGTCGTCTCTGGCGGGCAATGATGAGTATTTCGCGGGAACGCTCTTTGAAGTTTGGGCGCGGGCGTGTCTAGTTCCCAGAAACACGTCGACCAAGACAGGAAGTGGTACGACGTATACACGTGATCGAGTCTACATCCACCCTGGCTATAGCGAGAATGACGTACATCACCGGGGTGTGAGTTTACTTCTGCGATGTCTCTGAAATCACCGATCCCCGGTGTTTTCCTCGTCCGTATAATGGCGATCGCGCGGTGCTATGAAAGCTGCCGTATAACAGATCAACACCTGAACGTTCGACATAGATAGAAACCGAGCATACTCAGTGATGAGCGCGTGTTCTGAAATCCGGTATTGACGTTATAATAGTATTAACGTAAATCGGGCTTCCGTGTACTTGGCAATGAAGAAATGGCGAGATTACGGAAGGACAGTCACGAAATGCCAGATGGCGTGGACAAGCCAGCCCATCTAAGCAGATTCCACTGGGTTCCTGTGAACCCGAAAGCCGATAGCGAGACCCCGGGTTTCATGCTCCATCGCCGCGCCACAGTTTCGGCGTTAGTTCGATCCACCGAGTAAACATGTGCCTAGACGGCGTATTCGTGACTTTCAAAGAAGTAGTGCACCACTCAATGTAAAACGTGAGCACTACTAAAATCTAATATAACATATAAAACGAATCGTATGGTAAAATACATTTGAAAACACGCAAACCGTCGTTTGATTGACAGGAAAGCGGGCGTCTAAGACTGGACCGTGTAAATGCAAGCAAATGCAAGAGAATTTAGCTTCCCAAATTAAGTATTATTACAGCGATACACGTTTCAAGTTTGTCACGCAAATGAAAATCGGTATCACATTAAAATAGTTGTGTTTGTGTACGAGTGTGTATGTCTCGTGTGACGGCTTTTATCCGAGAGCTGCTGGTAGTCTGTGATAACGATTAGGTTGGAGTTTGTGACCGCAAGCAGGCGCACTGGAGAGTGACGCGCTTTCCTGATAGCCAATTACCTTTCCACCCTCCCGGATAATCTAATTACAACGTCCTTTGTACGGTGCGATAGCAGACGTTGATGATTATCCATTCGTTTCATTATCACGTACGCGATACTCGATGTTTTTTTTTTTGGGGGGGGGGTGATATATGGATGCTGTCGGTCAACATCGTGCTTTTGAACGTATCTTTTTTCAGCAAGTATACTGCGTAGGTAACAAATTATTTATCGGCGGTGGTGCAGTGGAAATAAGTAAATGGTAACTATTAGAATCTGCTTTTTCAGGAACACGTATCTATGATGATCGAACATTCATAGAAAATAGTTTATGAGCTGGAAATAATAAAATAAAAAATTTCAATACCAATGCGTTGCTGTAAACACATGTGAGTTTCTAGCTCTGAATTATGCTTATGTCAGTATTGAAAGGATCCACCTCTGCATGGAAACAGAATCCGGACTTTCATTAATTACTTTTAGCATTGGCTTCTGTGGGTTTAATTAAATGTTACATGTCAGTCGTTTTAGCACCGCTGCAAACTTAATAACTACCACGACACGACGATCTACCACTCACTACACCATCCAGTCCAAAGTCGGCCGTGATGTCGTAACATATGTTTGCAGTCTCGATTGCCACTCGATCTTTTGATAGCTTTTGTAATGGACAGAATGGATCCAATCACGGCCGCGTATAGTTAGTTGGTTTAGCCGCTGCCAATGTTCTCCTTAATTTCGCCGCGTGGCGGAGTATATACACGGACGCGAGGCTAAGTGGGTCTGTATTATTTATAGCGGCCTCCCACGGGCGTTAATTCAAGTAGAGCTTTGGCGTTTCTCTCGATGCCTTCCTTACTCGCCTCGTTAATCCCACCGGTGCTGTTGTCAATGCCGTCCGGATTATTCAGAATTATCGATCTGTTGTTGGCCCAGTTCGGTCGTTGTCACGTGGTGACAACAGCACACACCGGTCGGTACGTTCATTTCACGTGGATAGCTTTGGGCGAAAACGGAATGAAAATCCGCTGGATGTGACGTACCGACCGAACGCAGGCTTGTGCAGACCACGTTTTATAACGACACAGATTACGCAAATTGCAACGGTTCCTTAACAATCTCAATATCATTTGAGTTGTTATGTTATGTAATTTGAGTTGTTGTGTAAAACTGGTTTAATATTACCTTTACTAAACACCAAGCTACTTATCTTGAACATACAACAACATTTTGGGCCTACATTTTTGCGTGACCAATGATAACAAATCCGTGTGACGTCACATCCCCCATAAAGGGCCAAAGATTCGACTGGCGGCTTCCTGTTCATCCGTTAATAAAACTAATACGATGCGAGTGGTTGCCTGAGGCGATGCGGTTAGCACCGGCTGCTACGGTCGGTAAAACATCGCACCGACAACGGAGACAGGATGTTGTGGTGTAAACGTCTTCGGCGAGTGCGGGGCTAGCGATCTTGTGATACGACGCCGCCGCGGTATCAGGCCTAAGCTTCGACACATGAAGGCAGACACGCTGCGTTTTTCTCGCCGAACGCCAGCCATGCGTAACGGCGGGTCAACTAAACATAGCCACGGAGTACGGCACGGGTCGTTCTCGTTGATAGGATCTGACGTTGTCTGGAAGCATAAATAGCAACGTCGCCAGGTGGCGCTGGTGTCCGCCGGCGCTTGTCGTGTTTCCGTCCGATCTATGTGGCGATAACGGAAACAACATACGTTTTGTAAGTGGCACATCGTGATCATATCCCTTCGTGATCGCTGGTAGCGGGTTTACTGCAGAACAGACGCCATGTAGAGACCGTTCCCAATGAGATATTGTTTTTGGGCTAAGACCACAGCTGATTTTTCCATTGGTAGCTAGGTTAACGTTTTGTGTGATTATAAGAAAACATGACCATAAAAAATCTTAAACTCCTTCACAGCCCCTGGCCCCCGCCATCATCTCATTGACAGGCTGGTCGAGTCTTGTTAAAATTATACATGTCCAGCTCTTTTAATCGTGTAGCCTCAAATTTGGCAGTTTTCGCCAAATATTAATACGCTTAGCGGTGTTTCGAGGATGTCACCGCAAAAATACGCGTCTTCAATGCTGCAACATATCAACCTTGCTGGCTGAATACAGTTATTTTGTAGCAAATAAAATCACTGAAATAGGCTAAAGTGGGTATTTTAGGCGCTACGTTTCCGGATGTCTAACTGTAGTCTGACCTCATTCGCTCTTCGGGTATCAAGACAAACCGCTGGCAAACATTTTATTGTCTACATTGACTCTATCGTGATAGGCGTATTTTGTGACACGCGCCGTCGCTAGATTTCCACGGGAGGCCCACCCATTGACAATTGTCGTGGCGCTTCCTCTGACATCGGACGTGATGGAGCGATTTTATGCACGAATAATTCATGCCGCGGGCTCCCCGGCCAACAAGAGACGGCCGTGAGAAATTAATGGACGCGGGCAGATTGAACACGTTTGTCTTGCTTCTTCCTGATGGTAATCAGTCGATCTCAGTGCCGCCTTGCCGCCTCGGCCGTGTCAGTTGAGTCGTACTATTGGGGGAGAAATGGGCCGTCGCTGTGCGATTGTACTTATAGGGACCCGAATCCTACGTGGAGTTATGCACTCCGTTAACATTAGCATATTGTTCGGAGTGGCGTAGCAGTTAGAACAGCGGGCTCTCAATAGAGAGAACTCGGGTTCGAATCCTGTTGCTGCCGTTTGGAAGCTTGGGCAATTTCGTTCACACCACTTTGCCTCAGGTCAGTCAGCTGTGTAAATAACTACCTGGCTATAGACACTGGTGGATATGTGAACGAAGTCTTCGCGCAGTAATTGCTGCGAGGCTGAATGTCGAACACATGGTGGCGTAGTGGTCAGAACATCGGACTCTCAGTCGTGGAAACTCGGGTTCGAATACTCTCGCTGTCGTTTCGAAGCTTGGGCAATTTCGTTCAATCCACCTTGATTCAGTTCACTTCGCTGTATGACTTGAGTACCTGGCTATAGACAGTGGCGGATATGTGAACGAATAGTCTGCGCTAAGTGATTGCAGCGTGACTGGAGGCTTCCCAGAGAAGTCGAGATGGCGTTGGAATGAACAGGTCAGCCAGGGGTGAAGTGTAATGCGCCCTGAAATGTCACGTGGACTAGATACTGCGCTATTTGAGAATGTGCACTTTTTAATATAATGTATGAAAGAATAGATACTGTTTGCGCAACATAATTACAGTCTATTTTAATGTCCCAATAAGTCCTCCATGGTCCACGCGTCCGGTCAGTCGCCACCTCTCTTAGCCGCGCGAAGTCTCGGCCCGACCGCTGCCTGACGCCCGCCTATTTGAGGTTTGAGCACAGCACGTCAAGTAGGTGGTATACCTGGGAACTGGACCACTGCATCAGTTTGACTCAACCACCGCAAACTGCAGAGTCAGTGTCAGGCATTCGCAACTTATGACTGAACATGGATGCTAAGTTAATAGGTTTGACTTTTTTACAAGTCGTCTATCTATCTACATACTAGTCATTTTGTTTAAATATCTGCGATTTTTCAAAACAGTTATGGCAACAGGCATTGGGAGGGAATATTGAATTTTCAACACAGTAATTCTCAGCAAATGCCCAGGGTTCGCTGAGAGCCGGCTTTGTTGTTAATCTTCCTCCATACACTGCCATCACGCCGACGTGTCGGCGCAGCGTCAACTCTGGCATTGATCGTTTTACCATTAATAATATACACACAATGATCCTGCCGCCCCCGTCTCAGTGGATCCAATATTTGCGTTAGTATACCTCTGTCACATACAAAATGTCTCTTTATGGTGTGTTTGTATACGTTTGTATACGTTTGTATACGTTGTTGATAATGGCAGTCCTATGCAAAGCACTTATCTGCGTGCCGTATAAAGTTCCCAGACCTTGCATAATGGTTGTATTAAATATCAGTGTTTAAGTAGCTGCAGTCTACCGGGGTCTGTACCGATCGACCTAAATGTCTGACTCGGTTGCAATCCGATTAAATCATATTAACCTGCAACGCCATATTACGCTTGGTAAGCCAGCTTAGCAAAATCACTTAAACCAGTTGATGGATAAACTGAAACACGCTTAGTTTTGTACATGAGACGTCCACAATGCTACTATGTAGTCTGTTCTCTCTGTGGCACTCGTTTACACCAAATCGACGGCTACTTTGCCGACAGCTTTCAGATCTTGTTCCGTGTGCTATTGTTAGTTGTCGATTTCCCATGATGGGTTACAGAAAACGACTTCTAACTTTAAGTGGACGGCGAACAGGAAAAACCTCAATGTAGACGTTAGTAGGACGAAAGTATGATTTCACTAATAATAATACACACACACACACACACATATATATATATATATATATATATATATATATATATATATATATATATATATATATATATATATATATATATATATATATATATATATATATATATGGGGGTAGACAGCTTAACAGATGGGCAGAGCGTTTTGAAGAGCTGCTCAACAGACCAGCACCGCAGAATCAACCAGACATCCAACCAGCTGAGACAGATGGTATCCTTGCAGAAGCATTAAATGCAGATGTAAATACTTCAGTAGAAATGCTGTACAGTCTTTTTGAAGAGATCTGGAAAAAAAGAAATTCCAGCAGAATGGACAGAAGGTTACCTTATCAAGATTCCCAAGAAAGGAGACCTGAGCCGCTGTGATAACTACAGAGGTATCACGTTGTTGTAAGTACCTGGGAAGATTCTAAAAAGAATAATCCTAGAGAGAATGAAAGGCAAAGTGGACCAAACTTTGCATGAACAGCAAGCAGGCTGTTCATGGAAACTCATGGAACTCATCCCTATACGTCAACTTTGTTGATTACGAGAAAGCCTTTGACAACGTGGACAGGGATGCACTCTGGAAAGTGCTAAGACACTATGGGGTGCCCAAGAAACTAGTCAACATGATCAAAAACTCCTATGAGGGAATGTCATGCCGAGTCATTCATGAAGGTCAACTTACAAAGAACTTTGAGGTTAGGATGGGGGTGAGACAGGGATTCTTACTGTCACCATTCCTCTTCATTCTAGTCATATATTGGGTCATGAAAACAGCAACCAAGGAGAAACGAAATGGAATCCAGTGGACGATGCTGACCCAACTTGATGACCTGGACTTTGCGGATGACCTTGCACTCCTGTCTCACAGCCATCGGCAGATGTAGGACAAAACAACAGAACTGACATTGATTTCAGCGCAGATTGGGTTGAAAATCAACAAAAGGAAAACAAAGATCCTGAGAACAAATGCTACTTGCGAAACACAAATCATGCTTGAGGGAGAGACACTGGAAAAGGTTCAAGATTTCAAATATCTAGGCAGCATAGTGGATACGCATGGAGGGACAGAGGCTGACGTAAAGAAAAGGATCAGCAAAACAAGCTTTCCACATGTCGAGAAATGTGTGGAAGTCAAAGGTAATTGGAGAAACCACAAAAATACGCTTGTTTAACACAAACGTAAAGTCCGTGTTGCTGTACGGAGCGGAAACGTGGCGAATAATCAAGACCGCGCTGATAAGGATCCAGACATTTGTCAACCATTGCCTGCGAACAATTCTGCGAATACACTGGATGGACAGGGTGAGCAACAAAGACCTCTGGGATAGAACACGCCAAGCCCAAATAGAGATAGAGATCCTTAAGAGGAGATGCGGATGGCTCGGCCACACCTTGAGAAAGCCAAGCACAAACATAACCAGACAGGTCCTGACGTGGAAACCCCAAGGCAAGAGAAAGAGGGGGAGACCAAAAAACACATGGCGGGAATGGCTGGCAACAACTGGAGAGGATTGTCCAAGACAGGAGGCGCTGGAGAAATGTTGTGGATGGCCTATGCTCCAGGAGGGGTTAAGGGCCTAATGGAATGTATACACACACACACGCACACGCACACGCACACGCACACGCACACGCACACGCACACACACATTTCAATGCATATACAGTCGGGTGTAGGTCCAATTATTTCTAGCATGTTGTTGTAGGAATCTGCCAACACAGATCTTATTTAACAAAGATCATTTTAACTATTTTGCGTTTCTTTTTGCATCTGAACCGACCGCCGAAGGTATCAGTGATCTAGCTCGTCTGCATTATGTTGGCGGTGTCTTTCCGTTTGCACTGGTGGTCGTTTCACTGACGCACAGTCACATACAGTGGCACTGGGGTAGAGAAGGGTCCATTAAAATGTCTACCCGTAGTCTTGCCTGGGCTTGCACGGCCCGAGCGTCATCCACCGCGTCGTTCGTCCACCAAACTCGAATTCGTTGTCAACTTGCCGGTGGCAGGCATCAGCCAGTTGACCCAGCACGTCGACCCCCCTCCACCCCCGCCATAAATAAAGTTCCTAAAATGACTTATGTGTACACTGCTTAAGGACAACTTGACAACCACACCGCTCCCGCGGTCGTTCAGACAATCTGAACTAAACTAGGTCAACGCCGACACGCGTGGCTGATTTCAATGCGGTCACGCGTGGGCAATTACGGACTTGTGCAATGGAAAGGTTGACCTGGGGTTGTTTAATAAATTGGCTAGAGCGTCGAGGGTATCGATGTGAAAATGATTAATGAGGAGTAGCCGTGCTATACACCCGCATACTCACGTCTGTCGCAGGACCAACAACAGATAAACATATGTCTTGGCATAAATACAAACAGCATATAATGGGTGCCTTCTTTCCAGTACGGGAAGCGATTGGGTTGATTATCGTATGTACTCATATATTTGTTAAGACTTAGCAACAAAAGCCACTGGCTTATCGAGAGTCCTATGTTTTTCCAAGATGACGACAAACGGTAGGAACACGGTATACTTTATAACCGTGTAACTGACTATATGACAGATCGTTTTGGATATGGTGCAATAACGTTTGCTTTTTAACGACCCGTGCTGAAATGCCGACGCTACGTATGTGTGCAATAAAACACAAACGTTTTTCTCAAGTCACGATGGTTGACTCATCAAAGAACGGGAACACTCGTGCATGTGCCTTCTACCAACACATCGCTGTACGTCAGACGACGTATCGTTTCAGCCAACACATCGCTGTACGTCAGACGTCGTATTGTTTCAACTAACACATCGCTGTACGTCAGACGTCGTATTGTTTCAGCCAACACATCGCTGTAC
>BSQZ01000032.1:6655000-6667500 GCA_033239005.1 Lamellibrachia satsuma
CGGCCGGCCAGTGATGGAATGACGATGGTGGACACACACATCCGCTAAATGATGATGTGTGAGAGAAAAAAGGAAACATGAATATTGTCTGCACACATATTAGCAACCTGTCGTGTCCGAAGAATAACGTATGATAATATTAGTTCTACTCCGGAGACCGTCCGATGTGTATCAATTGGGGTATGTTCCACGTTACATTTTCGACATGATCCATTCTCGTCCCGATCGTGACGTTATCACGTTTACTGATGGAGACGTGTGGAATGTGTTCTCCTTCGTAGCTTCGGGTCGTACAGTGATCAGGAACAACGTGCGATAAGATATCGTCCTGTTAGATGCGACATTTCAAATAATATATGTGGTGTGGACTGAGAAGTTAATGCGACTCAGCGGCGAGATGGCGATTGAAACATCAATGTTTCACCACGGCAGTGATATGAAAGACATATGATCCAGCACCCGAAATGTGTTAGTTCAAATGATAAATTTTATTTCAACACGTCGTTCTCTTGACAGACACATATTCAAGGTTCCAGTGCCCGAAATGTGTTAGTTCATATGAAAAATATTTTTACAACACGTCAGTCATATGAAAGACAAATTTAAGGTTCCAGTGCCCAAAATGAGTTAATTCATATGAGAAATATTTTTACACATAGCAACAAAGTTGTCGAATCTCGCAAAAGCAGCGACATATTTCCTAGTGTCTCGAAGTGCGACTCTTAAGATGCGCTTAATGTTAAATCACCCGTTGGCTCGCAGGCAGTTCGAGTGCGCCTTGAGCGTTGATATGGAAACATCACACAGGTGCTGAGAGAGCGCAAAATATTTGCCGATCTATGGAGAGTGCGATTGAATGACCTTCCAGCTATTTATAGAAGGCAGATGTTTTGAAGTATGATTGGTAGGTAGATCGAGTGTACTACTCGGGGCGCTGCAGAAGATACCTTAGGACGATTACAACGTTTATTGCAAGCCGTTAATTACAACGTTGTAAGACTTTAATTGCAACGTTCTAGTAAGACAATCAACGACATTTTAAACCACATTATTTGTTCTAATGTTGATACTTTGCTCTGCAAAATATACGATATACCGAATGACATTTTTTATCATTATTGATACCATTGCGATTGTGACAATAGCGGTAGTCTGTCTCATTTTACTAAATGTCGTCACTATCTTCCCATCCCTCATACGTATCATTATTATTCAACGTCGTCGTCATCACTATCATTCTCGCAATTAATCTCTTAATATTTGTCGCCATCAAATTACCACCAACATTTGTCTCGCCAATAGGTCATAATCGACGCATTTCTCACAAACATCGATACTCTCTACACTTGATATTTCGTTTCTTATGCAAAATATGCAAACTGGCTGAATAACGACTGGCATCGCCGTCCGCCGCCTCCCGCACTGCCGCGCGGACCCGGTGTCAATCGCTGCGACATTCAGACTTCTCAGCCTGCTCGTTGCCTGCACAAACATATCGCGGCGCATGTCAGCGCTTGCTTAATGAGCCCCTTCTCTGACTTTAAAGGTCGTTCATCAATTCACTTGTTTCGTTCGTCTCTTGCTTTAGAATCATTTCGTGAAAAAGCAGACCTGTTAAGTATCCATTGCGACGTACTATCCCGTTTGTGCAAATGTGTTGCATTCTTTTTGACAGGATCCGGTCAAAATTCGTCGAAAAAAGACCAAAAGTGGTCCAGCTCTATATATTATGACATAAGGTTATTTACAATTTAGCAAGTTGCTCGGTCTAACGATCAAAATGAAATATTTCGATGATTTTAACAAATATACGCACTCTTATTATACCGACGGTGCCTATTACTTAAGCTATCCGCACACTACACATCTACACATCAACGAACCTGATTTGCGATGTACTAAGTTAATTGAGGAGGGAATTTTTATGATGTTTCGTCGTGTTGTAGGAGAAATATGACGTTCCGAAGCCGATCAAAGCGTCATCGACGGCGGACGCGGACAGCGAGCCAGCGGCCAATGCGGAGAAGCCACCGCCAGTCCCGACGACAGCGCCACCTGACGACAGCGACGGCGACGACAAGAACTACCCGGACACGAAGCCGTACGAAGTGGTCGACCTGAAATTGGGAAAGCATCCGTTCGCAAAGAAGGAGGCAGCACCCGTCAAGACAGATGACGTCAAAACAGCGAGTGAGAAGACTACGACCGCACCGGAAGCGGCGCCGAGAACGACCTCGCTTCCGGGTCGCCACGTGACACCAAAAGACAAGTCAGACGCAACACCGCCACAGACTACGACGCCGACAACCAGTTCGTCGACCATTCGATACGATGTTCCGTCGATGTCCTTTAAGTACGACGTTCCAACGAATATGAAACCGGAAGCGGGCGTGACGTCAGCGAAACCAACCGCGACGCCGCGAGACGAGGTGAAAACATCGGACATCAGTGTGAAGGTCGTTGATACGCCGGACCGGAAGCCCGCGGAAAGATCGTCTTTGGCTGACAGGGCGTGTCCGGCACCAGCACAGCACGAGGCGAAGGTGACTTCCCCGACGACCAAGGCGTCGTTTACGCCTGTCGCACCGTACACAGCCGCCAGGAAGTCTGACGTCGTCGAACCGAGAACGTCACCAGACGGCGTCAGCTCAAAGACGCCTTCGTCACCGGTGAAAACAGAAACGACCTCTCCGTTAACATCTGCTGACGTTAAATCTCCGCAGAAATCTGACGTCGACCCAACATCGATTAACGGTGAAGTGGTCGACAAGAAACCGGAAGTTGGCACACCGGCACCGGAAGTCGTAATGTGTACTGCAGCGTCGCCATTGGAGGAAACAATTCCCACTAAAACAAGCGGAGACGCCGGCGTGAACGGAACGGAGTCCATGGCAATATTTGGCGCGCTGAAATATTTGCAAGAGGCGGAAGATGAAATCACGAAAATGCAAGAAGAATCAGCGAAGAGAGACAGCGAAAAGAAAACAACTATTGTCGTCACGACTACGACAACGTCAGAAAAGAACACGCCCGTGACACTGCCCAAACCAAAGGTGTCGGTGATTACGCAATCGACAGAAAGGACGACCCCAGAAAGCCCACCAGCAGCAAAATCGGGCATTCCGATACCGCAGGTGGAGGCAGGCGCCAATCAAGTAAACAGAGGTACGTGCGTGTGCATATGCATGTGCGCGTGTGTGGCGAGCGTGCGTGCGTGCGTGCGTTCGTTCGTTCGTCCGTTCGTTCGTTCTTCCAAAACCCCCAAACTGGGAAAGAAGCCAGCAACACGTGTCACTGAAATTAGCTGAACTAATTTCCTTGATATAAATTATTTCCACTTTAAAATTTTCAAATAATAGCCACAGATTAAGCGGACTGTCGTTGGTGAAACTGCTGTATGCTGTAGTACTGCTTGTCAACACTGACAAAGAAATATTCTAAATGTGCTTTAACACCGCGTTATGTCAGAATACGAACCCGTGGGATGGCGTTGATTCTGTTTCGACTCTATCGGGACTATTTTCTGTTTCGTCTTCTGCCACTGTTATCATTGTCGGCGCTGCTTTACACGTGTACAACCACAACATCATTAGCAGTAATCGAGTAGCTAACATTTATGATTGTATTGATCCTGTTACGTTCGGTTGTATGATTGTTGCAGCTCTCCCAATATCCCGGACAACATCGAAGGAGAGCAACGGAAAGCTTGCGTCACCGACATCGCCCAAAACCAACAAGGTCTGTGCACTCTTCAACACTTTGTACACGTCTCAAAGACTGCCCGTCCGCAGTGCGCACTGGAATACACAAATATCCCATGCCTTTGTAGTTGCCAACAGAAATGCAGTTGGCATAATATGCATTGCATGTGTAGTAATTATTATGTTAAACGTCAATTAATATCGATATGCAACTCCCCATTGCGACAAACTCCCAAATACAACCAAATCCCCATTACGACTAACTACATTACCAATTACATTTGCTAACAGCAAATGCAATAGTGGCCAAATTAATATTAAGATAACTTTTGTACTAAACTTAATTTCTTTCTAGATAATCTTTAGAGTCATTTTAACGTAATATATGCACTATCAAGAAACGTGTATTTTAACGGAATATATGCACTATCAAGAAACGTGTATTTTAACGTAATGTATGCACTATCAAGAAACGTGTATTTTAACGTAATATATGCACTATCAAGAAACGTGTATTTTTATGACTTTCTCCCGTTAACAAAAGTGTGAAAACTCTCAAATTACCACCAACATTTGTCGCGCCAATAGGTCATAACCAACGCAATTCTCACAAACATTGACACTCGATTATATAGGTCATGGTGACCTGTTGGGCCATGTGAACGAGTTGAGATCGTTTATGTATATTATCATCTTACCGTAATGACGAGAGTTGCGAACATAGCACAGAAGTCAAACAACAGGACTTTGCATGTCCTTGACCGTCTTACATACTGTCCAGTGATGTTTGCTGTCCAGTTGGTAGTTTATGCCGCTTCACTTAACCTGCGAGCGTCTAACAGACGCTAGAACGCCGAACACGTGTTGTTTTCTAAGCAAGAGCCACACCGTACTGCAGGGGTTTCCAACGTTTCCCAGTCCAAGACCCCCGTAAGATTTCTAAAATCGTATTGCACACGTTTTCTGCCAACCCCCTTTGGGAACCCTTGCCGTATAGTACACAATAGCAGCGCACGCCGTAGAAAACGACACTGAGTGTTACCGAAACAATATGTAATGGTCACAGGTTGGGCACATCAATGTCAACATACTAACCTGACTAAAATGTGAATCTTAGTTTGAGGCTATGAATTATTTATTTTAACACGGTGCCATTATTCGACCTATTGGTTCTTACATTATGAGTGATAACCTTTCGACCAAAGCATTATTTTTAATGTGTGAGGTTCATGCATATTTCGCTGCTTGTTTCATTAACTAAGCAACGGGTGGCGCGATTTAAAAGACGACGATAAGATAAAAAGATACGTATGCAATCAAGGTGACAGTGATTATTTTTTTTATACTGTTTTATATTTTTGAGGCTGGATATAAAATGAACTCTTCGTGTGAACAAAAAAAATAAATAAAAACGTTATTCGTACGGTCGGGCATACAAGTCAGGAAATGTTGGTAAGGAAGACTAACAAATATCTAACGCCGCCAATCTCTCTAGATCAACGAGTTGGACACAAACCCGCTCTTTGCCAAGTTGAGAGCGCGTCACAGCTTCCACTGAAGGTCGTCGGAGGTCACCGGCAGGGGGAGCGGTGGTGAGGGTGAGATGCGATTTTCTCGCTGCAGCGGCAGAGCTGCCTGCGTCCGACATCGTCTGCAAACCGCTTAAGCGCCTCTTCAACCTTTGCATTGTGTCTGTGCAATGTATTCACCCGATCTCGATCGTGTGGCGGCCGAGAAGGGCTGTTGTGTGCTGCATTTGGCAACGCGATGGTGCGATTCGATCAGTGGCTTATCTAGGATTTCGAAAAGGGGTAGGCCAAACGTAGTCACCCATTAGTTTACCATGCTACCGTGTAGCGGAGCCAAAAATACGTAAAAAATAAAGCCAAAGGGGTGCTATGGCCCAGTGCCCCAAAATATGCCATTGGATGTGATGGGGCGATGCGATGGGGTGATGATCTAGTGATGCAGTGCTATTGCTCCATCTCATCGCACCACCGCGTCGTCGCGTTGCCAAATTCAGCACACAACAGCGATGGCTCTTCTCGGCGATCACGACTCCCCGCGATCTGACTGGGTGTCAGTCCATCTGCTCTGTGGGGGAGGAGGTCTTTCATCATCTGTCCTGCTCTCAGCTTCTCCGCTTTCAACTGTACGTTTCTTGGCGTTACAGCATTCCACGTGCCTGTATTTGCACTGGACATTGTCGCGATCAATCATACCCACTGTCCGGCGTATGAAGCACGGTCGCCGGGCGCTGACCGAGAGGCAATATCGGTCTACGGCCGTCCGTGTGTCAAATACAGAGGATTCGCTTTGAGATGGTTATACGCTCTGCTGTCTGCCAAGGGACAAATTATGTCAGCGAACAAGCAGATTTGGCCAAGCTTCTACGTGACCTGTTCGATTTGTCAGTTGTTCGCGCGTGCGTGCGTGCGTGCGTGCGTGCGTGTGTGCGTGCGTGCGTGCGAGAACTCGATATATTGGCGCTTTCGTCAAGCAGCGCTTAAGCTACCACATGTTTAGTTTGTTGACTGTGAACGGTGACGAAAGAATCGCTCATTGTGAGTTCCCGTGCCCATTCACAATCAAACGGGACGTTCATCTTAAATCAACTCGCCGGTGTCGTGCAAAATATATTCCTCACTGGACATTTTGCCGGTTATGCGCATGCGCTCGAAACGACAGGAAACCAAACCAAAATTGTCCAATTGCTGAACGCATTCAAATAACGGCATGCTAGCGTTTCCTCGACCTTCCCCTCCAAAGAGGCAGGGGAACACCAGAGACAACATTGAAGCATGTACGGGGTGTGAAGTATAAAACCTGGGTGTGAACGGCACAAAGTAGACATGACTGGTGATCCATATTAGGAAATGGCACCACACGATGAGCGTTTAAAATAAAGTTTCACTGTCACTCAGCAATCATTGGGTGAGAACCCTTCAACGTGCACCAAATCTAGCGCACGCACAAACGGCAAACGATCCGTATTTTTGTGAGAAAATATATCGCGCCATCTGGCGGCGAAGACAAACCGGAAGACTGCGAGTGGTATGCAGTTTGTTTAGGCAATTTCGATATTGTAGTTTATTATTTGCAGATTGGTTTAAATATCGACGTTGCAATAGTTATTTGCAACATAAAGTGTAAACGTGACGAATATAACGTCAACATAGGTTGACAAATGTAATCAAATCGGACATTCCGTTTACAAATCGGCTTAAGGTTTTGATTCCTTGTTTACATCCAACCAGTCATCAATCACCTTTTATCGGCAGTGTCAGAAAGTCGGATAAATAACTACTTTTCGCCTGCGGTGCGATTATACGTCGTCTCATTGAATATTCATTAGTATGTCGACGGTATCTCGTCGTCTGTCAACACATTTGTCCTGTCCTACGGGTAGCGAAGCGAAATTGACGTCTTGACCTGTCCCGCGTCGGGGTCGTGACTTATGACATTCAACTGTAAACAACCCCGTCTAGGGTTAACATAGGAGTGGCTTATTTCCAGATTTTTTTCTGTACAGTTCGTGAGTCCACACCAAGAACCACCGTCCTCTCGTTGCACAGTCCTGTGCTCTGACCAAGGAGGCGTTTGCATTTATTTCGCATCGATGACCAGCTAAAGCTGTCAAGATTCACGACAATCCAGTGAATAAAATGTACACGTGTTTATATCGGAAACCGCGCTTCTAAAACACACGTGCTTTCGATAATTTTTTTTTGCAAAATCACTGTTTGTGTGTACAAGTTAGAGACACAAACCATTTTTAAAGCAAAACAAGTCATGTTTTTGGGGCTTATGCACCTAAAAGAGATAATGAAACTAACCACGTGCAACTGAAATCAAGAATATCACGTCAGGGTTAACTCTTGCTGCTGTTTCGAAGCTTAGGCAATTTCGTTAACCCCACATTGCCATATTTCACTTAGCTGCATAAATGAGTATTTTGCAATAGACAGAGGTGGATAAGTGAACGACAGTTTGGTGTTGGAATGAACTGGTCTGCCAGGGGTGAAGTGTAAAGGAACAGGTCTGCCAGGGGTGAAGTGTAAAGGAACAGGTCTGCCGGGGGTGAAGTGTAAAGGAACAGGTCTGCCAGGGGTGAAGTGTAAAGGAACAGGTCTGCCAGGGGTGAAGTGTAAAGGAACAGGTCTGCCAGGGGTGAAGTGTAAAGGAACAGGTCTGCCAGGGGCGAAGTGTAAAGGAACATGTCTGCCAGGGGTGAAGTGTAAAGGAACAGGTCTGCCAGGGGTGAAGTGTAAAGCGCTTTGAGGGGTCCTGGATTCGGCGTTATACAGGAACGTACTTTTGTAGTTTTCGCCCTGTAATTACATCGTAGCTGAACGCTTCCAATAGACGTCAACTTGGTGTTGGAATGAACAGTTCTGCCGGGTGGCCTGGCTACTGGGCGAGGGGGTTTAGCAGAGAACGTCTTGAACTATGTTGGGACGGCATAGCGCTCTAAATACGAATGAGTCATTTATGCATTCCGATGATGTAACAAAAATACCCAAAATGAAAAAGAAAACATGACACATTACCTCCTGAAAAATAGTTGACAGACGGTTTCAGTAGGCGTCCTGGCGGTGACTAACGGAATATAACCCACGTACTTCAACGCAGTACGTCCTGGCGGTGACTAACGGAATATAACCCACGCACTTCAACGCAGTACGCAACGCATTATAGGTACAAAGTACCATCGCTTTTATCGTAACCTCGTGTTATATAGTGTACATGCTATACAGTGTACATGTTATATGGTTTACATATTATATGGTGTACACGTATCTGTTCTACATATTCACCGCCAATTTGTTTTTTATAAAGAACAACAAGCTTCGCAAAATGTGACCGTTATTTGTTTATAAATGTTGGCCTCACCGTTCACCGTTCACCGTATAATGTCAACATGATATTCGGGGCGAAACATTTACGTTAAACAGAGACCGGTCACATTAAAACATGTTGGTTCATTAAGACATATTTGGGCCCAGAGACGTTAGTATAAATCTAGCTTATACTATATATCATGATTTTAAGATGAAACTCAGACTTTCCAGCTTTAAGCATTGCTTCTATTTAGAGAACGATTCATTCGAGCAGTTCAACAACAACACGAACAACAACACCAACAACAACAACAACTACAACGTCCGTGGACACATTTGTTGCACCTGACTACGAAACATACACCACTACTTGGTTTAATCTATAGTGAACTAATATAATTTTAGAATCCACACATATATTTATGAGAAATGCAAAGCACAGGTGATTATTTAACGTGTTGTAATTTGAGTTGTTTATTTCAGGTGCAGCTGCCATCTGACGAAAAAGAAAAGAAAAGTGAAAATGACACGGATAATTCAGGGATGACATCACCGATAGCGGCACCGGCAATTGTCACAAGACTTGACGCCGACCAGTCACAACAATCACCATGCGGCCGACCAATAGAGGAAGACGAACTACCTTGCGTGGTGTCGCCACCTGCCGACCAAAAGGCAGCGCCACCGTCGTTTCCGGCCAACGGTGAAACTTCACCGGCGAAGCACGTCGACGCTGACAGCGAGACTCCGACGCCGAATCAAGCGGAACCGGAACCTGTTCACATAGCGCGCATGCGCAGTGCGCTTAAAGAGCTGTTCATCGATCTAAGGCCGACCAGCGACGTGGTGATCGCGCAACACCAGCTGTGCACGAACACGCGAGTGAAGCATCTGCAGACGATCGCCTCGTGGTTAATGGACGAGGCGGCGGCTAACTCCGGCGGCGACGATGACAGCATCCCGCGGTCGATGGTGATCGTCGGCCGGCCGGGCATCGGCAAGACGTGCCTCGTCGCCGAGATCGTGCGACGCTACGGCTCGCAGGTCGCCGGATATCACTTCTTCAACTACAATAGCGCGCACCTCGACCACAACGACCCGTGCGCCGCCATATTATCGCTCGCCCACCACCTGTGCGACGTGTTCCCCAACTATGTCGCGATGCTGCCCGCGGAGGACAAGCTAGAAGCGCTGATCGCTCAGGGCAACGTCGGCCATCTCTATGACGCGCTCATAGCGCGGCCGCTCATGTCACCGGAACTGGAACGCGACACCGACCGGCGCATGCTCATTGTGATCGACGCGCTGGACGAATGCAGCGTCGCCGAGAGAGAGGCCCTGTTGGACGTCGTCAACGAGTTCAACGACAACTCGCCCAGCTGGTTGTACCTGCTCGTGACGACGACGACACCTAGCGGCCAGGTCGATGACGACCTCGAGAACATCGTCGTGCTCGAGATGAAGACGTCGAGCGAGAACCTGGTCGACATCAAGCGCTACCTGAAGGAGCCGCTTGGCCGCTTCATGGATCGGATCAGCCTCGACGGCGGACTCAGTTCGCTCGCCAAGAAGACGCACGGCAACTTCCTGTGCGCGCGACTATACGCGTCGCGACTGCGCAGTTTGTCGCCCGATCGCCGCGTCGCGCTGCGCGAGGTCGACGCGCTGCTGCCAACCGGCTTCAGCGACACGCTCCGGGAGGTCTTCCGCAACTTCCGCGATCTTCTCGCCCAGGACGCGTCGGCGGGCGAGGCCGACGCCGTCTACAGCGACGTCCTCGGCGTCCTGGCCCTCGCCCGCGAGCCTCTCCACCGGTGCTTCGCGGCGGCCGTCGGCGGAGACGACATCGACGACGACGCTCTCTTCGCCGAGCTGTGCGACGTCGTCTGCTCGCCGACCAGCTCCGAACACGTGTGCTTCATGCACAGGGCGATCGGCGACTGGCTGCTGAACGAGTCGAAGGCCGGCGACTGCGCGATCAACAAGGCAACAGCTCACGCACGCCTCGGGGACATGTGCACAGACGCGCTCTCCGATATCGCGGGCGATAATCCTGCGAAAGCGGAAACCTTAGCCGGACTGCGACCGTACGCGCTGAAACACGCGATCGAGCACCTCACCGACACACCGAAGCGGCAGGCCACCATCGCTCGGCTGCTTTGTAGTCTGAACTACGTCGGCGACAAGATCAAGCTGGATGACGTCAACGTGCGTCACGTGATCGCCGACTACGCCCACGAACACTTCCGGGTGGAAAAAGACGCCAAGTTGGTGACGCTATCCAGCTACATGAAGAAACACCCGAAGTTGGCGGACGACATCGGCAATTACGCCATGTTCGTGCAGCGGAAGGGACCCGAAATCGACGATTGTCCGCAGTCCGTCAACAACGTCGCTGCCAACTACCCGAGCTGTCCGGCCATAGCCGAGACGGCCCGGAGCGCTCTCTCCGGCCGACCGTGGCTCGAAGAGTTGACCGCCATGCCGCTGACGAGCTGCCTATCCCGACCGATGCGCGCGCACGTGTGTGGTTTCGACGTGTCGCCCGACTGTCGGACGATCGCCGTTATGTGCAAGGACGACGATTATAACCTGACACTTCGTCTGATCAGTACGGCGACCCTCGACGATCGCGTGCCACCCGTCGACGTCAAGGACCTGCCCGACCGCGTGGGTCTCGCAGTCCGCTTCATGCCGGACAACGTCAACGTGTTCGTCGGTTCGTTGAGCACGTACGTGACGACGAAGGGCCGGGCGGTGCCGACCGGCTACGAGACAAGCTCCATCGACCTGGCCGAGCGCTACTCCATCGAGAGCTGCGACGTATCGTCGAAGCACTTCGCGTGCGCGCTCACGACGTTCCCGTGGGGCGGCCGATCGCTGCACCTCGCCGTGTTTGACCAGCGAACGAAGCGCTGTCTGCGCACGCTGGAGGTGTTGCGTTTCCGGTTCGGGGGCAGCGCGCAGTTCGGCATCCGCTGCTGCGCTCTGTCGGACGAACACAATCTGATGTGCGCCGCAGTCAAGCAGACGACCAAGCCCGAGCTCAAGGTGTACGTGTGGGACACGGTGCGTTGGGCGATAATAGGGAGCGTATTCGTCGAAGGCGACTCGATCTCCAAGTGCGCATTCGTCGGAGCGTCGACTGTGATGCTCGGCAGCGGGGTACGCTCAACCGTCGCAGACAAGTACGGCGAGAACGCCGCGCGCGTGCGCGCGGTGACGTGGAACTTCCGGTCTGAGAATGGCGACGGGGGCACGGCGGCGGCGTGCGTGCCGTTAGACGACGGTGAACTGACGTCGGTGTTCTGCTGCGGTCAGGGCGCGACGACATCCGTCAGCTGGCGAAGCGTGGCTGGTTCGGCAGGCGTGTCCGTTTGGCACGACGCCAACATCCCTAACGCCCCCTCCGAGGTCTACCGCGTCCGCGGACTGCCCGAAATGCTCGACATGACGACCTGCGGCAAAATGATGACGTTCGTTTCAAGCGATGAACTGCGCATGTACCGATTTGATGACCTCGAAGCGGCGAGTACAGCCGACGACGGCGCCGACGGTGTCGCAGCCCTCGCGGACATGCAGGTGTGCAACATAAGTTTCCAGCCGCGTGCCGACGTCGCATTCATCGTGCAAGCCGATGCGGATGACACGTGCTCGGTCAGCACGCTAGAGGTCACTTCCGGTCACGCCGTTCTCGCACCGACGCCGTTTCAAAAGGAGCCGAACCCTTCGGGACACGGTGCCGATCGTGTCGGCCAGTTCCGGTGTTTCCGTGGGCCGAGATCATCACTCGACGTCTGCTGCGCGACTCTTGATGGCAACTTTGTCGTCTTCAATTCGGGTCGGCGCGTCAAGGTGTGGAATCGCGTCGAGGACAGCGTGACGGAACTGCCGGAGACGCCGGACGAACAGTGCGACGAGTTTGCGCAGTGTACTCGCGTCAGCTCGCTCGTCGCAC
>BSQZ01000032.1:6672500-6847500 GCA_033239005.1 Lamellibrachia satsuma
GTCTTGGCGATGGCTTCTCAGTACAATATTCTGCTTTTCACATAGAATAAACCGTCTTGACTACGGGCTGTAGCTTAAGGTGATTGACTCTTACACGTGTTTGCAAGCCTGCCAGCAGCCTGCCAGCAGCCTGCCAGCAGCCTGTCAGCAGCCTGCCAGCAGCCTGACTAGTGGGAATTCACACAAAAATGTACTGATAACAAGAATCCATTGTTCATTTAGTAATGGGTACTATGGGAATAAGGCAGGACGGGAGAGCCACTCAGAATGACTGGGACATCTGGTATAAATAAAAAATAAAGGTGGGTGCCCGGGCACCTGAGGGACACCAACTGGACATGAGGGACACCTACTGGACATGAGGGACACCTACTGGACATGAGGGACACCAACTGGACATGAGGGACACCTACTGGACATGAGGGACACCTACTGGACATGAGGGACACCTACTGGACATGAGGGACACCAACTGGACATGAGGGACACCTACTGGACATGAGGGACACCAACTGGACATGAGGGACACCTACTGGACATGAGGGATACCTACTGGACATGAGGGACACCAACTGGACATGAGGGACACCTACTGGACATGAGAGACACCAACTGGACATGAGGGACACCTACTGGACATGAGGGACACCTACTGGACATGAGGGACACCTACTGGACATGAGGGACACCAACTGGACATGAGGGACACCAACTGGACATGAGGGACACCTACTGGACATGAGGGACACCAACTGGACATGAGGGACACCAACTGGACATGAGGGACACCAACTGGACATGAGGGACACCAACTGGACATGAGGGACACCAACTGGACATGAGGGACACCAACTGGACATGAGGGACACCAACTGGACATGAGGGACACCAACTGGACATGAGGGACACCTACTGGACATGAGGGACACCAACTAGACAAGAGGCGTTGTCTTCGGTTATCATCGTGCCGCACTGTAGAAACGACATCCATTTAATTCACGCTCGCACGCACGCACGCACGCACGCACGCACGCACGCACGCACGCACGCACAGTACTGCACTTCACTTCACTGCACTGCACTGCACATCACTGCACTGCACTGCACTGCACGCAAACACACACACACAACTCTGCACGCATGCAAACACACGCACACGTGCACGCACATGCACACGCACGCACACACAAAATAGAGGGTGGCAAAATCTGTTCTTATATGGAACATTCCACTTCCGGTGTCTCAACCTTCCACTTACATAGGTCAACTTCCCACTTCCTGCCACACAACATATATAATATCAAAATGTTGCTTATCCAAAGGGTATTACAACTATATGTTATGCATGCATGTAGTATTCTGCGGATTAAAAAAAGTATGAAGTAAGCGAGTGTATAACTACCTCAGCAACGGTTATTAAACGCATCGTTTAATGGTAATGTATATTAAGCTATGGATGCTGGGGACGGGTCACTATTTATTTTTCCATTGGCGACAATCTTAGCGGTTTTTAATTCTGTTCGCAAATGTATATATTGAATATTCAGAAAATCAAGTATGTTTTTTATATTTTATTATGTCATCAACCCGCCGGACAAAATTCGTCAACTTCTGTCATTTTCTCTCTCCAGAAAATCAACAACAGATGCTCCCCATTAAATGGCAGCCAAAACAATTACATCATGTCTTCATGCGCAAGGGATCCTACAATCACTTGCACACGCATAAGTTGACAGCCAGTCACTAGAAATGTTTATCTGGGCACAGCATAAATGTCGTAGTCCTCAAATATGACCATAAGTGTTGTAGTCCTCAAATATGGCCATAAGTGTCGTAGTCCTCAAATATGGCCATAAGTGTCGTAGTCCTCAGATATGGTCATAAGTGCCGTAGTCCTCAAATATAACCATAAGTGTCGTAGTCTTCAAATATAACAATAAGTGTCGTAGTCCTCAAATATAACCATAGGTGTCGTAGTCCTCAAATATGGCCATACCCTTGTTAAAAAAATATTTTACAGGCAGCAAAACATTGCCAACACGAGGTACCGTCTAAAAATCGCTGGCACTATATTAGTATACCATCAACCCATATGTGAAACAGTGATCTGTCCCCTCCTCCTGTAGCCAGCACGTACCTGCGATGTAGAGTCCGTTACTTCCGGCGGCCTGGCACCGACTGAGAGCGACCGGCAGACTGCCAACTGTTGACGGTTGGCGTGTAGCGTTCGGCACTGCTAACGAGACTCTATCCGTCCGAACCACCGAGTACGTACACACACGCGGCCGATTACGTACACACACGATTCTGGGTACATACATAATTAGCTAATTACGATGTCATCCGGGCATAAAATCAGAGTGAACTATTATCAATTGATTTGATGCAAATCGAATTAACTTTAACCTTTGATTACATTGACACTACTATCACACTGAAAAGTTAAATCAGACAAAGCAAATGTTTAGCGTAGAATTTGATAATGACGCTGTTTGGCTGTTTGGCTGCTGGCGCTTCACGAGAACATCTACACAAAATGGACTATCGGCAGTGGGTAACAACGAGACCACGCCTCTGAGGCCAGACTCTCTTCTCGGTGAATTCAGAAGGCGAGCGAGAGTCGGATAAACGAGACTAACAGATGCCGATTGTAAGTCCTGTCTTTATTATTATTATTATTGTTGTTGTTTTCGTTGTTAATGTTGTTGTTGTTTCATCGTCGTCGTCGTCGTCGTTGCTTTAAAGAACGTCACAATACATGATAGAGGTAGTTGATTTTCTATGTTTATTTGAATTCGTTTGAATTCCTAACTGGAGTAAGTTGAACAGGTGTGTGTTCGTTTCCTTCGGCAACGAACACCAACCTTCATCATATTGCATGATATTCTACACGATTCCTGCAAACGTTTGCTTACTTTCTCCTACCAATACGACTGTCGGAGAGCATTGGAATGTAGTTGCAGGATGTTGGACTCCTGTGTGACATTTGTCATGTGGGAGTCAACAAGGCGGGTTCCTGTGTTTTTATATAAGCGCGTCGCCTACAATGACACACGTTGTTTGCTAATTTTTTTATGAAAATGTCATGTTGCTATAATTTTCCGCAAATTACAAACCATGTTTTTAAAGGGATCATATAGCTTATAAAAACATCTCACCGTGTCTCGCTCGCAGACTAACCGTGTCTCGCTCGCATACTCACAGTGTCTCGCTCGCATAATCACCGATTGTCGCTCGCACACTCGCAGTGTCTCGCTCGCAGACTTGCCATGTCTCGCTCGCAGACTCACCGTGTTACGCTCCCAGACTTGCCATGTCTCGCTCGCAGACTCACCGTGTTACGCTCCCAGACTTACCATGTCTCGCTCGCAGACTCACCGTGTCACGCTCCCAGACTTACCATGTCTCGCTCGTAGACTCACCGTATCACGCTCCAAGATATTAGCCGTGTCTCGCTCGCAGACTCACCTTGTCACGCTCGCCATGTTGCTATGATGTTCTTCAAATTACGAACCATGGATTTAAAGAGATCATAAAACTTTTAAAAACTCGTTCGCAGAATCACCGTGTCTCGCGTGCAGATTCACCGTGTCTCGCACGGAGCTTGTTCATTTTTGACACCTTGATCCATTTGTCCAGAGTTGGTTCATATCTCAAAACGCCGTTCATTACTACTCTATCCAGGTTGATGTCTCATGTGGACGAACAGGAAATTGGTGCGTTACGAGAGCGCGGGGGCACACACGCATACACATCACATGCCAAAATATAAATTAATAAATATAATATTATTGGCACATTTCACTCTCACTCCGCCGGCATTTTGTCACTCTTTAAATTTAATCCGTGTAAGCCTGTACCTGTAACATAGATATGTATGCCGCCGGAAATTATTCAGCCGTGGTGACATCTGGGACACGGTAGGTCCTTCAGCCACAGCACAGTCTTCGTCCAAATTAGAGGTTGCATAAACCAATATGATTTTACTGACATATTTACCAGAATATGGTTAGATGCAATTGTTTTGAAATAAATATAATATTATACTCAGATCGGTATATTGGAATTTGCATTCATCACTAATTCACAAAACCGAAATCCGACATTAATTTCGTATCCACTGTCTCCTCTTGTGTTTTACTTCGACCTTACCATATCCAGTACCTTTTTACAAAACAAGGAGTGAGGAAACCAGGGAAACATTGAGTGAGGAAACCAGGGAAACATTGAGTGAGGAAACCAGGGAAACATTGAGTGAGGAAACCAGGGAAACATTGAGTGAGGAAACCAGGGAAACATTGAGTGAGGAAACCAGGGAAACATTGAGTGAGGAAACCAGGGAAACATTGAGTGAGGAAACCAGGGAAACATTGAGTGAGGAAACCAGGGAAACATTGACATCCTGAAATTAAGACTGCAATGTAAAATATAAACAGTTGGTGGGCCATTGTGATTCGAGTAATAAAAGGTGTTCCCGGGCACCTGGTGGACACCCTTATTCTGATCATGAATGATCAGCATGAGAGGCCGGCTGTCTGAAACGTGACAGTTTCTGAGATGTCAACATTCGGGCGGTAAATACCACTTTTTGCCCTTCGTCCCGCTTTTTGGACGAAGTGCCCAGTTTTTTTTATTTGCAAAGACAAACTAAAATCACACTAAAATCGATCTCTCTGTTGCACACGAGGCCATTCTGGGCACATTTGACGTCTTTGGCGCCAAGATAATTGAGCGGAGGAAGATGTTTTCATGCGCTTTTTACCACTTTTTCATGAGAATTTGAATACCTAGAGTAAGGTGAGGCATAACGCCCAGTGTAAAAGTCATACATAGCTACCACGTCTCACACATTTGGCGTGAGACTCACACATTTTGCTTCCATCTCACGCTCTCACGCAGCTATTTGTACATCTCACGCACATCGGCCGTTTCAATTAATAATTAATACAAGCAAGCTTATTTCCATGCACCCTCTGGTAGCGCAGACCTTCCAGGGGATCCCCGGGGTTATTCTTATCGTCGTCGGTGACGTCGCGCGTAAACGCCACTTAGAGATTCACACATGATTATCGACAGACAGCCCGCGTGCCAACCCCATGTCTCCCTCTCAGAGTGATCAAGATCACGGGTATGGCTGGGGCGTGTTACGGGAGCTGGTTCCGCGCCTCGTTGGCACATTGACTATCAGACTGGCAATGGACCGGCACTGACATTTGAGCCAACAAATTATTTGCTTATTAAAAGTATACATGGGCACACAACCAGACACATCCTAGTAGTAGCAAACACAGAGCGTGCTAAACGTCTGCTTTTCTGAGCATTTAAGCCAGACGTTTTCGGGTTGGTTTAAAATGCCAGACGTCTACCATGTAATGTTTCATTTCGAAGTTAATAAAGACCGTGTGACAATTTAACGTGATGACCAGTTAAGTTCTCATATGAGATTAATTACGGCTCCGAGTGTGCCCTCATAGTTGCTTTCAAGAAAGTTTGCTGCGTTCTTTTGAAATCGTCTAATCTCGTTTATGTTTAATGTGTATGGGGTCCCAGAAGGCTGATACGTATGACACATTGGGTATCACGGGATATCAAGATGCTGTTTTACCTTAACTGTTTCAGAATAATTGAATATATTTCGTCCCGTATTTAAATAAACCGCCACGTCACACACAATGAAAGATTTACCAATTTGCCAATTATTTCCAGTGTATTATAAAGAGCTGTCACCGGTAGACATTTTAGTGACTACACTTGTTTTCACTTTGTGTCCTACCTGCTGGGAAACTGGACATCCTTTTCAGTGTTTGTATCCTGCCAATATTTCTCCCATGGTCCTCGACACAACATGGCAGCTCTGGTCATCTCTCTAGACATCTAAAAGGAAATAGCATAAAACGTAAAAAAAATATGTCAAACTGTGGTTAACTGGAGGTCTTTGTGTGTGTTGGTGCCATGTTGCTCTCGATTCACTTAATTACGCTCGCCATCATTAAAGTTTATAACGTTATTAGATATTTTGTTTTTAAAAAGGTCAAAAAAGGATTATTTTATCCCTGAGACGACCAAGGTGTGTACGCATGTAACATGTAGGTAAATTATTTGTCATGCCAAAGGTATTTAAAAGTATCTAGAAGATCACCTCTCATCCACTCAACTACATGTTTCAGAATGTTGGCGTATGACTAAAACAGATCAGATATAATGTTCAACCTTCCAAGAATCGGCCAAGCTTTATAAAAGGGTGATGGCAATACAGTCAAAACAGCTTTGAGGTAGACCCCGAAGGAAAACGAAAACGAGATGGACTAAAGAAGCCTGCGACGTTTGTGCTCTCTAACTGTGGTTTGACGTGCCAAAATAGATGCAAAAGTAATATATTTAAAATGCACATAGTTCATGTTTTATGAGTTCATACAATGTCCCACTATAAAATTCATGAACCTGATATTTTGAATAAGCGCGTTGGCATAGATACGCTATTGTTTCAACGAACAACAAAAAGATTCGCGCGATGTGCGTGTCGTACTTCCGTAGACAATCTCGCGCGATTTCACTTTTACCTTAGTGGTATGTTATGCAACAACGACGCCACGGGTTATTTCGGGCAGCCTATATTCCAATTTCAATGTAATTAACTCCAATTCTGATTGTAATACCCTATCAACTGAAACAGCGCTTCTGTGACATCCACAAAGGGGTTGTGCGGCTTCTATTTGATCTGAGCGTATCGTTTGACATCGACCGACATAAACATGCAGCTTACATGCTATTATGAAAACACGGGCAACCTCGTCTGTTGAGTCGAAGGACAATGCCTGTCTTGGTTCGCTGCCTATATCCAGCACAGATAATCCCATGTAACACTGTAAAGCTTTTATTTGGGAATCTCGTAGCATTATACTAAAATGAATAACATACACCATAAACAGTATACAAGCAATATATATATATATATATATATATATATATATATATATATATATATATATATATATATATATATATATATATATATATATATATATATTGCTTGTATACTGTTTATGGTGTTTATACTGTTATATATATATATATATATATATATATATATATATATATATATATATATATATATATATATATATATATATATATATACATTACTATTGTACAATAGTAATGTTCTCAGTGTACTTCTCTACGGCTCCGAGTGCTGGAAACTGACAGCCAAGCTAGTACACAAGTTTGACACATTCCAAAACAAGTGTCTACGGAAGATCCTAGGAGTATTTTGGCCCAACACCATCACTAATGAAGAGCTGCACCGCAAAACAGATGCAACATCCTTGGCCACACAGATAAAGAAGAGAATATGGAGATGGCTTGGACACGTGTGCCGAATGTCACCTGGCGCACTGCCCAGGACAGCCTTACGGGCTGCAGACCGACAGCAGTGGCGCTCGACCTTCGTCTACCACGCATTCGATAAGGTCCCCCCCCAAAAAAAAAGTTTATACCAGACCCCCACATTGTTAATTTTCAGCTTCGAGATAATATTATTGGTATACACTTCCTACGTCCAGTGCATTATATTTTGATAGTAGGTCTAATGATATATCTACACACAGAGCTGGTCTTATTATCCACAAAGAAAATGCTTGCTGCAACAAATGATTTGGAAATCACCGTAATAACTACAATTTGTACATTTGTACATTTAACCAGTAGTAGGTCTAGTGGATTCGTGGACTGTTATTGATTTATATCATATCGCACGCATATACTTGTTGACCTGGGTCGAACTTTGGTTCCAACATGGGAGCCAATTCTGTTCTTCGTTAGGAGTTGACATCGCAGCACGACATTCGGTTGCTGGCACGTGACGTATCCTCAGCGCCACCTACCCGTGAGTGTCCGATGGCGACAAGAGCCAGAAAGTAGCGTGGGACAGGCATTGGCGAGATCTATCAACATTAAGTAGCATAGATCTATAAACGAAACGTGCGTTTAGTAAAAAGAAAAATTATAACTTTGTTACTGAAAAATGGAGAATTAATTTTAATAAAATAATGTTTCCGAGAATTGTTTACATTCAGATGTAAAGAACTAGCCTTTTATACGCATATTCTCATTTGCACACGAGCTGCTATATGTCTCACTTCACTAGTAACATCAATTTATTTCCATTCATATAGAAATAACAGAAATAAGTGTTTTTAGTACTTTCACATTTCCTTCCCTATTTCTTCAGCAGCATTGCCCTCCCGGCTCCCAGACCAGCTTGTATACCTCCAGTCAGATCTCGCTGAACAAAATTAATTGACGTTTCCTTGGGGACTGAGCTACTACAGCCATGTTAACCTTTTGTCTGATTATAAAAAAATTGAACCATCAAAATGTTTTAACGTCCTCACAATCACTGCCATAATGTAAGTAACACTCTGAGCAACTTTAGTAAAAATCAAAAACTTGCGGGTAGGAAAATACATCCTCGTATTACCAGTGGTTTCTATCGACATCAATGTTAATAACAATACACATTCATATGGATATAATCAACTCCACACATACCACTGCACGCAAACACACGCACGCACGCACGCATGCACGCACGCACACACCACTAAACATGACACAGACAGACACCCAGACACGCCCAGATACACGCACGCACGCACGCACGCGCGCGCACACACACACACACACACACACACATCGCGAGTCTGCAAAGGGGAAAGAGAAGCTAAAGGAGAAGTCACTGGCGGTTAAACGAAGAACACAGAACGGAACAAAGGAGGCGCAAAGAAGCAAAACGGAAGACGCGTCAGCACCAGCCATGACGTAGAAGAATGCGGCGAGCCCTTCGTGAGTTGTAGACCTCGGGAGATGTGGTTGCAGTGTCAGGTGTATAATGACTGCACGTCAGGAGTGCGTTGTTTTATTTTCCCTGACAGCGAGTCCGAGAGTAACTGAATGATGCATGCAACTGTTATGATCGTTCTTTATTATACCATGCGAGCGTGTTCGGACAAAGCGTTTACTGCGCACGTGCCTCGTTAGACGAATGTTCGTGTTCGCATTCACGGAACTCTTGCATTCAGCGCTTAATGTCAAACCCACGTGGTGACGATCATAATATGTGTCCCTGAACTACGAGAGCTACTGTCCTATATAATTATTAAGTTATCTCTTTTCTTATGTTACGACGACATGTTGATAGTTCGTGTTTGCTCGTTGCCTCACATCGATGCATTTATGGCACGAATGCCATGAAATGCTCATGATAATGTATCGTCTGAAGTCGGTTTCTCCTGCCGTCATTTCGAAACTTGGGCAATTTCGTTCACACCACATTGCCTGTGTCTTTCGGAAGAGAAACTAAAAATCGCTGTTCCCTTCTACCTGGTGTCTATCAGTCTGTGCCAGAGGAAGTGAACGATACCACACATGGAAATTGAAAACCTATCGTGGACTCACTATTTTGTATAAAAAAGCACCCTAGGTTGCAGCATATCATCTTCAACTTGAATGATTTGCTCGAAGAAGAAGACGAAGAAGATGATGACGGAGACGGAGATCAAGACGGAGACGGTGTGTACGCCTACGTAATCTAGCGGCGCCACCAGGCGTACTCGCAGTGAAACTGTATATATAAGACGTTCCACGTTCACGTGAGTGCAAGCGAATGACGTGACAAACGTTACTAGTTAAACGCGTACAGCAAGTCAATGGCCGCCAGTCGAAAACGTTCAAGTTGAACTCGATGAAAATAGAAAGGTCAAGCCAAGGGTGAATAGATGAGTGTACACACTGCATAGGGTGCTACAAAAATCACCTTACTGTTTTGTTGTCTACATTTTCGCAATTAAATCGGTAGTCATTGCTCAATCTATGCTTCCGTACTTTTACACGCACGCACGCACGCACGCACGCACGCACGCATTCCTATAAATGTGCCTAGTAATAACCAAGTAAAAACTGGTCATAGGATGTATCGCTAAGTTATACACGTTACCTTAATTTTTATAATATAGGTACTGCTGTATTCCTATACTGTACAGAACACAATGTTGCGTGAGCGTTAGAGCGCGTGTGTAGGGGTTGCGTATGCGTGTGTGGGGTGCGGGGTGGGGTGGGTGGATGAATGGGTGTCTGCGTGTGCGGTGTGCGGTGGTGTGGCGTGTGAGTGGGGTGTGTGTGTGTGTGTGTGCGTGCGTGCGTGCGTGCGTGCATGCGCGCGCGTGTGTGTGTGTGTGTGTGTGTGTGTGTGTGTGTGTGTGTGTGTGTGTGTGTGGTGTGTGGTGTGTGGTGTGTTCATTATGTATGCTCGCATGTATTACGTTTGTACGCATATAAGCGTATGAGTGGAATACGTATGTGCGTACGTAGGTATATATGCATATACGTATGTATGGATGGTGGGGAAGGGGAGGGGGATGTAGGGAAAGGAGGGAGGGATGTGTGCAAGCAAGTGTGTGCGAGCACGCTGGTGTGTGTGCGTGTCGGGGGGTGGGGGGAGGGGGCATAATTTGTTATGTTTTACCGTGTCACATCATCCTATTGTTATGTATGCAACATTTGCTTCAGTTTTGGTTGTACATTTCAGACATAGTTGGGGGATGGGAAGAAAGAAGAACTAAAGAAAAAGAAATTAATGGTGACGACGAAGTCAAACAAGTCGGCTATCAAGAAAGCGAAAATAAATGTCCCTTCCAAAGTGATTCATGAATTAATGGGTTGTCCAGGGTCCAGATCTCGCCTAAACTGGCGTCAACGAGTAGGCGGGTGCCTATGATACCCCTGCCCTTAAGCAGATAATACGGTCTCTCGCCAATGTACACGAGCTTCTGTAATATTTGTTTTATGACGTAGACGGGCGGGGATACAATTGGGAAATAAGGCTGAAGGACAGGGACACAATTATTAGGAAATTAGATTTAAAAAAAAACAGGGATATAATTAGGAAATGACGTAAAAGGGCAAGGATACAATTAGAAAATAAGGAGATGAATAATTAGGAGATGGGGAAACACAACAGAGGAAAGTGAATTAATTGAAAGAGGTTTATTAATGGCGAATATTCAAACAAAGGACACAGAACGAACAGGCAGAGGCGTTTATATGCACAAATGTCACATTGTAATAATACGATACAAACTATTATTAAAGAGAACGTAAAAGTTTAACCAAAACTACAATTGTTATTAATTTCAGTAATAGTATCAAACAACATGTATCCTTCAGCTAATTAAAGAAAAATGCATAACTGATAAGAAAATTGCTCGTGCGCAGTTGGGTTGAGACCGGGGGACCACGGACCATGGCGATGGATCTGGATCGGTGTCGGATCACACCGGGGGACCACGGACCATGGCGATGGATCTGGATTGGTGTCGGATCATACAGGGGGACCACGGACCATGGCGATGGATCTGGATCGGTGTCGGATCACACAGGGGGACCACGGACCATGGCATTGGATCTGGATCGGTGTCGGATCACACCGGGAGACCACGGACCATGGCGTTGGATCTGGATCGGTGTCGGATCACACCGGGGGACCACGGACAATGGCGATATATCTGGATCGGATCACACAGGGGGACCACTGACCATGGCGATGGATCTGGATCGGTGTCGGATCACACAGGGGGCCACGGACCATGGCATTGGATCTGGATCGGTGTCGGATCACACCGGGAGACCACGGACCATGGCGTTGGATCTGGATCGGTGTCGGATCACACCGGGGGACCACGGACAATGGCGATATATCTGGATCGGATCACACAGGGGGACCACTGACCATGGCGATGGATCTGGATCGGATCACACTGGGGGACCACTGACCATGGCGATGGATCTGGGTCGGTGTTGGATCACACTGGGGGACCACGGACCATGGCGTTGGATCTGGATTGGTGTCGGATCACACTGGGGGACCACGGACCATGGCATTGGATCTGGATCAATGTCAGATCACACCGGGAGACAACGGACCATGGCGATGGATCTGGATCGGTGTCGGATCTATATATATATATATAATTGTAACAATTGTAACCACTGTAAAAAAAAACATTAGTTAGTCACTTGTGAAAAGTATGTTAGATGCATTATTTCTGTTCTGTCAACGTATACATAACATGTATTGTTACTAAAATGTACCATACCATTGATAGTCCACTTTGTAGTTAGGTAGATATGTGAAGTTTTCCAGGCGTAGAATATTCTACGCTCTTTGGTTGAACGCACTTAGACGATAACGAATCCTGAATTTCAGTTTTCTACTTGGCATGATAGTAGACATGTTTGAAGTTTCATTTACGAAACATAAAAAAACTGGCTTCGTGAGATGATATTATGTGGACATATCCAACAATTTTTTAGGTGGTTAAAAATTCATTGTTTGTCCACACCTCGTTAATTTCGTCTTCTTAAGTCCCGATTTGTGCGCAGTGTGTCTGCTGGTGAACTTCCAACCGCCACGTACCTCCACATGTGTGCTATGTTTCCGTAAACGACCCTGTAACAACGTACAACGTACCCTGTATACAACTATAGTCCCGTTCTCCCCTACAAAAACTTGAATTCGAGAAATTAACTTTTTGTTACCAACTGACATTTTAATGTAATTTTTGTCGGTTGGAAAAGTTTTTAAATTATGTTAATATTTGATGCCTTTTAGAACATCTTTAGAAAAGGTAACATTTCACGCATCAATTCCGTAAAATAAACGTCATAAATCGCAGGTGTTCCAGCAATGCGGTGTTCCAGGCGCTTTAACAAATAACAACTCTTGAGACGAATGACCTACGCGTAAACAAAACCGTCTTGTTGCTCTAGTAGCCTCTTTTGTCTTGACTCTAAGTGTAACAGGTGCTCTCGTTGGCTCGATCTACGAGATCATGTCCCGAGCGCACGTTCATGACGTCGTTCACGTGTTGTCAACAACAACGATCGATCGATGCGTGTGCTAGCTCAGTAGCTGCTAATATTCTCAATTAATATGGACCGCGATAATCTCAGTTAAAATGTTTGAGGAATCATCATGTTCGACGACGAGCGGGACTTGGGACAGTATTTCGAACGGAGACATTCCTTGCCAGGAAGTCTTAGAGCATTACAAGGAAAAGTTTAAGTCTCTAACCACCGACTACCGAGCCCGAGGCCACCTCCTAAGCCAAAGCTAAGTACAATATGAAGAGGAACGACTGATTTTGACGTGGCGACAGCGATGGCCGATGACGTATTATATATATATATATATATATATATATATATATATATATATATATATACATACATACATACATACATACATACATACATACATATAAATATGCACGCACACGCACACGCACACGCACACGTACACATACTGATATATGTGTGTGTGCGTGTGTGTGTGCGTGTGTGTGTGCGTGTGCGTATACATATATACATATATATATATATATATATATATATATATATATATATATATATATATATATATATATATATATATATATATATATATATATATATATATATATATATTTATATATATACTGTATGTAATACCAATTTTTTTTATTAGGTGTAGCTGTGTCAATGTCAAGTTAAGTCTTAGACTTAAGATTTATATGGCACTGATACCAACGTCACTGGACACTAGCGGTCACTGAACCACTATGACTGATAATTTTAATAAGTTAAAAACCGATATATGTATGTGAAAATTTTTTAGTTGAATAATGGGGGGGTCCTTAAATTGTAGTTACACAGCGATTTTGGATTACGTCTGTACACACTTGACCAACATTACTAATTAATAACTCAATCATTGTGCTCCAACATTTCTTGTTCAGATGTTCGTGCAAATACAGCAACAGAGTATTAATGATGGAAACACCTGTTTGAATATGCCTCTGTTGGTTGCCAGGAATCAAGAAGTTCCAACATTTAAGGCATTTTACGACACATTGTTGAATGTCATGATTAGTTACACCACACAAACAACACACTACACATTGTGGCTACTTCACACTAACCAGTGTTCAAAATTATATACTTTAAAGGTGTTGACACAAATGTAAATACACTAACCAAATGTTTTTATGGATCAGCTGATATGGGCAGTAGCATTTTCTTAATCAGTAAATGTTACATATACATCTTATATGGGCAGAGTAGGATTTCATACAAGCTATTTGACCATACAAACTGGCTTAAAAATACTGCACTAACCAGTCTCATCTATTGTTCCGCCGGTTAGGTGCATCCCTTCATACTGAGTCATTGTTTAAGTGATAATTATTTCCATAGCAGTAAAGTATAGGACAATAAATCCCGCTAATACCGTCATTTGTTATTCACGTAATTTTGACCCAATTCCAAGGGTAACTTTAATAGTGAGGTTTTACTGTATATCAGGTGCTATGTGACCTTATAAGTTGTACACAAAGCCTAGGTTTAAACCCAACACCTTATGATAAGAAGGCAAGCACCAAACAATTGAGCCACTATAAGTGATTACATTATTTTTTAATCGGGTGAAATTTATAAATACAACAATCAAAACCTGACTTGTATTTTCTGCTACTTTGAGTTGACCAATAATTACAAAATAGGTTTAGTTGCACCCAATGGAAATTCAGTTCATATACAGTACAGCATGATAAACATGTATACGAAATGCAGGGTGCATTAAATATTTATCGTCTTGTTGAAAACATTTCCCATGAACTCCATTGAATTTTATCCGAACCCTGCATCTTTTGTAACAGGCTCAACATTCTATGAGAATCAACTGAAGAATGAAGCTGTCATGCAGAGACGCATCACGGCACAACAGAAGAGACTGGACCAACTGTCAGACAGGCAGATTGAAGAAGGAAAGGAAGAGGTAGCTACCATCTTCTTTCACATGTACACTTCCACAATACCAGGCAACAGAATGAAGACAAGTGCAGGAACGACCACCAAGGGGGTTCAGATTCAGAAAATAACAAAACATTGGTTTTCTAGCAACATTCGGACTTGATCTTAATCAACTATGAGATTTCAACGATAACTTTTCACTGTGTCTTATACAATATGTGCAACAAGTTGCTGAATTGTGTAAGTTGCACGGTGTCTCTTTCACATGACAAAACATTTTTACAAGATTGTCATCCAAAGCAACAGGTCCAGTGGACAAGGAAGCCATTGGCTTTTCGAGAGTCCAGCACCTGTGGTGTGACACGTTTAAGATGACATTTTAAATTGATAGTGTCAATGATTACATTCATCAGTAATCTTATGATGTTTGTGTAAAATATAACAAACTAACATTTAGTTGTTTTTACAGGTACAGCCAACCCTGGAGTTATGTTCGCAAATGCTGGGAAAGGACACATTGCTAAGAAAGAACGCAGTGCTGGACTTGTAGACCAGGGGTGGATCTAGGCTTGTTGCCGGGGGGTCTCAGTCAGTCGTAGTCATATGTATTTCTACTTAAGAACCGGGACGGGACGACACGTGTCATTCTACTTACAGAAGGGTTAACATTAGCCGGCTGCTAATATTTCAGTCTTTACATTGACACTAGTTCCGCTGTAGGCCAATATATATGTTGTTCTGCCCTCAATGGCCTGGTAAGGTCTTGAGACCCCTAAACCCCCCTGGATCCGCTGCTGTAGATTTTTGTATTTATAAATTTTACTTATTGATAACAATCTCTGAATTGTTCTATTTATGACTTTTACTTATTGATATTTAAATATGGAAATCACTGATTTGATGGATATGAATGATATGTTCAATACTATCAACTAATTGTTTTTGTGTTAACGTGGAGTGGGGGTTAAATAGCAGAGTTTAATCAAAAAGTTCAGCATCTCCAATACAACGTTGTAAGTTGACTAATAGAATCACTAACCTAACAAACCAGACTGTTTGTGTGTGCAGCGGCTATGTACAGGATAACTTCTTTTGCTTCTTATGTTACATATTTAATATGTGCAGTGTCTAAAGATAGACTATGTAAAATTTAAAATAATTATCTTAGTGGTAACTTATATATATATAGGTACATGTATTTTGAAGTAAACATGTTCTTGAACTTCCAATGCGTTTTCTCTGTTTGAACGTTTCTACCCATGTATATTCATTGCAGCATAACTTCGGTTATTATTTAGTTATATCCATATAATATTATTATGCAAAATGTGAAATTGTAAGAAAAAACAAATCAAAACGGCTCGTCTCCGGTGGGACTCGAACCCACAACCTCCGGATTAGAAGTCCGACGCGCTATCCATTGCGCTACGGAGACATCTGTCGGGTAACATCTCGCACAATCAGTTTTACTACGACACCGTCCGCCAGTCTGACGTGTTACTATATTTAGAAACTACGTTGTAAACATAGGCCATAGCGCCACGTACTTTCCCGCGTACTGACTTCATATTTATGTAAGGTCGTATATACAACTTAGTTGCACCATTCATGTATACAGTTTTGCAGTGTGTTGTATGTAGATTTAAAGCTACTACATTTAGCCGACATAGCAGTGATCTCGTTTTTTTAGTAATTAAATGGGCGATATTATAAGTTGCCAGCGGGCAGTGCCAAGGCAGTGGCAGTGCCCTACTTGAGTCTTAAAAGTAAGACAAAATTGACATCCAAAGCAGCAACCTCTAGATAACACATGGACAAGAAACCTCAATAGTATATGATATGTTGATGGCGGTTCTATAAAGTTACGAACAGTTTCACACTGACATGACACTGGCATGGGCTGGATCACTGTCCTGGTAATATTTGCACAGTTAACAAGTTGGCTTACTCTGCAGAGTCTGTTTGGAGCCTTTCCCTTGTATTACGTAACTTCAGAAAATCGAATAAAAGACACATGACGGTATCAACAATTGTACATGATAGCATTGCGAACCAGTGAAAGTCAAAGGGTAATTAAATTATTTGTTAAAACGGTAATAGCGGTGAATTAAAAAAAAAAATTTAAATGAGATGACCTGACCGTGGGGTCGTTGATGAACCCCTGAACTTTTGGCGACCGAGATGCAAAGCGTCTTGGATAAGTTGCATAACATATATACAAACATACTCATGGTTGATTACAATAGAGTGCGTGTGCGCCTACACGGCAGCACCAAAAACATTCTCGGCTTTAGTGTAATTAATGTTAAGTTTTAAGGCACTATCATATGCCAATTTTAGCAAACTGCTCTATGAACATACAGTGATCGCGGAGAAGATAAAAGTTTCCGAATTTACGAAGGAAATCGCTCAATTTCGAACACTTTGACCAAGCTACAGGTGGCACAAACAGTAGCAGACGATTCAGTCAAGCATGACGGCCGCACTGCAATATTCAGCGAAGGCTCTCTACCAGTTGGCCGGCTTTGTGTCAGGAAAACCAGTCAGCAGTTCATTGTGGAAAGCTCTGACAATGAACGGCATTTCCTGCACGCAGCCAACCAGAAGAGGTCAACGAGGGGGAACAATGCTACGCAGACCCATTCAAGTGGTATTGTCTGGCTTCAGGCCCGTTCAATGCGTTAACACCACAGCCGACAAGGTGAGACATTGCAATGACAATTGTGTCAATCTGAACAATATGACACATACACAGGCGGGCCACACACGCGCCCTAGGGAGCAACAGGCAACATGACGTTCACGTTAGCAGAAATGGGGCTAATTACAACAACCTCATCAACGTACACTCGAACAAGTGGGATCTGCCAACCACATCATCAATACTAACATTCGGGGTGCCTTGGCAAGCAAAATCGATGAAATCAAAGTAATTAAAGATAACTACGGAGTGGACGTCGTAGCAGTCACTGAGACATGGTGTACCAGCAGAATACCAGACGGCTCGCTCAGGTTACCCGGTTTCAACCTCTACAGGAGGGACAGGCAAGATGGCCGTCAACATGGAGGGATTGTTTGCTATGTACGAGATATAATCCCGACTAAGCAATGGACAGAACTAAACCAACCAGAACTTGAAACTATGTGGATGACGATACGTCCACCAAAGATGCCTCGCAACCACCCGCAGATAACAATCTGCACAGTGTACCACCCTCCCGGAGCAGACGACTGGACATTGCTAAACCACATTGACCAATCTGTTGACTATGTACGCCGTCACCATCCATATACTGGCGTCATCATAATGGGCGACCTTAACAAGTTGAGAGATTCTCACTTGAAAAGAAATCACAACCTAAAACAAATTGTTGACATACCTACACGAGGAACTGCGACACTGGACAAAATCTATACAAACCTAACGGATTTATACCACTGTCCAGTAGTCATAGCACCGATTGGCCTATCGGATCACATGGTGGTAATATGCACTCCATCAACGTCCACGAAATATACAGAACCAGTCGTTTCAAAGACGTCTTCGCGCAGTTGCAGGCCTGATGATCGAGCCCGTTTTGCAGCAGCGCTCAACCTCATCTCGTGGGAAACCTTATTCCACCTACCAAGCTGCGAACAACAACTGCAGTTTTTCAATTCTACAATCAAAACTTTACTCGACACGCATCTCCCTGAACGAAAAATCAGAAGATGTTCCAGCGACAGACCTTGGATAGATGACAATTTCCGTTATCTAATACGTCGCCGCCAGATCGCGCTTCTTTCCGAGAACCAACCATTGTACAGGCATTACAGAAATAAAGTTAATCGTGCCAGAAAGTCTTTGCAACGAAAGTATTACCAAAGAAAAATCAAATCACTTGAGAACGAACATCCGAAACGATGGTGGAATAGCGTGAAAGAACTTGTAGGGGTAAAAGTCAACTGTGACAATCTAAAAGGTCTTGCTAACACACACTGTTCAGGAAACTTCAGTATTCTAGCAAACGAAATAAGTGATTTCTTTGAGTCTGTGACCAACGATTTCCCACCACTTTTACCCGTTGATGAGTTCTTACCTCCGGGAGCCGACACGACGGTCCCAGATGCCTACATCATCAACGTCGATGAAGTAGTCATATCACTGTCACGAATTAAAACACACAAAGCAACCGGCCCTGACGAGATACCCAACTGGATCTTACATGACTACGCCGCCATCCTCGCTCCTCCCGTCTGTGCGATATTCAACAGCAGCCTACGGGAAGGAACCGTGCCTGCCCTGTGGAAATGCGCTGACGTCCGACCAGTGCCTAAAATTCGACCACCAGCGCGAATTGAGAAAGACCTGCGCCCGATATCTCTCACGCCAGTTTTATCGAAGTGCTTGGAGAAATTCATGTGCACGTGGATAATGGACATTACCATGGACCAGATTGATCCTCAGCAATATGGATCAATCAAAGGAACATCAACCGTACACGCACTGGTCGAGCTTGTTCACAAGTGGAAGTACGCGGTCGAGACCCCTGGAACCATAGTACGAATACTTCTCGTCGATTTCAGCAAAGCGTTTGACCGAGTCGACCATCACATTTTAATGACGAAATGTGCATCTCTTGGACTTCCAACTTTTATTACCAAATGGCTGACATCCTTCCTGTGTCAACGCAAACAGAGGGTAAAGATCGGGAGTGTGAAATCGGAGTACACCAGTGTCAACGCAGGTGTCCCACAAGGCACAATATTTGGACCAATCGGCTTCCTACACCATATTAATGATCTGCAAACAGTATGCGAACATATAAAATATGTCGACGATTGCACAATATGGGAAGCTTCTTCATCCTCCGGAATGGACAGCTCACTCCAAGTAGCGGCAGACGAAGTCGGGCAATGGACAGCGAGTAATAAAATGGCGCTGAACTACGACAAGACGAAAGAACTGCGGATGTGCTTCAAGAAATCAACTCCGGACATCGCACTGCTAACCATCGACGGTAGACCAATCCAACAAGTTAACAGCACTCGTCTACTAGGTGTGACTCTATCTGAAGACCTGAAGTGGCAATTACACATAGACGAAATCACTACAAAAGCATCGCAACGTCTATACTTCATCATCCTTCTCAAAAGAGCCGGCATTGACCCTCACCATCTCATCAACATATACACTTCAATCGTCCGATCGGTATTGGAGTATGCATGCCAAGTGTGGCACACGAGCCTTACAAAAAAGCAAACGAGACAGATAGAATACATCCAGAAACGAGCAATGCGGATAATTTTCCAAGATAAGTCGTACACCGAAGCAATCACCGCAGCCAATCTACCAACGCTGTCAGACCGGAGGGAGAAGTTGTGTAGAACGCTATTCATAAGCATGCAACAATCTACACATAAATTACACCATCTTTTGCCTCCCCTCCGGGAAACTCCGTATACAACTCGAAACACGAGGACTTACTGTGTGCCGCGTTGCAGAACTGCAAGATTTCAGAACTCTTTTATACCATATGCTTTAAGACACTGGCAGTAATTATGAACTGATTTATAAATTAGTTACTTTTTACATAATAGTAGTAGGCCATATAATTTATTCTACTATATTATTGCCTGTTTTAAGTTTTAATTTATGATTATGTCCTTCATATTTACATTGTTAATATACAAACATTACTTTAAACATGATGTACATGCACCTTTTAAGTTTTTATATTTAAAGTCATATTTTTGTCTTAATTAATTTATTATCATTGGTTGTTTTACTGTGCCAATTGTATAATTCAACTGCTATAGTTGCCATTTTAATAAAATTATTATTATTATTATTATTATAATAAGGCATATGCTTATATGTATATATTGCTGAAAGTCTCAAGTTGCATATAATGTGTATTATGAAGCATTACTTATTGGTCATGTGTACCATCAGTTATATGCTTGGTGCCACATGGAAATATTTACATTTTTAGTGTTTTGTAAATTTTTATCGTTATAAGAAAGTAGGTAAGAACTGGAAATGTATATCTTCACCTACCTGGGAAGCATAGTATGCAACAATGGAGGAACTGATGTTGACATAAAAAATCTCATGCACTAGGCCTGAAGAGCCAGAAGAGCATTCTTCAGGCTGAAACATGTATGGAGATCAACCATATTCTTTAGAGGAACGATGCTGAAGTTATATCACCGTTGCGTCCTGTCCTCTTTACTAAATGGCTCAGCATGCTGACATATGACTGAGATATGTACATTTGCTCTTGTTATGAACTGTAGAGTACTATATGTTGTCATTTGTTGAATGCAACACATTTGTGGATTAAGATATTGCCAATAATCACATAACCATTAAACTCTCATTTCCCGAACAGAAGGCATGATGGATGAAGATGATGGTAGAAGGGAAAATGAGGATTCGGAAGAAGAGAACTGGACTGATGCTTGGGATGATATATCTGGCAATCTGAAACCAGCACCAGTCACATGTGCAGCAGGATCGACCAATCAGAAGTTGCCACCTGGTGGAACATTGTCAACCAAAGAAAAACACAATGCAGGTGCTTTCACAAGCTGCATTTTATCACAAGAATTTTCTACCATTTCAGTCCTGTAATATAAATATATCAAAAGTATTACTGACTGGATAGTATGCAAATAAACAATGAAAGTTACCGTATTTTTTTGCAAGTGTACTATTAGGTCGAATACGGTATGTTGTTTAAAAGAATTATTTTAAATACATCTTCATTAATATAAATGCATTCTTTAGGCATTTTTTTAATATTATTCCTAAAATTTATAAAGCATATATCTGGGACCAGCCCGTTTATAGGCGCATACGCAATCATAAAATAATTACTATAATATTGTATAGTAAAAAAAATTATATATATTAAAAATAGAGTATTATATTAAGATTAATTAATATAATAAATAAATAATTATAGTAAATAAATAAATAGAAGATAAAATACATTCATAAAACGTGTCCTCGTTCAAAGTTATTCCTCATTGGAAATACGCACGCCTAAATTAGAAGGTTTCCAATATGTTTATACAGGGTTTCAATGTATAACAAACAGAATATGTCTGTTTGAGATTTATATACTTGACTAGGGAGCCATCTGAAAACATTGATGTAAGACACTATGCAAAACCGATGTTATTTAACCCCCTTACTGCCCCTCCCCCCTACGTTAAACTTTGACCTGTGGATTCATATATCCATTCTATTTTTTTTATTTATAGCATCATAATATTATGATATAATTGTCTAGATTTTATGTATGTACTTTTTTATCCTATCACCAGAATTGTTTAATGTAATATTATTATATTATTTTTTATTAACCTGTACAGCACCAAAGAATGTTGTTCTATTGATTTGTTGCTATGTAAATTAATAAACATTAAAACCAATTTTTTTATTTTAGTATCAACAAACAAGGTTTTGAGCTGGCACCTGTGTAATATTTGTGGCTATTTCCATCATTTTATGCAGTCAACCAAACGACTTCAGTGAGTGAGCTCAGCGAGTCGACGAGTGAGTCAGCCAGTCGTACGAGTTTCCTGCGGATGGGACTAAACGACAACAAGGCAGGCATGGAGGGACTTGACAAGGAGCACATCAACAGGATCATAATGGAAGCCTCCAAGGGTCAGGGACTTATCCCAGTATCGTACATGTCATCCCCGAGTAGTGTAACAGAAATCCATAAGACCCACAAATGAACCTGTATCATTATCTACATCCAAAGATTTGCTGAAAAAGGGCTGACTGTGCTAACTGGGATTTATTTTGATGAGATCTTGTTAGTTGTTAGTCTTTGGTGCTGTGGCTGCGCACAGCTAAACTATTCGTGAGAGTTGTTATTCGGGCTTGTATTTAACTGATGATGTGTTATTTGCATGCCATTCTACATGCTGTAGTTTGCACAAAATGCACAAAACATAAGGAACGTTTCTTCCACATGCAAGGCCGTCAAAAGGAAGTCTGTAAGAGTTACAGATAAACAGTAACAGTTGGTACCAAATTTTATTGCTGGTCATCTTTATGCCATTGATAAAAAAATTTCACTTGTATTTTCTACTACTTTAAGTTTACCAATAATTACAAAATAGGTTTATTTGCACCCAGTGGTAACTCAGCTCATATACAGTGCAGCATGATAAACATGTATACAAAATGCAGGGCGTATTAAATATTTATCACCTTGTTGAAAAAATGTCCCATGAACTCCATTGAGTTTGATCCGAACCCTGCATCTTTTGTAACAGGCTCAAAATTCTATGAGAATCAACTGAAGAAAGAAGCTGTCATGCAGAGACGCATCGCGGAACAACAGAAGAGACTGGACCAACTGTCAGACAGGCAGATTGAAGAAGGAAAGGAAGAGGTAGCTACCATCTTCTTTCACATGTACACTTCCACAATGCCGGGCCACAGAATGAAGACAAGTGCAGGAACGATAACCAAGGGGGTTGAAATGCCAAAAAATGACAACACATTGGTTTCCTAGCAAAGTTCAGACTTGATCTCGACCAACTGCGTGATTAAAAGATAACTTTTCACTGTGTCTTGTACAATATGTGCAACAAATTGCTGAATTGTGTAAGTTGCACAGCATCTCTTTCACGTGACAACATTTTTTTCACAAGATTCCCACTCAAAGCAATAAGTGCAGTGGACAAGGAAGCCATTGGCTTTTCAAGAGTCCAACAATTTTTCATGTATATACGTAGACAGTGTAGCCCACCCTTATCAGATATCTGCAAAAAATATATATATTAACAGAATCAGTAGATAATATGTTCCATTAATTTAACTGTGTAATAATCCTCGTAAAAAGTCCATCGAGTTGGGGTCATATGGATCAGAAAGACAACTACAATCACGAATCGAGATGAGGGGGATAACATGCCAACTGGTGAGTAGAAGAAGAACTAGTCATTCCAGAATTAATTTTGTGGTGAAGGCTACTGTCAGTAGCCGTAACATTGAGGTAGTAAATCTCAATAGTTGTGGATAGAAAAGAATCATTACTTCATTATGTAGTAAACCTACAAAACAATATTTATCCTACACTGAGTTCAGCCACAACATTTGTTGCAGGCTGATCAGTTGTTGGCAGAACTTGAGGCAGGTCGAGATTTGACACGTACGATCGTGCATGTTGATATGGACGCCTTCTACGCTGCGGTCGAGATGAGGGACAACCCAACGCTGCGGACCAAACCAATGGCTGTCGGCGGAATGTCTATGTTGGTGAGTTGATCTGTGAATAATTTTTTAGGCGAGCGATTGCTGTCATTCCCTGTTGCACTCGGTCCCTATTGCTCTCATTCCCTATCACTGCCATTCTATATCTCTCTTGCACCCTGTATCTTCTGTTAATTGCTAGAATCGTTCGCACCCAACTGCAAATGCATGTGGCTAAATATGCACATATTTAGTCAAAAAGACCTGTAGATTAGCATTGGCACCATCATTGTGTTCAGTCGATTAGTTGGGCATCTCATAGATGACGACATCATTTATTACAACAGTATCCACTTGTTGACCTTTGTGAGATGGACGCTGGGCAGGACTTGGCAGTGCGAATCCTGTATCGGCGTAATTTGTAACACATTTTGATACGTCAATGAAATGTCACAGTTCCGTGAATCCACGGAAGAATGCACTGATATATTATCACGGTGAGGATATACCGGGGTGTGTTCCACTACGGTACCTCAACACATGGTCCCAACCTTACTGTCGGATCGGGTCGGCTTGTCGAAGCGTGGCAGCAACGAACGTGGTGACGAATGACAGGGCGTCACACGGAGCAGTCGCATGAGATGACAGCAGACGTGACAGTCATGCAGTCAGGCGTCATGGCAGTGGACATGACGGCGTTACACGTATGCAGTCAGGCGTGATGACAGCAGTCAAGAAGATTGTTGAACAGTAATACAACAAATGTAGTAGCAGTCACAACCCATGTATGCAAGATTGGATTGAGTCACCTTATGATGAAGTTACAGCCACAAGGTGTGGTCGAAAATAAATAAATTATTCGCCTTTAGCCCAGGTTTTGGAGACGAGAAGACTGCAACATTGTAGCAACGCACAAATTAATTGTCTGCTTCTAAATTTGTGCACATTCGTTAAATACAATTTTATACTACGGCGGCCATATTGTGCCGGAACTAGCCAATAGCAGAGCTCAATTCAACCTTAACCATCCCTAGGATTGTGACATCACATTCCTAGGACTTTGGGGTTAGGGGGTATTCAAAACTTCAGTTCTAGAGTAGCCGCATTATATAACCAACAAACAATCTTCAGATACCCAAGACAAACTCAAATTACACCTATTTCTTATAAATTTAATATCACCCGAATCTCTGCATTGAGACGGTAACAACGCTATCAATGGTATCACTCAACTCCTACAACTTAATGCGTTATATTAATAAAACGAATATTCCGAGCTGTCTGGCTCCTTTTAGGGGCGTGAATTTATTTGTCGCACCTTGTTTGCTTGCCAAACAACAACTTGCTAGTTCATGTATTAAAATTCTTATACTTTCACTAAATGCGATTCACAATGATGCCATTGTATCCGTCACATAAAACCGGTTCTGTACATATTAAATTTGACCAAAGAATTATGCTCAAATTCATAACGGTATAATTTCACTCAAGTAGTTAAACCTTAGTCACCAGGTGGCACCTTTGCATTGTGCAAATATCACTTCCTGCCGTGCATTATATGGCAGCACTATTTGCATAGACAACCCTACCCTACTGAACAAAGGGGCAAAAGATAAATCCAGACTCATTTTCATAAACCACCTTGTGACAGGCGTTGACATTGGGTTCATGATTGAGACACTTCACGCATGTGGTGTATGATCTGTGACAAGTATCTTGACAAAAATTTAACAATGGCACTACCATCCATGGGTAAGACAAAACTAAAAATCACTCGTCTAGATTAGTTTGGTAATATTTAGAAAAACATTTCCAAAACCTTACTTTGGCTCCCCTGTCAATGGGCAGGACATATCAGGCCATGTTTCACAGCTGGACATCTTCCAATGAAACTTTCACCCCACTTAAGTGAGAAAAGATGCACTATTATAAGTTTGCTTTCTGTGATAATTTGATTGTGAAATCAACATTAGGTTACCATTAATTACCATTAATGGTGCGTTGAGTTTGGGTACAACACTGGTAACAGGACAAAGTTTCATTGACAATATTCTTTTGTAGTTGCATTCTCTAAAACAAACGTTGTATGATATCTCTCTGTGCTCTCAAATTATTACAAAGGGTTACTGTAATTGTTTATGTATAATGTATAATTGTTTATGTATAATACTTTACCTTGACTTTTGTTCAAATCTGATTTAATTTCTATATTATCATGTATAATACGCACACCAACTTTCTGATAGTTTGGTTGAAGCTCAGTTTACAGTGTCCCTTAGCCTAGTGTACTTTCTTGGTCCTAGTAGCTCCCTGTTGCGATACGATACGAGTTTATTTGCATCACCGTCTTCAGCAGTCAGCGGCTAATGTTCTCATTCACCATGCATCCCCGGTGCTATTTTTTTCTCACTCAAGAAAGATAATAGAACTAGAGGACATGAGGTAACATTAGTAAAGGATCAGTGTAGATTGGAAATCATTGGATATCGGGAAGTACTCATTCTCACAGAGGACAATCAATGAATGGAACAAATTATCTACAGATTGTGTAACTGCTAACAGCGTGAACATGTTTAAAAACAAGGTTGACACATATCTCAGGAGGGCAGATTGCACATAGATTAAAAATGTTGGACTCTCGATAAGCCAATGTCTTCCTTGTCCACTTGCCATCTGGGCCTTTGGCTTGAATGGCAATCTTGTCAAATCTTGTTAAATTTATTTGCCGCCAAACTGTGCAAAAACTAAATATTTTTAAGGAATATATGTTTTTTGTATGTGGAATGATTGAATGAATACATTGGCATAAGAAATATGAAGTAATACTGTCATTTAACATCGTAAATAATTTAGGTCAATCTACCAGTTATTTGGTGTGAACATTTTTTAAACCTTTTACCATGTATTATATGCACATTTAATTAAAAATGAAGAAGAAACATGTGTATTATACACCGAAAATTACGGTGTATAATAGTTTTACAATGTCCTTAGTTTTACAATGTCCTTAGTTTTACAATGTCCTTAGTTTTACAATGTCCTTAATCCATTTTATTTACATTTGTAGTCAACATCGAACTACGTAGCCCGTCGGTACGGTGTTCGGGCGGCAATGCCGGGATTCATTGCCAAGAAACTCTGCCCGTCTCTGACAATTGTTCCTTGCAACTTTGACAAGTACATTTCTGTTAGTAAAGATATTCGAGAGGTTATGTCTGAGTATGATCCAAATCTTTGCCCCATGAGTTTGGATGAGGCATATCTTGATCTGACAGATCATTTAGAAAAGAGGAAAGTTATGTCTGAGAAAGACCGGACATTTTCAAAACGTGTTGACACATCATTGCTCTGTTGTTGTACATTGATTGGTGACAAGGCTGAGTCATCCGTATCACCGATATTGAAGATGCAGGACATCAAATACTGTACAAAAACTACATCTGTGAGAGATATGAAAGAGAATGAATATGAGACAGTTGGTGTGGGCATTAAGCCGAGCAGTCTTGATGAAGAAACACCGGAAACAGAAAACGCCAGTAATGCAGATACATCACAAGTTTCCAGCTCTTGTAGTGAGGATAAAGGACAGAATTGTGACCAGGAGACTGAAACAGTAACAAATCAAAACAGGAACTTAGATTCTGCAAATGGAATTGAGAAGGATATTGAAACAGGAATGAATCAAAATAACAACTTGGATTCAGCAAATGGAACTGACACCAGTGAGAATGAAAGTGGCAGTAGTTTATCGCATCTTTGCGCAGACTGTGGCAAGCCAAGGGATCCTTTATTATTGGCTGAGAAGGTTACATTTGGCACATCGCCAGAGGAAGCAGTGAACGAGATGAGATTCCGTATTGAGGTTGCAACGCAATTAACAGCCAGTGCTGGTGAGTTAACATGATTAGCGAAATCTGTGCAGGAAAATAATACTTTGGGATATACAATAAGAATAGTATGATGACGAAAGTCAACTGTCCTGAGAAATGGTCAATAAAAATTAGAAGTTTATTGATCTAGTTATGACGACCTTTAGTTCCTTGCCATATAACTTACATAATACTAATAATACAAATGTACGTATCATAATTTGTTCAGTTCCAGATGCTAATTTATATTTGAATAATTATGAAACATTTGGCCATTCCTTTAAGGATTTGCAACTGAATTAAGAATGCACACTTAATGTTTGATTGTTATTTTGTATGCGTTTTAGGAATTGCTCCGAACACAATGCTGGCCAAGGTGTGTTCGGACAAAAACAAACCAAATGGTCAGTATATTATTCCATCCTCAAGGGAGGCAGTGATGGCTTTCATCAACGAACTGCCACTAAAAAAGGTGAGCTATTAATTTTTTTCTGAAATTCATGTATAGTTGCATCAACAATTCAGTTTTTCACCTGTCTCAATTTAGATTAATTTAAAAAAATTAACCAATCTGGTATTGACTATCACATCCTAGCTCGTTTATACAAATGTGAATGTGAAGAAGATGAAATATTGATGTATCATTCACTGAATAGGGGGGCAGCCATGGCCTAGTGGTTAAGGTGTTGGACTCTAAATTCGAGGGTTGTGAGTTCAAGACCCACACTGGGCATGGTTCGTTTTCGAAGCTTAGGCAATTTCGTTTACCCTACTTTGCCTCAGTCTATTCAGCTGCAAATGAGTACAAACACTGTTTGGAAGGTACCTGCGATGGACTAGTGTCCCGTCCAGGAGAATCAGTATAACTGCACTCTAAGTTGCTTCGCACTACAGAAACCAGGTTTAAGCACTGGTCATATAAGCCTTCATGGCTTCCTAAGGCGTAATGCCTGGGGGATGACTTTACCCTTTACCTATTCACTGAATAATGCTTGCAGCTTTGCTTGCTATGACACTACATTTTGTAGGTTTGTGGGATTGGCAAAGTGTCAGAACAGATGTTGAGTGCTCTTGGAATCATGTCGTGTCACGACCTCTATGTGAAGCGTGGCATCCTGCTTCACATGTACTCGACAACGTCCTTCCATCACTTCATGCAAATCTGTGCTGGAATTGGGTCAACTAGAGTTGAAAGGTCACTACCAGTCTGTCGTATTGCAGAATCAATAGAATGTGTACATCAGACTGAAAACGTACTGATTGACCACAGCCAGATAGACTGTGCCATTATTCATTTTCACTGAGACTATTTATTTTACATTTTTGATCATATTCTAGCCTTGCACCCAAGAGTCTCTATTTGATTTTACGTTTGACTTTGGTATAATATTCTGTATTTAGTTCATGATTATATACATATGTAGGTACTACATGCACATACGTGCTTACCTGCAGACATACATACATGGAGTAGGTACTGTACACATACGTGCTTACATGCAGACATACATACGTGGAGTAGGTACTGTACACATACGTGCTTACCTGCAGACATACATACGTGGAGTAGGTACTGTACACATACGTGCTTACATGCAGACATACATACGTGGAGTAGGTACTGTACACATACATGCTTACCTGCAGACATACATACGTGGAGTAGGCACTGTACACATACAAGCTTACCTGCAGACATACATACGTGGAGTAGGCACTGTACACATACATGCAGACATACAGAGATATATATATATATATTATAGTTCCAACATGTTACTGGCGAGTCCACTGATTTTGTTTTAACTTATATCATTGGATTTATTTTGACGTGAACTTTAAACTTGTGAGATCATATCTATACTATAAAGTAGTCTGTGGCTGTGTCTGTCCATTCCCTCATATCACCATCAGTTTCACATGTAAGGGGCTAAAATGTAGACAGGCCCGGGCGCCCATGTCTGTCCATTCCCTCATATCACCATCAGTTTCGCATGTAAGGGGCTAAAATGTAGGCAGGCCCGGGCGCCCATGTCTGTCCATTCCCTCATATCACCATCAGTTTCGCATGTAAGGGGCTAAAATGTAGGCAGGCCCGGGCGCCCATGTCTGTCCATTCCCTCATATCACCATCAGTTTCGCATGTAAGGGGCTAAAATGTAGGCAGGCCCGGGCGCCCATGTCTGTCCATTCCCTCATATCACCATCAGTTTCGCATGTAAGGGGCTAAAATGTAGGCAGGCCCGGGCGCCCATGTCTGTCCATTCCCTCATATCACCAACAGTTTCGCATGTAAGGGGCTAAAATGTAGACAGGCCCGGGCGCCCATGTCTGTCCATTCCCTCATATCACCATCAGTTTCACATGTAAGGGGCTAAAATGTAGGCAGGCCCGGGCGCCCATGTCTGTCCATTCCCTCATATCACCAACAGTTTCGCATGTAAGGGGCTAAAATGTAGGCAGGCCCGGGCGCCCATGTCTGTCCATTCCCTCATATCACCAACAGTTTCACATGTAAGGGGCTAAAATGTAGGCAGGCCCGGGCGCCCATGTCTGTCCATTCCCTCATATCACCATCAGTTTCGCATGTAAGGGGCTAAAATGTAGGCAGGCCCGGGCGCCCATGTCTGTCCATTCCCTCATATCACCAACAGTTTCACATGTAAGGGGCTAAAATGTAGGCAGGCCCGGGCGCCCATGTCTGTCCATTCCCTCATATCACCATCAGTTTCACATGTAAGGGGCTAAAATGTAGGCAGGCCCGGGCGCCCATGTCTGTCCATTCCCTCATATCACCAACAGTTTCACATGTAAGGGGCTAAAATGTAGGCAGGCCCGGGCGCCCATGTCTGTCCATTCCCTCATATCACCATCAGTTTCACATGTAAGGGGCTAAAATGTAGGCAGGCCCGGGCGCCCATGTCTGTCCATTCCCTCATATCACCAACAGTTTCACATGTAAGGGGCTAAAATGTAGGCAGGCCCGGGCGCCCATGTCTGTCCATTCCCTCATATCACCATCAGTTTCACATGTAAGGGGCTAAAATGTAGGCAGGCCCGGGCGCCCATGAGGCTGGTTTGTACATTTAAAAAATTTGAAATTCCCTGGGGGTGGAGATATTACGATTGAACCTCAGAGCAATAGGAGTTTGTAGTTATATTCGATTGTTAGCAATACTATGCATGTTTTCTGTGATTATTCCGAGTTACGTGAAGCACATTCGTCACACTTTATGTAAGATTGTTTTGTAACTGTGTTTTCTATATCAAGCGATAGTCATGTTACATTAATAATCTAACTCATTTATGATTTCTATTGAAATTTGCAGAGATGGAGAGAGGAAAAGTATCAGTGTTGAAAGGTTTGTGTTTGTTCTCGTAGATTTCGGCTGATTAGGCCTACACATCAAGTTACTGTTTTATTTCTTTTTAAGTCATTTCTCAAAGTTCCTTTGACACACTATTATCTCATGATTTAGAGAACGACATATCACTGAATGTGAAAAAACTGGATAGTTGTTTTACAGGTATAGAAGCTGTTGTTTCAATACACATGCAGTGTCAGAGTCTTGAGAAGATAGAGCAACCTTCCAGTGTATTTAGATTGACTTTGACCGTCACCATGGAAAGTGCCACACAACATCGACCTTGACTTAGGTTCCTACTGTTAGAAGAAGAGAAACTTGCCCTAGGTTTCTTCCTCTCCTGGTTTCCTGGTTTCTCTTCTGAAGTGAATGGGATTATTGCTAGCCATAGCATAATATAATCTCACAAACTTCCTTCATAATTTTGACATACTTTATGCATAAAAAAGGTTTATGTTGGAAATTGATGTCAGATGAGATCACTTAACGAATTTGAAACATGACTCGATTTTTTAAAAAGTAATATACAACCAACTGTATACTTAATTTGACAAACAATTATTTTATGCTTTCCAGTACAGCATTCAGCTGAACTAGTGGTATTGGAATTAGTTGACAGAACAATTTTATGGCTTTAGACAATAGTGAAACTCAACTCAATATATTTTTAGATCTATCCAAAGCTTTTGATACATTAGACCATGTCATTTTGTTAAACAAATTAAATTATTACAGAATCAATGGCATAGCATTTGGTTTATTTAAAAGCTATCTAGAAAACCGTAAACAGTATGTGTTTGTCAATGATGTCAACTCAGAAACGCTAAATATAATTACGGGTGTATCACAAGGGTCTCCTCGGCCCATTACTCTTCATAATATATGTAAACAATTTACCAAAGGCTAGTAATAAATTTAACAATATCTTTTTATCTTATTTAACAGTATTTAACTCTATCGACGACACTAGAAGTATTTAGTCAAATTGAATCTAACGAAAGCGTTGACTTTCTAATCAATAATGAATTATGTAACATTAATGATTGGCTATGTATAAATAACTATTCCTCAATGTGAATAAATCCAAGTATATAATTAATAAAATAGGTAATTAAACACTAGATCTTTTACAACTAAACATCAATGGTGTACGAATTGAGAAAGTCGAAAGTTTTTACTTTTTAGGCTTGACAGTAAATGGAAACCTAAATTGGAAAAACCATGTTGACAGGATCTCCAATAAATGTTCCAAAACATTAGGAATATTAAATAAATAAAAAAAATATTTTTTTACCAACCCAAATTAAATTATGAGCACTGAATGAATAACACAAGTATCTACAACATTTATCTACAAATAATGTAATGGTTTCAAGTAATAAATAAGGAGGTGGCTCCTAGGATAGTGGTCAAATTTGACCTTCATAGGAGTCTCCCTGTCCTGTAATAATGACCACCATTAATACTCAAACATTAGCATTTTATGATTTGGACTACTTGTTCAGTGTCCTCTTTCTGCTGCATGTCAGAATTGACAAGCAATTACCTTCTTATGAAGAGATTTTGTTTCAGAACGTTTCCAGCATTGTGTCGGCCGGCCGAGCTGTACAAGAAATGTTATGAACTGAGCGAGAAACTCGCAGAAGATCTAAAGGAGGAATCAATAATGGTAAGGTGTTTAGTATAGATGTCATCTAGTATCAATTTCAACTGTCACGTCAGAAATGTTAAGATCACACTGTATGATGAATCTAGACTGAATTTATCTTGATTTTACATTTGCCTGATTAGTTCTGGGAAAACGAAGAGCGATTATGAAAGTCTTAGATGAGTCTCCTGTCATTATTTGTTATGTCCATTGATATTTGTTCATTGGTTGGATCTCAGTTTACCTACATGTCCTCAGGGTAAAACTGTCACACTCAAGTTGAAGACTGTCAAATTTGAGACGGTGACACGTGGCCAGTCGTTGCTGATTCCGACCTCTGACCTGGAGCAGATTTACTCCACAGCAAGAGACTTGCTCCGGGCAGAAATGCAGAACTCTGCTCCAGAGCCACTCCACCTGAGGCTCATGGGTAATAATTATTTGGTTTCTATGTTTTTGTGATATTTTTCTGATGAAATGTGAAATAGAATGTTCATCATAAGTGTCTTTGTTCTTTTCCAATGGTTGTAATAAAGCAAAACAAATATATGATTGATTGATCAGTTCTTAGAGGTGTAAAAACAATTTGGCTGATTAATTAATAATTTAAAATGGTTGTTATATGATCACAAGTCAATGATAATTTCAGTAATTATATTTTCGTAATACAGTCGAACCGGTCTGGGCGACCAGCGAAAGTGGTTGGTGGTCGCACAAGACAGGTAGTCGCACAATACAGGTTGTTGGTTTTTTGGTGTATGTATATTTGCCATATTGTATATATGTATTTGGACATTGTTTGTTTTTGGTCACCCAAAAACAATGCAAAAATGTATTCTGTTTGTGTGCCATAAATTTTCTGACGCCTGTAAATATACTGTTCGGTGTTCCTATAAAAAATATTATTTTGAAAACATTAACACGAACACATATGCAGCAAGTCGAAAGATAATGCCACAAAACATTTTGCCTGCCATCAGATGTGCCGTCTTGCGATTATAGATGGCAACTAAACGCATGTTGATTACCCATATGACAAATATTGACACAAACGTTTTATGTACAGCTAATATGACGTTTAATGATCTTTTTTATAAAGAACAACTCTAAATTCATCTATTATTGCTTGATCGATTGTCAGCTGTCAGTGTGTTCTGGTCACCCATGACAGGTATTATAACTGGTTTATGTGGTCGTTGGTCGTGTTTGACAGGTGGTCACTCATTGGAGGTACATTATTATTTGAAACAGTCTGTGCCTAAGATTGTGGTCACCCAAGACAAAATTTACTGTACATACAGCAATATCTGTACCAGTGTGTATACAGTGCGTGCGTGCGTGCTTGCGTGCATGCGTGCGTGCATTTATGAAATAATGTTCTCTTGCTTATTGACTATGATGAACATTTTCAGTGCTAATATAAGGTAATTATTTTTGTAACAGTTTTATAAATTTTTCGTTGTAATCCCAAAAATCTGCTTATTATCTTGGGGAAGTGTCCCTGATAAGAGATATGTGGTTACGTTTTAGGCGTACGGATGTCGAATCTGAGCAAGTCACAACAAACAGCTCCAAAACAGGGCACAATAGTCGGCTGCTTCAGGAAGATAGATACGAGGGGATCGGAACGTTACACAGCTGGAGAACTAGGGAAGCTGGTCAGGCAGGATGTCATTGGTACAGCGACACAAGGTGGTGTAAAACGTGTGCCATTGTATGGTGATCTCAACTATGGCGATGGAAACCAAACTACAAGGCGTCATTGTCATGACGGTGAGATTGCAATGAACCAAGAAATGTTTTCGAATGTTAAAAATGGTAAAAATGCGAGTGAATCATTCGGGGACATTGACAAGATGACAACAAATGAAGATTTGTTGGACAATGGCACAAGTGAAGGATCGACTGTCTGTGATCAGTGGCTTACTCCAAGTGAAGACACACAGAAGGTATTTGATGAAATATCAGCACAGCAAAGGAAATTCTTTGAGGATGCACAACTTAACTCACAACGAGATGGTTTGGTGGATGTGACATGTGACAGAGTTGTGCCTTCTGGTCCAGACCATGTGAGCACAGCTCGTCAAGATGTAAGCGTTGCTTCCAGGACGAATTATTCAAAACACGTGGCCAACCGACCCGGAACATCGCAACAGTGTAGCCCAGCCGAGAACCCCACTGCAGACATGTTTACATGTCCAGTGTGCAACATTCCACAGAGAGGCTGTGACCTCGCCGGGTTCAACAGTCACGTCGACTCATGTCTCAGCAAGCGAGCCGTACGAGAATTGCTGGAAGCTGACAAGAGAGGGCAACATTCGGTGTCTTGTTCCAAACGGTGAGGCAGGCAGGATGTTTGCTTAACTAGCTTTGTGCAATGTCGACTGGCACTGTTTGACATGTGAGGTGTTCTATCGACCTACCAGCCATCCCATTTGTTTAGTCTCCTGCATCTTTCAAATATCAGGTAGCTCAGAACACAACAGTGTTTTGTTGGTAAAACTAAGTTTAACCTGGGCAAGTGCTTTCTCTGTTGCTGCTCCTAAAATCTGGAATGAACTCCCCATCATCTTAGCATCACTGAAACTGTAGCTACCTTCTGCAACAAATATCAAGATATATTATTTTCGTAATGGCATTTCCACCTTAAGTCCTCGGCGGCCCCTCATTCTGATGATGATCTTTGTGCATCCCTGTTCATGGTAACATTAATAACGATTGTGATTTGTTTCATCTCCGAGCTCAGTTTGAGAAGATTTAGGTGCTATAAAAGCTTTTTATTATTATTTAATATGACAAATTTATAAGTAAGCATTGGAAACCAGATGCGCGACCACATAGGACGTATAAGACTACATAGGACATATACGACCACGTAGGACATATACGACCACATAGGACATAAATAGACACATATTGTCCATGTAGACAAACCATATTAAAAATTATAAACCAACCCTATTTAAACAAACCATTTGTATAAAAAATATATGTAAACAAAGAATATGTATTCAACCACTTATGTATACAAACCATATGTATAAAAACTATGTATATAAACTGTATATAAACAAACCATTTGTATACATACCATATGTAAACAAACCATTTGTATACAAACCATATGTATACAAACGATATTTAAACAAACCCTGTGTAGATCAACCGAATGTAAATATAAAGCATATTTTAACAATAATACAAATGATATGTAAACAAACCCAGTACTTATTCACAACATAATAGTAATTGAAAACAAAAAGGTATACTCAAACTTTTAAAAAGCATACAATATATAGAGAACAAAGACAACCACTTCAGAGCTTCACATTGTTGGTTAATGTTACAGCAAGAATCTAGATCTAATTGGCACATTTTCTGTTTTCAGTTCGACTGAGGAAGACAATGAAAAGCGAAGTGTTAAAAAAAGAAGAACAGCTTTGACGCCGGGTCTCGGGAAACATCACAACATACAGAGCTTCTTCAAAGAACCACCTTGCTGATACAAACTCTGTGAAGAAGCTGACCTGACAGTGGATTTGAACTACTGCAATAATCACATTGTAAAACATATCTTATGCTTTATGTGTGCATGCGTGCATGCATAGCTTATATTGTAGCTTATATTGTATTATATTATATTATATTAATATTACAACAATACTGATATGTGTATGTGCCTCAGCATAAAACCACAAATGTAATACACCAATATAATTTTTTTTAAATACATACCTGAAGGTGGCAAATCCTTTTAGTGTGGGAGAGATTATCCATGGTTATTTACATATATGACATTTGTTGTTTTATTGAATATTTCTCGTGATAATGAATTTTCATGATCAAGCACTTCTTTCAACATTTCCAAAAGGTTTTTGTGAGGTAGTGAAAGTTCTATAGGTAAACCAAAACGTTTTGGATATGTTGAAAGAACTGTTTGATCATGACATTTGTGTATCTCTGCCATGTTTGTTTGCTGTTATGAACTATGTAATATTAAACATGCAAGATGTGAAATGTATAATGGGTTTTGCATTTAATGTGACATCTGTAGAAATTGTAAAGTATGTCTTCCTGAACGCAGTAAATATGCATAGGTGGCTAAGTGCCCACTGATAGGTAATTTTTATTCTAAACATTGACATTAAAATTGTGGGACTTTTCGGTCACATAATTTATTTACATATTTTAATTTATTTCATATTTGATGTATTGCTTGGAATTTGTGGGTGGGTGGGGTGTGTACATGGTCACACTCCCAGTGCCACGTACACAGTAAGACACACATGGACAAACACAGTGACAATTGTACGCATGCACTCTACGCACGTTAAATATTTTCCCTGCTTGTGATTATTATGAACAGTTGTTATATTTTCGTCCGATAAATGGCAATGTGGTGTTTTTACAGAGTGCACCGATGTGTCACAACAGTGCTTCCATCTGGCGATCAGTTTAGTAATAACTATACAAAAATATGTTTCAAAAGTAACCAATTTATTAAGTAACATTTAATCAATACTTGCTATGGATTTATTGTCAATTTAACATTAACTCGTTATGCAGTTAAAGAATTGGAAGCTTACTGATTTGAAATAAATCAATTACAATTAAATATTGGTGTCATGCATACAACTACAATAAAATTGACGAAGATGTACGCGGTGTGCTGAAAACCGTCTCGCTATTACCTCTGTGGCTAGCTTCCACGCACGTAATTTGGGAGTGGTCGTTGTTGTAAAAATGACGACTCCGTTTGATCCCAAAGGTAGACGATTTTCAAAACGAAGTCCTGTTCATGGATGTTCGTTGGATTTCCATGTTTCAAAATGTCTCAGTAATATTTGGACCAGTTTCTCAGGGGATAGTACTTCGAGGGAGCAATTATATGTCACAATATTGGTACCGTAAATAACCCAAGATGTGTCCCGTTACTGCTGTGAATAATTACGTCCCACCCATAGACATAAATAGAACACCCGTTAGTAAAACAAGACCACTGAGCTCTTATCAGTTGACACACGATAAAGTGATGCGGGCATGGACCAGTGACGTTCATGGCATGCTGCTGCACGGCAAGAACCCACTGGAGGGCCAGTGTTTATATTGTACAGCACCCAGTCTTCTCATATACAGTACTAATAAGAGATTATTACTATATAGCTATATATATATCTAATACCTTATTACGTGCACAATATATCCATGCACCTTGTATATCAAATATCATAACATATTAACTATAACAGTAGCACCACTAAACATGATCAAATCTGAACTTTCTGAAGTGCTCTATACATGTATTAGCTAATGACTGCAAGTGGTCAAAATCTCATTAAGCCCTGTTGAACATTCTTCTCTAAGGTCCCACAAATATATTTTTCCCATCTTCCAACACATTCCCAGCTGCTCCATCACAGCCATTTCCACCTGCAGATCATGATCTTTCTTGAATGTTATCTGGCCAACTTGCCCAAGGACACGCCTCATGCAAAGAAATGTGCTCTGTCATTTAAGCTGTCAATTGTTTTAGTAGGCAACCTTTCACATGGTTTGTCAAACAAATGCAATGAATGTTGCAATGTGTACAGAATGATTTATATGATAGTGGTTCATACAACGATGAAAAGGCAAACGACGACCAAAAAGGGAGAGTCTCATTAAATGCAGATGACTTAATAAAGAACAAAAATCTTATTAATGAGCTGACATCTAGTAGAATTTTAAAAAAGATTTACAAATATGCATACACGCACGCACACATTATTTATAAAACTGAATCCTACCCCTATAACATTTTATGTTGCACCCAATCAATGTGACTACTGGGAAACACTTGATGTACGCTACCCCCAAGAAAAACAAACGTATCTGTAATATATTGATGTTTCAGAACATTTTCGAAACTGTTACATTTATTCACATATACACTAACACAGCACAATCATTTGCGACATAAATTACCTGAAAATAACGAGATGTTAAATCCTGTCTTCTGTCGATTCGTACAGCTGTAAGCCACACAGGAAATAATCATATCCATTGTTATTAATTAGTCTGGTGGCCATGTCCCATTAAGAACAAATGACAATGACAAATCTTCAAGTTAATTGGTTCCTGGTGTCATCTTCACTGGCTACTAGCCCGATAAGTTTATACTTCTCTGGTAGCCACCTCATCTTCATTGCTTTTGTTTGCCTTATATTGTACATGATGATGGTGATGAGGAAATAAATTAACTTACTCCTTACTTACTTACATATGTTAGATAACTATTTATAACATGCTATGTTCACACTATAAACAGTACTACCCTATGTGTCATGCAGTGGATGCAACTGTTTCTGCCGTGCAATGAAATGCCGGCCAGTGGTCCACGCCTGCTTCACTGCAGTGAGCTCGCTTATCGCTTTTGTTTATAGGGGGATGATTAATGATGTAACTCTATGGTCCCACCCCATAAATCACATAGGGGTAAGACCACAGTTGACGAATGTAGGGTGTATGAAATTGTGAAATGGGAACTTAATAAATTCATATTGTGTGACATGAGTGCCTTTGAGCAGGGATATTCACAGGTTTGTTTGTAGAAGCTATTGGCTGTGAAACAGTGCATTTTTTAAGAGTTTAACTGGCGGAGGGAGATTCCAATTCAAATAATGTAGTGACAAAAAGAATCAATTCCAATTGAATTGCAATTCAATCCCAGTTCAATCGATTCCAATCCAGTTCCAATTCAATTCCAATTAATTTCCAATTCAATTCTAATTCAATTCCAATTAGCAGACTTCAAGTCAATCTGTTTTGATTTTGATCAATTCCATTCCAATTCAAAATTTTTTTTATCAGTTAATTTCAGAATGGATCCCAGGTTTAGGGCCAAAGTCACCCCAGCGGTATATGGGCACCTCGGTTTGCTCCCTACTTTTTCACATTATCGTTGTAAATAATAAAATACTTATACAGATTTATACATTATGTAGAGTCCCAGCTTATAATATGTAGTTGATATGCACAGCAGACACTATTCTTATTGAACATGCAAACAATTTGGGCCAAAGTCACCCCAGCCTATGGGGTGACTTTGGCCCAGCATAAATTGTAGAATTTGAATACCTTGCTGTGGAACAATTTTGCTGTCAAAGTGGTGATCATCTCAGTCGGTTGACTAATATTAGTATCTTGGTTCTTTGCTTTATCACCAAGGATACAAGTTTTCCAGAGCAATCTTTAAAAAAATGGACCAAAATCACCCCAGTTTACGGTATTACTAATAGTTACACAATTAACCACTAGCATATTCTTCAATGTTTTCTAAATTAGATGTGTTCCAAATGCCTCTAAGCTAACCAACACCATGAGCTGCCAATTTATTTAGCGAGGCAGACAAAATTTCCACAGACAAAGTTTCTCTTATTAATTTTACCTCAGCTATATAATACAGTATTATGCATAAAAGTATGACATTATTATACTGCATTTGCCATAGACCATCCAAACACTTTCGCCATTCATAGGTAAGCTACATGACAATATTAACATGTTATGTGTTCAGTATGTGTTCAAACCACTTAGAACACCAACACAGACGATACAACCCTCTAAAAGACGAATGGGTGCTAGTGTCTCCCCATCGCATGAAGCGACCTTGGAAAGGTCAGACGGAGAAGACCCCAGAAGATCACATCCCCAGTCATGATCCCAAGAACCCACTTTCCCCCGGTGCAGTCCGGGCAGGTGGGAAGGTATGTCATGGTTGAAGGATTCCGTTTGATTAAAATCCAGCAGATGTGAATCATTGGAAATGTTGCCAAAATTACATTATGGTTCTCATTTCTTAGGTTTACTTAGGTTCTTCCTGACTGTACGCAGTGGCCTCAGTGGTCAGATCTTCAACTTTCCCTTGGAATGCTCTACAACTTCCTGGCAAGGCGGCTTTGTAGTTGTAGAGAAACTCCTCAGTACTCTAATGTCTATTTAGATGATTTTTAAATGAGTTGACACTTGTTATATTTGCCCTTTCAGAATTTACATTGACCTGCTGTACACGGTCAGACAAGAACGTCTGGATCCATCTTAGTGTGTAATACTCTATGCCATACGATTTAAGTTTGCCTATCAATCTTTTATGAGGGACGGTGTCAAATGCTTTCATGAAGTCCAAATGTACTACATCTATAGATTCTTCTCTATCTAAAGCTTCGGTCCATGAGTCAATAACGTCATTGGCTTATTTTTATGTACTATCTTGTAAAGTAGAAATAAGAAGACTACATTTTATGGAATACAAGTTGCATATAGGTTTGACATCATTAAAATTCTTAGCTGACTAACTAGGTTTATTTATGCTAAAATTAATAAATTGTTTTCAGGAGTACATGACTTTTTGTAAAGTTCTAATAATCTTGAAGAATCTTGTTGCTGTCTTCAAGGCGGTGTTAAAAATACACCTTTTTTATGCAGCCTTTGTAACATTTCTGTCGAAAACTGCAATGACTTTTTCATGACATTGTCTTTTATTTATTTAACATATTGAACATATTTTATTTACTTTAACCTTGCTAGCACCATTAAACAGATATTTACCAGACAAATGGTACGTTAATGTCTTATTTATTATAAAAATAATTTTTGCAAAAGAATTGTCAATCATTGAATAATTTTGTGTTCACTGCGTATACTCTATGTACACACCTCCAACTCCAAAATAAGTCTAATCAGTATGTTTCTGCTGATGCTTTTTACAGTGGAAGACAATGTGTGTAATATCTGCCTGTTTAGGTGACTCCTGTCTACGAGAGTACGTACATGTTCGAGAATGACTTTCCTGCTTTACTTGAAGCTGGACCAACTCCCGGTAATTTAATGATGCATTTGTGTTTAATTTTCATATTACTTAAACTAACTAGCATCAGTGAACATGTTGCAGAGTTAAATACTAACAAATATTAGGTGGCACAGCAGTTGGAACGTTGTACTCTCAATTGAGAGGACACATGTTCAAATACACTTGCTGTAGTTTCAAAGCTTGGGCAATTTCATTCACTTTGCCTCAATCCATTCAGCTGTATAAATGAGTACCTCACTTGTGGATATGTGAATAAATAGTCCTTGTACAGTAAAAACGGTGTGGCTGATTGCTTCCCACAGAAGTCAAGTTGGTGTTGCCAGGGGGTGAAGTGTAAAGCGGTCTTAAGGAACTGGATACTGTGTTATATAAGAACTTATCTTTACATACCTTTGGGTTTATGTTCTCTGACAATACGTATGTGTAACTTATTCACACTGTATTACTGACTTATGCAGGGTATTTTGATTTACATATTTGTTTATATAGTATGTAAATACTGTCGTGAAATTACGTTTTTCCAACGGTGGTCAGAGATTTGAAATTAAACTAAAATAACAAAAAAATAGGAATAAATTCTTACTACTTAAGTTAATTGCACAGGTTTTTAAAAAAAAATTTTCACTTTATGAATTTAAACAGTTTCAGACTTTTCCTTTTTTATGGTTCGCTTGGCCCTAAATTTGAACCCTAACCTCAGAAATGAATTTTTATACATTTACCTCATCTTACATTCTGTGCAGGAGGCAGAATATTTTGGTTACTCCTTTTTTGAATAAATTTTTTATCTACCCTTGTTTTTATTCAAAATATATGCAACCAAAACAATATAAAATATCCTTTATCTGGATATTTATAAGTGAAATTTTTCCGTTTTATTGGGTCTACTTTCAGGGCCTCCTGAACACCCATTGCTAAGGTCTGAGTCTGCGAACGGGTCGTGTCGGGTGATGTGTTTTCATCCACGCTCGGACATGACTCTGCCACGGATGTCGATCGCTGAAGTCCGAGCCGTGATAGATCGGTGGGCAGAGGTCAATGTGGAGCTGGGACAAACACATGCTTGGGTGCAGGTGAAAGATCGTAAATATATATAATCTGTTGTCTGTGTTATATTAAGGTAGTTTCTGGCTGTGTCTGTCTGTTTCCTCATTTCTCCGTCAGTTTCTCTGTCTGGCATTTTTAGGCATCCCCAGGGGCCATGGGAAGGTTCGTACATGATTCCCCGGGCTGGGGGTATTACGAAGGAACCAATGTGGATGTTTGACGTAGATTACATAACTCAGAACAGCAGGAGTTCATTGTTACATACAATTGTTGGCAAAGCTATATATGTTTTCTATGATTGTTTCGAGTTACATGATCAATGTCAAACGCGCACATAAGTTCCTTCATACAGTATGAATGCTTCATAAAACCAACAGTTGTACATAATTTTTTGGACAAGAAGTTGTCACTCCCTTTGGCATTACCCTACAAAAACTTGAGTCATGAGCTCTTGCCGTGACTACCTTTTCTCCAATGCAATGCCAAGGTAACTCACTGTTACACTTAAGGTTTAATGGAATTTACAAGCTGGGCCTGATTTACTCCATGTCTATCCTTTCCCGTTTCCAAAGGCTATCCAATCTTGCCTTAAAGGCATTGGTTGTTGTGGCGGTTACAACATGGTTTGGTAGTTTGTTCCAGTGATTAACCATTCTTTGGCGAAAAAAATTCTGCCTAACTTGTAGCCTTGATCTTGTTTTGAAGAGTTTTAGCGAGTTTCCCTGAAGTGAGCTGGTTTCTGTTAGCTGGAAATATTGTCCATATTGTATATGTTCCTTCCCTGTCAGTAGTTTGTAACATTCGATCAAGTCTCCTCCCAGGCGCCTCTGCTTCAATGAATATTGATTTTGTCTTTGAAGTTGCTCTTCATATGGCATGTGTTTGATGTTTTGTACCAGCTTAGTGGATCACCTCTGTACTTTTTCGAGTTGTTTAACAAGGTATGGGCTCCAGGCTTGTATACAGTGTTTTAGGTGCGGCCGGACGTAAGTCTTATACAAAATACTGTAACTTTGAGTATCCAAATAATGAAAACTCCTTTTGATGGATCTAGGTTTGGCTAAATGTCTCGCACATTCTTTGAGTATCTTTGGGTTAAATTTGTCTGGTCCTGGAGACTTGTGTGGTTGTAATGTAACTATGCATATAACTTTTTGTATACATCCTCCACATTAAATTCTTTATCATAGACAACATCTTCATCACTCGCTCTACTGGCGAATGCTGGAGGGTCAGTATCTTCCTGCACAAAAACAGATTTGAAAAAGTCACACAACACTTCTATAGTCTCCTTGTCAGTATCTGTCTTGCCTCCATGTTCCTTATCAAGCTGTGACACACCAACCTTCACTTTCTGGCTCTCATATATCCATAGAATTTCTTTGGATTTTTCTTGAAATTTTTCACAAGCTTCTTCTCATAGTCTGCCTTTGCTTGCTTGCACACATTAGTCGCTGAATTTCTCTGTTTTGCATACTCCTCGTAGTCTATGTTTCTACCTGTGGGCACATATTATTTTGCCACAGTTCATGTTTCTTCTTAACAGACTTGCGAACTAGTTTTGTCATCCATGGTTTACTCTGTTTATTTCTTTTGTTTTTAATTTAAAAAAACTTTTCTAGTCTACCCACGTGTGTTTTTTTAACAAGACCCAACATTAATTTCCACATTTGTCTTCAAATAAACTATCCAAATCTATTTCTTCAATGTTTGTCCCTATCAAACCATAGTCGCCTCTCCAGAAATTCTGTTTCTCCTCTACCTTGTCACTTTCTCCTCTGCCTTGTCACTTTCTCCTCTACCTTGTCACTGTTTTTATTGAGATCCATGTGGGACCATAACAAGCCTACATAATCGCTCTTGCCTAGTGGGGCTAGGTATATATCAGATTCAGCTTGGATGGCTCTTGCCCCTCTTTCTATCTTGTTGCTTCAGTAACATGCTGAACCAGGAACATGTCCTGCATCTTCTCCAAAAGTCTGTAAGGAAAACTACCTTCTGTATAGTCTGTATGGTATTGTACGAAGTCCACCTCGACTAGTATATTATATATTTAATAAAAATAAATGATGCAAAAAATGCCATTATGCATTACCTGTTATATACATTAATTCATAACACATAACTATTACATGATTGCAGTGCTTGGTATTACGTGTCACCTCATAACTTAAAAAATAATTATAATAAACACGTTTTTAGCAGGATACACCCAAATTCTTTAAACTGTTTGTAAGTATCAGATATTTAATTTGATGTTATTATAGCACTGCAGTCACAAATTGTATTGTTTTGTCAATGAAATATTTAATGTAATGTTGTTGTTGAAATTATTTGTTGTCGCCACCTGATTTTCGTAGCTATTGGCCATTGAATGTAACTTTGCTTTTTGACAGATCTTTGAGAATAAAGGTGCTGTGATGGGCTGTTCCAACCCTCACCCTCACTGCCAGGTAAGGGGTTCTTATATGTGTGTGTGTGCACATCTTTCATAATATAATACAAGTGAATAGATTAGTGTTACTTGGTAAATCCTTTGGAAACCCAACATGGCCTTATGAGAAGGACCACCTGGTGCTGTATTGTACTTTATACCATATACAAATTGTACAACATACTAATATAAAGTTAGTGTGTGTGATATAACATGTCAGTGCTGTACTGGAAAAGAACAACAGCTTCAAAGATGTATTAAGAACAGAACGGTACAAGAACCGTACAGAATAGAAGAAATTGCTTTTTTCTCACTGACAGAAGTTCTAGTGTCACTAGAGTTCCTACCTGGAGTACAATGAGCAGGTATTGTAAAGGATATAATTGTCCTTAGTCAATAAAAGCTGACACAAGATATGTGTGACTCATATGACACTTCAGAAGAACAACTATCAACATTGTGACAACTTGGTGACAGTGACATCTTTTCATTGACCCTTGGCAGTAGCACAATGGGTGAGTAGTGCCAGTGGACAATAGGCAGTCTCCAGGTGTTGACCACTGGAAGCAATGGGTAGTTTTTTTGACATTGAGTAATTAGCAGCAACAATGACCTCACTATCCCCATGTCACTCGTCCACTATAAAAGACAGTTTGACCACAAGTCTGGTCATAACCTGATCATCAGCAGAATGACTGAGTCCTATGCTACGATGCAGCCCAGTGAGTTAGCGACAACTTTGTACGCCATTCAGCGTAAGTTCGATAACGCCATCCACCAGATAGGGTGCATCGACCAGAAGATCGCAGACATGAAAGTCCGACTTTCCCGAATCAATCGTGGCTCCACCTACTGGCAAACGAGGAGCCAACAAGTATCGACACTGCAAGGCGTAAGACGCATGTATATGAAGTACGCGCAGAAACAAGTCTCGATTCTCGATACTTGTGCACATCATCTAGCGGAGCTCGCAGCACTAGAGGATGTTGGGAGTGGAAAGACAGAGTGTGTGTAATGCACACATGAAAACAAAAGGTTCTTCTCAGAGCCAGCCATATTGTCCAGAACAGAGCAATTATACCATGGGTCTGTACATGCATGAGTGCATGTGTGTGTGTGCATGCGTGCGTGTGTGCGTGCGTGCACAGGGAAGATATGTAAAACTCCTTTTAAATTTATTTCACTGGGGCAGTTCACCTCACAACTGTCTATTGGATCTAAGTGAACCTTGAAAGTTAGTCAATCTCATAACCTTATCTCGTAGGTCATAATTCCAGATATGGGCAAGTTCGTTCCTCCCAAATGAGCCAGCAGTGAAGGACAGAACGCAGCGGGAATATTACGAGAAAAATAAGGCCCCACTTCTTGTCGACTATGTCAATTTGGAGATAGAGAAGAAGGTATTGTTGTTATTAGTTAAAGTGTGTAGGCTGCTTTCCTGCAAAGAAGCGCAAAACAGCTGGTAGGGTCGATCAAGTCTGGGGTCTTAGGCTTAGCTCTAGACTCCAGACTGTGATCTTGGCTAAAGCTCCATGCTTTCATTGTTTAATCCGCTGTAAGAAATGTCCAAGGTTAGTTGCATCAATTCATTCAAAATTAATTCGGATGCATTGAGACCATGTGGCCTCTCTCAGTGTCTAGGTGTGTTTCGAGTGGTATGCTAGATTAGATTTGTTTTGAAGACACTGGAAGATGTATAAAAATATTTAAATGTTGACATAAATTACCAGTTATGCATCCACTTGGAGAAAAAAAATTTCTGTGTGTAAAATGAACGTTTGTTATAAGTTTGTTGTAAGTAGAGCAAAATATTTTGTCTTTCAGCAAAATAAAATGATTATGATGAAAATGTAATATTCTTGCATCAAGGAATAAAATGAAAATGCACAAACTGAAATAGTGCGACCAATGTCACAGCCAGATGTCTCCCTCTAGGCTTATGTAGCTTTTGTGATTATAGGAGCGCATTGTGGTTGCCAATGACGACTGGGTGTGTGTCGTACCCTACTGGGCGGTGTGGCCATACGAGACGTTGCTGTTACCACGGCGACATGTTCTACGGATAGAAGACCTTACTGACCGGGAAAGGAATGGTAAGGACTGGCCCAGGGGGGAGGAAGGACTGGCCCAGAAGGAGGAAGGGACTTTCAAAGGGAGAGAAAGGGCTGGCCCAGGGGGAAGAAGGGACTGTCCAAGGGGGAGGAAGGACTAGTCCAGTGGAGGAAGGAGTGGCCATGGGTGAGAAAGGACTGGCACAGGGGAGGAAGGACTGGCCCAGTTGAGGAAGGACTGGCCATGGAGGAGGAAGTACTGGCCCGGGAAGGAAGGACTGACCCAGGGTGAGGAAGGACTGGCCCCGGGGAGGAAGGACTATTCCCTCAGGGTGAGGAAGGACTGTTCCCCAGGGTGAGGAAAGACTGTTCCCCCAAGGTGAGGAAGGACTGTTCCCCAGGGTGAGGAAGGAATGTTCCTCCAGGGTGAGGAAGGACTGTTTCCCCAGGGTGAGGAAGGACTGTCCCTCCAAGATGAGGAAGGACTGTCCCTCCAAGATGAGGAAGGACTATCCCATGGTGAGAAAGGACTGCCATTTTGGAAAGGAGGACTGTCCCAGGAGGAGGAAGGACTGGCACAGGGTGAGGAAGGACTGGCCCAGGGGGAGGAAGGGCTGGCCCAGGGAGGGGAAGGATGATCACTTACACAAATACAACAGAGTACAACTGTCTATAGCTATGTTCCATGCACATTAGCTTTTTCGTAAACTTGTAATGCAGAATTGTAGCTGATGTAAAGTCCTACCAGTACAATCTCCAACAAAACATGTTCCCTCAATTGTAAGGTGTGTACCACCAGGTGTTGATGTGTACCACTAGGTGTTGATGTGTACCGCCAGGCATTGATGTGTATCACCAGGTGTTGATGTGTACCACCAGGTGTTGATGTGTACCACCAGGTGTTGATGTGTACCACCAGGTATTGATGTGTACCTGCCATTTTATCTGTCTGACAGCATTGGCTGACATCATAAAGCAACTCGTGACAAGATACGACAACCTGTTCAACGTCTCCTTCCCCTACTCCATGGGTTGGCACGGTGGGTGCAGATAACCATATTTGAAGGAGAATCTTACTACGAACTTGTAGTTAAACCTACCAATGCAGTCTCTTCATGTCATAAGATCAGTAATTAAAGAAGTGTTTTTGTCATTTAAATCAACCAATTGCAACCAATCTGAATTTGTATGTACATTTCTTGTGACATTTGTGTAATACAATGGTATCTGTTGCTTTAGTGTATATCACTATGGAAAATATATGTCACTAAAATGTCATTAAGATATGATACTACTTGCTTATGTTAGTTATTACTGTTATCCAATGTCTGATAAAGTGTAAATGTCTTTTAAAATGGAAATTATCAAAATATTCATTGGGTGCAGATAGCAAGTAATCAAATGGGGAAAGACCGCAATTGTTTTGGATGGCAAATCTCGATTGGCAGTCTTGCACTCTACCCTCGAGCCACCACGCCACATATACATACATACATATATATATATATATATATATATATATATATATATATATATATATATATATATATATATATATATATATATACCTGATCTCTCCACACATTCTTGTTGTACATCAGTGAGGAGACCTCTGCTGGCTCAACATGTACATTTCTGGTGAGCAGATTAGGGTACAACAGGGCTTTACTGCCCCACTCAGCTGTACCTCTAGGAGGCTTTCCTGCCCCGCCCAGTTGTACCACTAGGAGGCTTTCCTGCCCCACCCAACTGTACCACTAGGAGGCTTTCCTGCCCCGCCCAACTGTACCACTAGGAGGCTTTCCTACCCTGCCCAGCTGTACCACTAGGAGGTTGTCCTGCCCCGCAGGGGAAAGACCACAATTGTTTTGGATGGCAAATCGGAGCAGAGTTGACTGATATCAGCTGTAAAGCCTTGTTGCCACCAGGGGGCGTCTGACTACATCTGTACCCCTGGCAGATCGACCTGTTGAAACTTGGCACTTTCACTTGTTTATTCAGATTTACCGGGAACTTAACTTTAATTGGTAGCATTTGGGCACGTCTTGTTCCCAGAAACACGTCAACCAAGACAGGAATTAGGATAAAGTACAAATGATTCAACATCAACACTTTGCATGGGATAAACTGACAAATCCACATTTCGTCAAGTTGCTGGGGGTAACACCAGCATTTGCCTAGAGACTTCATTGTCAGAGCTCCTGCGTTAGCTCAAGATTGGGCTGTTTGGAGTATTGAGACTTGAGAGCATGTGTTTGACACAGCTGATGCAGAACCCGTGGGGGTTTTGTAGAATGAAACCATTCGCTCTGTGAGTCCATGTCAGTTTTTCCACTTCCCTGTGGTGGATCTTTCACTTCCCCTGGCATAGACACCAGATAGAAGGGACCAACGGCTTTCGGTGTCTCTTCCAAAAGACACAGGCAGTGTGGGGTGAACAAAATTGCCTAAGTGTCGAAACGACAGCGGGTGGACTTGAACCTATGGTCTCCCTGCTGTGCATATGAACATTCATGTGACCTTTGTACCTGACAGGGGCGCCCACTGGTGAGTATATGAAGCGAGACAACACACACTGGCAGTTGCATGCGATGTATTATCCTCCTCTTCTTCGGTCAGCCTCCGTGAAGAAGTTTATGGTCGGGTACGAAATGCTGGCACAACCACAACGTGACCTGACTGCGGAACAGGTGAGGGCTCTATAGGTGTCTGTGGTTCTACTTTGTGTCCAACACTCGGCACTTTCTGTTAAAGCTGCCTCTGCTGTTCATTTAGCACCTCGCGAATCAGGTTCGTTGATGTTCACATTGATGGTGCATGAATAGGTTAAGTAATATGTGCAGTTGGTTTACTAAAAGAGTGTGTTCTTTTTGTTAAAGTCATCGAAAAGAAATGACTTTGATCATTTGACTTGTGAAAGAATGATCACCCTTGTGCTACAACATATATTGCCGGACAACTAAAAAAAATTTTTGCTAATTTTTACTGCACCCAGTAAAAAAATATTTAATGGTTTGTCCGATGAGTTCGCCAAAACTAAGTAACAGATTTGTACATCTGTGGATACTAGACAGGTAATTTTTGCAAACCGAAATGAGTCTGAAAGTTTGAATTGAGGAGGGACCTACGTCTGGCTTGTCTGTATATATGTTGTGGTTATTAAAACGTAATAGTCGTACAAAGACTCATTATGTAGTTAGCATTTTTCTGAGGGTCCCAAGCCAACCTTTTTATGCTGGCCCTGAGGGTGGTCACTGCAGGGTGCATGTCGTCCTCAATAGTTTTTCAGCCATGCCCCCTACTGTCATTGGCATGGTCCCTAATATACGGTCCCTAGATTGTTTCTCAATAAAAAATGTTCACACAAAAATTAACCAATCTAATATATACCATAACGTGCTAGCTCGTTTTTGCAAATTTGTTATTATGTTTGGTGAAATAATCGGACAAGCTATTAAATTATTTTTGACCGGGTCCTGATAAAATTCAGTAAAAAGTGTTTCGGTTCTAATATACCATAGCATAAGGCTATTCACTCTTTCACAAGCTACCCGATATGACAATCAAAGTCAATTCTTTTGATGATTTTAACAAAAGTATTCACCGACTGCATGCATTACTTGAACTATTCACGCACTATGTATGTGAACATCAACGAACCTGATTGGCGGTGTGCTAAATGAACTGAGGATTGCACATTGTTTGTGTTGGACCCTCAACTCTGGCTTGTAAAGTGTCGACCACTACAACTTATGTCTGTGGTAGTTGTTACGACCTAAGTATTGAGTAGGTGGAGATGAACACTAGATGGCTTGGACAATGCTTCAGTAGCATGTGTGATGAGCAAGTGATGCAGTGTTTGTTAAAATAGCAGCTGCCTGCCGTATTTTATTTATATTTAATTTACAACAGCAACATAATGGAATACAAAAGCTGAACTGGATTAAATAGGTTACTAAAATGGATGAAATAGATAACGGAAATGGATGAAATAGATAAACTGAAATGAGAACTGTAACATGTTTATGTTGGATGTTGTAACTATCCAGACAACACATAGTTAACACATTTATTGATGTGCGACCTCGAGGCATAGCAAAGTACACACATGAGCAAACACAGAGTGATACTGCAATTTTATATGTGCCTCATGCTAAGGGCAGCATTTGGCATCAGCCTAAAAGGCATTCATAATGTCACATCTCTTTTTTTTACAAAAACAAGTGTCCAATAGTATGTTCATCATACATTCCCAAGTTACCTAACTAAGATAGTGTTCACTGGCAGACATAATCACCAAGATGACTTGGTTTGTTGACAACACTTTCTGATTGCCAGGGACTATGCACCACTGGTGGCACCACTGCTGGTGGCACATTCACAGGCATTTGAGACTGTACTAGTGTGTCTATCACATCCGGGTTGTCTGCTGCCGATTCAGTCATGATTGGCGGCTCGATGTTCCGTGGCTCGTCGCTCGGTGGCTCGGTGTTCAGTAGCTCGTTGATCTGCAAGTCATTAATCCGTGGCTTGACGATCGGCGGCTCACCTGTGCAGACAAGTTGGCATTGGTATCATTGAATTTGTAGCTATTTGGCCAGCACTCCATTGCTGACCAGGCAACCTCATCCTTTATCCTTATCCTTATCTGGTTGCCATAGTGCTGCTGGCATTGTTTAATGCCCAGCAGACCATGTGTATCGTTCTCTATATCATATTGTGGCATTAGTAGTGTGCCTGCCACGGGTAGTAGTGTCTTGCACCGTCATCCCATCAGACATTGAGTGGGACTGGTCCCAACTCCAGCTGTGGAGGTGTTCCGCCTTGAATTCTGATTCTCCTGAATCATGACATTTGGCAAACAGTCTCTTGATTGTTTTCACCACATTTTCTGCTTTCCCATTTGACTTAAGATGAGCAACCTCAACGAAATTACAATAGTAATCACACATTACTAGTAGATTGCGACAATTCTCATGACACAGGTCAACAGGTCAATTTGTGCTGCATGATGGGCTCCTTGCTCAATGAATCACAGTATGCCAGACAAATCTCACAATTCGACACATACTCCCTCACATCTACTGCAATACGTGGCTAGTAAAGAGTGTCAAGCATACGTCGAATGCATCCATCGATGCCGATGTGTGTTGAATGTGCCACACTAAGCAGCTATTTTCACATTTCCTGCAGGCACGACCAGTAGATGGCCTTTGAAAACCAATGAATCTTGAACTATTATTAACACTGGGTCATTTGCACATGCAAACTACAGTTGCTGCCATCGTTCGTTGGTCACTGGAAGTGACGATCTATGATCGACAGCCTCACATTCTTGTGCAACTTCACACGAGTTCACTTCTGACAGGTAAGCTCGACTCAGTGTGTCTACCAAGAAAATACTTCTGCAGCGCAAGCATCATACGCTGCAATCGTTTCAGGGCCATGTTGAGAGGTTTGCACACGATGATCTCCAGCAATTTGTGATAAGTTTTGACGTTTACGCCTTCTTTCTGATAGATGTATGCCTCAAATCGCTGGCATGCAAACATTATGGAGAATTGTTCTTTTTCAAATTGGGCGTAACAAGTCTCTGCTGGAGTCAGTGCTCTTGAAGCGTATGCCACTGGATGACCTTCTTGCATCATCGCCGCACCTAGGCCCAATTGCAATGCATCACATTGCAGAGTCACTTCTTTGTCGAGGTTGTAATACAGCAACACTGGTGTATTTGTGACCGTGGGTTTCAGCGCATCACCTTCTGCTGTGGTTTGTTCCACAGAAAGGGCATCTTTCTGGGTCATGTCACACAACGGTTTTGTCATGTCTGACAAATGAGGTGGGAACCTTCCCAGATACTGCGTCATGCCGAGCAGAAGCTGTACTCCAGCCACATTTGTTGGTCGAGGCATTTTTTCATTGCTCGCAGTTTCCGTGGATCAACACATAGGTCCTTGTGTGTGGCTATGTGTCCTATGAGTGGCCCTTCCTGAACTCTGAGTTTCGTCTTCTCGATGTTGAGCTTCACGCATCGATCCTCACAGTGCTTCATGAATGCGAGCAAGTTGTGGTCGTGACTATGTTGTGCTTCCACCAGAGTGGCGCTAAACAAGATTTAACAAGATTTGCCATCCAAGCCAAAGGCCCAGATGGCAAGTGGACAAGGAAGCCATTGGCTTATCGAGAGTCCAACAATGTTCACCTACTTATAACCCGCCCTCCTGATATATGTGTCAACCTTGTTTTTAAACATATTCACGCTGCTAGCAGTTACACAATCTGTAGACAGTTTGTTCCATTCATTTATTGTCCTCTGTGAGAACGAGTGCTTCCTGATGTCCAATCTACATTGATCCTTTACTAATTTTACCTCATGTCCTCTAGTTTTGCTATCCTTCTTGAGTGAGAAAAACATATTTCTATCAATATTTTCATACCCATTCAATATCTTAAAAACTTCAATCTGATCTCCTCTTAACCTCCTTGTCTCTAGAGTTGTTAAACAACATTCTTTCAGGCATTCTTCATAACTAAGGTCTCTAAGTTCTGGAATCATTTTAGTTGCTCTCCTTTGTATGCGTTCAAGCGTATCTATATCCTTCTTACGATATGGTCTCCATGCTTGTATACAGTATTATAAATGAGGTCTAACTATTGCTTTATAAAGAGGTATAATTAACTTTTTTCCCTTGTATGTTATGTTTCTTCTAATCAATCCAAGAATTTGATTACCCTTTGAAGCTGCAATACCACACTGCTCTGAAACTTTCATATCAGCGCTTATTGTAACTCCTAAGTCCTTTTCTTTTACAGTAGTACCCAGAACAATATCTCCCATTTTATAGTTTACATTCAAGTTCTCATGTCCTGTATGTAGGCATTTACATTTCCCAAAATTGAACAGCATCTGCCATTTCTCAGACCATTTCACTAATCTGTCTAGATCGTTTTGTAAATGTTGTTTATCACCATCAGTATTAACCTTTCTAAACAGTTTTGTGTCGTCCGCAAATTTCAGTACGTTACTTGTTATACTGTCGTCCAAGTCATTGATATAAATTAAAAATAATATAGGTCCTAATACTGATCCTTGAGGTACCCCACTCAAAACCGATTTCCAATTTGAAACTTCGCCATCTACTACAACTCGTTGTCTTCTGTCAGTCAGCCATTGTTCTATCCAGTCAGTTATGCTATCCCCGATACCATGGGCTTTTAATTTAAGTAGCAATCTTAAATCCAACGATTACTTCAACTCCTGTGAGCTTCCACCTGTAGCGACCAAAGGGTGTGTTGAACTTAGTCAGATAAGATGATGGGTCATTGAGCTTCACGTGCCGGAATCCGCTGCATACGTCAAAGATCGAGAATACTTGCCTGGTCGAAGTCTCTGGGCTCCGAAGTCTACCTGGAAACAGAGGTAGTTACCGGACTCAAGTTTGAGCGTAACAACTTGTGACGCGTCAATTGTCCCATCTTCACTCCCTGTGAACACCTCCTCTTCCTCGACTGCACGTACCGTCATGTCGGCGCTGAGTTTTGTTTTGCTTCTGCATTTTGCTGAGAAGTGATTCAACCAGTGACACTTGTGACATGATTTTACAAATGCTGGGCACTGGGATGTACCCTTGTGTTGTGTCGCCTTCCACAGTTGGCACGCTCACTGTGTTGTGATTGCACGTTTGCGCTAGCACGATCACAGTGATTTATGTCACCTCTCCCCTACTGACCATCACTGAGTGCAGGCTTGTGATGCTGCAACCATCTGTAATACTAAACATGCAGTGTTTGATTCCATTTTAGGCAGCGGAGAAGTTACGCAGTCTGTCAGAAGTTCACTACAGAGAAGGCGCTGGTGACAGTGGTGACTGAAAGGCAGTGCAGAACCACAGAAATGTGACAGTGCAAATCAGTAATTTGTACTTTCATTAATACTGTATTTAAGAAATTTAGAAAATAATAAATGTTACTGACATGACCTCCGTTGTGTGTCTATTAATATTGTTATGGTTAATAAAAATGGATGAGATAAGTTAATATGACTGCTCTGCTGAAAAGGTCAATTTATGATGGATTGTAATATAGACAGTTGTGCTATATTTGCAACTAACCAAGATACCCAGCGTTGCACAGGAGAACAGGCAGCCACTGCATGAGTTAAGTTTTGGTAGGAGCCAAACAAAGTTCCATTCTAGTGCAAGGGTTCCTAAACTTTCTCAGCTTGAGGCCCCCCAAAATGTCTATCGTCTGACTGAGGCCCCCCAGGCTTTGTGTGTGGTAGTCAAACCATTACCACTTCCTTCTTATTGATAACTTTTATTGAAAAACAAAACATTTTGTTTAGACTGTACAGCATAGGAGACGGCAATCCCGTCAATCAGTTCTGCCCTGCTACATGCCTCGGCCCACTACATGCCCCGCCCCGCCTGTGGCACACACATGTAGTGGCGCCCGAGGACATGCCCAGCCTTGCTTTCACACCAAATAATATATCGAACAATGACAAACATGAAACTTACACAGTACGCCATGCTACAAATAAATTAATTAACCCAATGCTGACTACAAGACAGGATTTCATGTGACATGTCATGTGACACGTGCAGCATAGAGTACATTCTTCTTGAGGAAGATCGCTCTATCGCTACAATACTGCAGACAAGAATTATTTTAGCTGCTGCCATTTCTGATGCAGTTATTTTGCCATGCAATGGAACAGATTTTTTAAAATCTGAATCTGCTTCATAATGGCAAAAAGATGCATATATTACAGGTAGGAGGGGTCCAAATTAGAAGTATTATAATAATTTTATGTGCTAAATTAATATTTTTGTATTATGATGTCTCTCTGGCACTTCGACACTCATGGAGTTTAGGATGCTGCTGTAGTATAATTATTAGCTAACTCACTTAATTTCTGCTTTGTTGTAAAGGCATGTAGAATGACGAACTAGTTCCCGTCTCAAGTGGTGGAGTGTTGTTTTTTGGAATGTCACCCTGCAACTGTGCCGCTTCAAAAACTCGGTCAAGGTTACACACATTATTCTGTCACAAACCGTGTAATACAACACACTGCCAAACACCACCTACACACCTGTCCCAGCTAACGACACATTTTACAGGACACATACATAGTGCATGCCAACCCTGAAAGGCATTCTCCCAGATTTTTTACGAATGCACAATTCACCAATAACACCAAAGGAGATTTTGTCGACTGAACTAAATCTAAATAGAAATAAGCACTGCCGCAGAAGTCGGAGAATTATAAAATTGACAAAGTGGCGCAACCTAGACGGGGTCAATAGACGGTCAGTACCAGGTACCAGGTAGTTGTTTAACCCCCTCTGGTTTCTCGTGCTATCTGATGAAAATCTAAAACAATTTGTCGCCAACATGTTTATGCCAGTTGTGGGTATTCATCCAAGCACGGTTACTAATTCCTCCACTTTTGCTAACTGAAACTAGCTTCTGCTGCCCGTGCAGCAGAAATTAGTTTGCATACCTTGGTTTTATGTTCTCTGATAGCTCTTTTGTGTAACTTATTCACACCGTATTAATGACTAACTGTTATGTATAGTATTTTGATTTACATATAAGTTAAGATATTATGTAATACTATCCTGAAATTACAGTTTCAGACTTTCCTTTTTTGGTTCACTTGACCCTGCATTTTAACCCTAACCTCAGAAATGAATTTTTATAAATTTTGGCCACACCTTTATTGGATACATTTTTGACCTACCCTTGTTTTGATTCAAAATGTGTGCAACCAAAACAATATAAAATATTCTTTATTTGGATATCGTTGTTATTTGGATATCATTGTTATTTGGATATCGTTGTTAAGGTCTGGGTCTGTGAATGGATCGTGTGTTTTCATCCACGCTCACTCTACCTCAGATGTTTATCGCTGAAGTCCGAGTTAGTTTTGTTAATTTACTCTTTTAAATATACAATCAATAGTCTATTCTATATTAAGATAGTTTGTGACTCTCTCTGTCTGTTTCCTTAGTTCTGTGTATATGATACTGAAATTTTGTAGCCGTGTTTTCAGGGGCCCTTGGGGCTGGGTCGTACATTGATTCCCCCGGGGGTGGGGATATTATGAAGGAAACTATACGGAAGTTTGACATAGGTTACATAACTCAGAAAACTAGGAGTTCACGGTTATGTACAATTGTTAGCAATGCTATTTATGCTTTCTATGATTGTGCTTAGTTACGTGATCTACATCAAACACCAACGTAAGTTCCTTGGTACGGTACGAACACTTTAAGAAACCAGCAGTTGTACATGATTTTTGGGGGCAAGAAGTTGTCGTTGCAATTGGCAATGCCCTCACAAAGCTTGATTGGGTTGTGCAAGGAGTCATAGGCTCTTCCAGTGGCTGCCTTTTCTCCCGTGCAATGCCGGGTAATTTGGCTAGTATATTATGTATTTAAGTAAATAGACGATGCCTACCTGACCAGGGTTGCCATTGTGTGTTACCTGTTATACACATTAATACAGAACATATAACTATTACATGATTGCATTGCTTGGCATTAGAGCTATTATGCGTCATCTCCAAACTTAAAAACAATTATAACACCTTGCTATAAAAAGTGGTGTTGTAACAAACACATCTGTCCACTTGATGTCTGCTCTACCTGACCCTGGCTTGGACGTGTCACCTCAACTGTCTTATAATTCTATACATTTCAGTGTCTCGGATCAGTGGTTTTGACCTCAAAGTTCTTAGTTCTTTGCGAAATAAATTTGTAAGTTAGGAGAGAATGACAGTTGTAGATTACGCCCTCGTACCTCGTACTTTGCATCCTTCTTAATCTTAATGGATGCCACTTTTTGGCTTGAGTATCAGACACTCATGGGGCACGGAACATCAGGTTCTCAATCGAGAGAATCCAGGTTCGAATCCTCTTGCTGCCGTTTCGAAGCTTTAGCAGTTTCGTTCATCCCACATTGCCACAGTTCACTCAGCTGTATAAATAAGTACCTTACTACAGACAGACGTGGATATCTGAATGAATAGTCTTTATGCAGTAATTGCAGCATGGCTGAATGTTTCCCAGAGAAGTTGAGATGGCGTTGGAATGAACAGGCCTGCCAGGGGGTGAAGTGTAAAGCACTTTGAACAGTCCCAAGGACTAGATACCATGCTATATAAGAACATACCTTTATCTTTCCTTTCTATATCTTGAAATCAGCTGATGAGTTTGCGAGATTTGATGTTGTCATAGCACTGCCATCACAAATGGTATTGTTGTCAATCAAATATTTAATGTAATGTTGTTGTTGAAATCATTTGTTGTCGCCACCTGATTTTCATAGCTATTGGCCATTGAATGTAACTTTGCTTTTTGACAGATCTTTGAGAATAAAGGTGTAGTGATGGGCTGTTCAAATCCTCACCCTCACTCTCGGGTAAGGGGTTCCTATGCATGCGTACATGCGTGCATGCGTGTGTGCACATCTTTCATAATATAATAACATGAAAAGTGAATAGATTAGTGTTACTTGGCAGATCCTTTGGAAACTCAACATGGCCTTATGAGAAGGACCACCTGGCGTAGTATATTTTATACCATATACAAATTAAATTGTTCAACATAATAACATAAAGTAAGTGTGATATAACATGTGAGTGCTATATAAACAGTTGCAATTATTAAGATTAGATGACGAATAATAATATTAATCTAAAATAATGTAATTAATTAGTTCAATGTCCATAATACATTACCAGGTATTCGGAGGAGATGATTCAGTCATAAAGTAGCACTAATCATGAAGAGAGAAAGGCCCAGGTTAGGATGAGTCAACAATAACATCAGCTGACACAAGATATGTGTGACTCAAATGACCACACTTCAGAAGAACAACTATCAACATTGTGACAACTTGAGACATTGGCATCTTGTTAATGACTCTTAGCAGCAGCACAGTGGGTGGCCATGCAGTGGACAATGGAAAGTCTCCAGGTGTTGACCACTGGAAACAATGGAGAGTTTTTTATACTAATTAATTAGCAGCAAGAATGACCTCACTACCCTCATGCCACTTGTCCACTATAAAGGGCAGTTTGACCACAAGTCTGGTCATAACCTGATCATCAGCAGAATGAACAAGTCCTATGCTACGATGCAGCCCAGTGAGTTGGCAACAACTTTGCCTGCCGTCCAGCGCAAGTTCGATAATGCCATCCACCAGATGGACTGCATCGACCAGAAGATCGCATTCGTGAAAGTCCGCCTTTCCCGAATCAAATGTGGCTCCACCTACTGGCAAATGAGGAGCCAACAAGTATCGACGCTGCAGGGCATAAGACACATGTACATGGAGTATGCGCATGAACAAGTCTCGATTCTCGATACTTGTGCACATCGTCTAGCGGAGCTCGCAGCACTAGAGGATGCTGGGAGTGGAAAGACAGAGTGTGTGTAATGCACACATGAAAACAAAAGGTTCTTCTCAGAGCCAGCCATATTGTCCAGAACAGAGTAATTATACCATGGATCTGTACGTGCGTGAGTGCGTGCATGCGTGCGTGCGTGCGTGCGTGCGTGCGTGCGTGCGTGCGTACATATATATGTGCATGGGGAAAATATGTAAAACTCATTTAACATTTTTTTCACTGGGGCAAATCACCTCACAACTGTCTATAAGATCTAAGTGAACCTTGAATGTTAGTCAATTTCATAACACTATCTCGTAGGTCATAATTCCAGATATGGACAAGTTCGTTCCTCCGAAATGAGCCAGCAGTGAAGGACATAATGCAGCGGGAATATTACAAGAAAAATAAGACTTCACTTCTTGTCGACTATGTCACATTGCAGATGGAGAGGAAGGTGATGTTGTCATTAATTAAAGCGAGTAGGCTGCTTCCAGTAAGGTCTAAAGAAGCACAAGGCCACAGTGGTTGGGTTGATCGAGTCTGGGCTCTTAGCTCTAGAGTCCATCTTGTAATTTTGCATGCTTTGATTGTTTAATCCACAGTAAGAAATGTCCAAGGATAGTTGCATCAATTTATTCAAAATTAACTCAGATGCATTGAGACCATGTGGCCTCTCTCAGTGTCAAGGTGTGTTTCGAATATTATGCTAGATTAGATTTGTTCTGAAGACCCTGGAAGATGTATAAAAGATGTAAATATTGACATACATCACCAATTTTGCTTCCACATGGAAAAGTAGTTTATCTGTGTGTAAAATGAATGTTTGTTGTCACTAGAACAAACCATTTTGTCTTTAAAAAAAAATTTAATTATTAAGATGAAAAAGTAATATTCTTGCATCAAAGAATAAAATGAAAATGCACAAACTGAAATAGTGCGACCAATGTCACAGCCGTACGTCTCCTTCTAGGTTCACATAGCTTCTGTGATTCTAGTAGCATGTTGTGGTTGCCAGTGACTACTGCGTATGTGTTGTACCCTACAGGGCGGTGTAGCCGTACAAGACGTTGCTGTTACCATGGCAACACGTTCTATGGATAGAAGATCTTACTGACCATGAAAGGAACAGTAAGGAGTGGCCAAGGGGGAGGAAGAACTGACCCAGGGGAAGGAAGGACTGGCCTAGGAGAGGAAGGGACTGGCCCAGGGGGAGGAAGGGACTGGCCCAGGGGGAAGAAGGGACTGGCCCAGGGGGAGGAATGACTGGTCCAGTAGAGGAAGGACTGGCCCAGGGGGAGAACTGGCCCAGGGGGAGGAAGGACTGGCCAAAGGGATGAATGAGTAGTTCATTTGGAGTAAGGACTATCCCAGGGGGAGGAATAACTGGTCTAGAAGGGGAAGGGACTGGCCCAAGGGAAGAAGGACTGACCTAGGGTCGAAAGGACAGGACTAGAGGGAGGAAAGACTGTCCCAGGGGAGGAATTACTTGTCTAGAAGGGGAAGGGACTGGAAGAAGGACATATCTAAGGTAGGAAGGACTGGCCCAGGGGAGGAAGGGCTGGGCAATTTGCAGGAAGGACTGGCTCAGGAGAGGAATGGCTGGCACAGTGGAGGAAGGGATGACCCAGGGGGAGGGAGGGCTAACCCAGGGGACGAAGGGCTGACCCAGGGGAGGAAGGACAGGCATGGGGGAAGACGGACTGGCCCAAGTGGAGGAAGGGCTGGTACAGGGGGAGGAAGGGCTGTACAATTGTACCTAGTACAATCTCCAACATAACATGTTCTCTCAATATGTAGTAAGGTGTGTCCAGGGATATCCGCAGGTATTTTTCCAGGGAGGGGCAAGAAAGAAGATAGATTATATATATATATATATATATATATATATATATATATATATATATAGATGTAAAGTTAACATATACTTTGAACTCATGAATATACATCTGAAAAAAATTCCAGATCCAGGAGGGCAAGTGCCCCGACTTGCCCCCCTGCAGATGGCCATGGCCATGGGTGAGTGCCACCAGGTATTGATGTGTACCACCAGGTGTTGATGTGTCCCACCAGGTGTTGATGTGTACCACCAGGTGTTGACGTGTACCACCAGATGTTGAGGTGTACCACCAGGTGTTGATGTGTACCACCAGGTGTTGATGTGTACCACCAGGTGTTGGCATGTACCACCAGATGTTGATGTGTACCACCAGGTGTTGATGTATACCTGCCTTTGTATCTGTCTCGCAGCATTGGCTGACATCATGAAGCGACTCATGATGATATATGACAACCTGTTCAATGTCTCCTTCCCTTACTCCATGGGTTGGCACGGTGGGTGCAGATAGCCATATTTGAAGGAGAATCTTATTACAAACTTGCAATTAAACGTACAAATGCAGCCTCTTCATGTCACGGTGAGAAACATCTAATTGTACCCCTGTACAAAGCAATAGTTAGACCACATTTGGAATATTGTATTCAAGCATGGAGGCCATATCGTAAAAAAGACATAGATAAGCTAGAAAGAATACAACGAAGAGCAACTAAGATGATTCCAGAATTAAGAGAACTTAGTTACGAAAGTCGCTTATTACAATGTGGTATGACAACACTAGAGACCAGGAGACTAAGAGGAGACCAAATAGAAGTGTTTAAAATAGTGAACGGTTATGAGGATGTTGATAGGAATATGTTCTTCAAACTTAAAGAAGGCAGTAGAACCAGAGGACACAAAGCAGCATTAGTTAAGGAGCAGTGTAGGTTGGACATGAGAAAGTACTCTTTCTCACAGAGGGTGATAAATGAATGGAACAAACTGCCAAATGATTGTGTTAATGCTAGTAGTGTGAATATGTTTAAAAATAGAATTGACAGATATCTGATAAGGGCAGGCTACACATAGATGAGAAAATTGTTGGACTCTCGATAAGCCAATGGCTTCCTTGTCCACTTGCCATCTGGAACTTGTTGTTCGAGATGGCATTCTTGTTAAATCTTGTTAAATGTCACAAGATCAGTATTTTTTTTTAATTTGTCATTTAAATCAATCAATTGCAACCAATCTGAATTTGTATGTACATTTCTTGTGATATTTATGTAACACAATGATATATGTAATTTTAGTGTATACATGTTTTGAAAAATGTTGTTTGGTAAAAAAATTTTTAGATACAGTATTATCTATTACTGTTAATTATTACTGTTATCAACATGTTCATTGGGTGAAGGTCAAAAGTAATCAAACCATTGGAGAAAGATCGCAATTATTTTGGACGGCAAATTGGAGCAGAGTTGGCTGATATCAGCTGTAAAGTCTCCTTGCCACCAGGGGGCTTCTGACTACTACTAAATAATATTGCTTGCTCAGATTTACCGGGAACTTATCTTTAATTGGTAGTGGCCCGTCTCCCTGGTCGGATGGGTATTGCCTGAAATTGCCCAAATTACGAAACGACAGCGGATGGACTCGAACCCCAGTCATCTCGATTGGCAGTCCTGCACTCTACCTTCGAGCCACTGTGCCAGATATACATATATATATATATATATATATATATATATATATATATATAAAATATACATGATCCCTCCACATATTCTTGTTGTACATCAGTGAGGAGACCTCTGCTGGCTCAACATGTACATCTCTGGTGACCAGATTAGGGTACAACAGGGCTTTACTGCCCCACTCAGCTGTACCTCTAGGAGGCTTTACTGCCCCACTCAACTATACCTCTAGGAGGCTCTACTGCCCCACTCAGCTGTACCTCTAGGAGGCTTTCCTGCCCCGCCCAGCTGTACCTCTAGGAGGCTTTCCTGCCCCGCCCAGCTGTACCACTAGGAGGTTGTCCTGCCCCGCCTAGCTGTACCACTGGAGGTTGTCCTGCCCCTCACAGCTGTACCACTAGGAGATTGTCCTGACCTGCCTAGCTGTACCACTAGGAGGTTGTCCTGCCCCGCCCAGCTGTACCACTTGGAGGTTGTCCTGCCCCGCCCAGCTGTACCACTAGGAGGTTGTCCTGCCCCACCGAGTTGTACCACTAGGAGGTTGTCCTGCCCCACCCAGCTGTGCCACTAGTAAGTTGTCCTGCCCTGCCCAGCTGTCCCTCTGGGAGGTTGTCCTGCCCTGCCCAGCTGTACGACTAGGAGGTTGTCCTAATTGCCCATAGCGGTCACCTGGCCATCATGGACAACAGACAGGGAATTTGGACCGAACCATACCTATCACCCTACCGCTTGTGGACAGGTCAAAGTGCATTGACAATCCATGAATCAGGGTAGCTGAACTACCACTGATACACACTAACTTAGCTACATATGTATTCTGTGTCATATCATCTGCGTAATGTCATCAAGTAGTATCAAAATGTGCTTAGGCCAGCTGTGTAAATTTTCTCCCCTAGGCTTCTCTTTGACATCAAAGCCACTTCAGTTCACCTTCGGTAACCATAAACCTGGTTTGTTTTGGCAAAGACTCAAAGTCTAACTCTTAGAATGCTCCAACCAAAGTGAATGAACAAGGATAAATGTTTTCATGTCACTATCCGTCCTCCTGCAGCAGTGGAACTTGTACAATTTGGTTCAGTTGCGTGGTTAAAGATATGGTGATTACATGGAACAGATCATGAGCCCCACACACCGCCTGGTTTCCATGCAGTAGAATGCAGGAATGCTGTGTGATTAATGACATTTTCACCAACTCGGTATATGCCCCATATGTATTATTAATTTAATGACAGCTCCGCGGTATTGTTTTATTAACCGGTAACCTTAATCAACCTTAACCAAATTCTCCATAACAGACACCTCTCCATAACGGACATAATGCATAGTTCCGGCGGTATCCGCTGTGGACAGGTTTTTACTGTATGTGCAGTTGTTTTAGTGACAGACTGTACTTTTGCTGATATCAACGAAAAGAAATAATTTTGATCGTTTGACTTGTGAAAGAATGATTAACTTTATGCTACGACATACAGAGGCGGACTACTTGTACAACTTTTTTTGCTGGAATTTTGACTGCACCTAGTAAAAAATAATTGAATAGTTTGTCCGATGATTTTGCCAAAACTAAATACTAGATAGGTTAATTTTTAGCAAAATGAAATGAGTTTGAATTGAGGAGGGACGTACGTCTGGCTAGTCTTTATGATATTATATGTTGTGATTACCGAAATCTAATAGTCTTACGAGAACTCATTTTCTAGTCAGCATTTCTCCGAGGATCACGCCTAGTCCCAAGCCGAACTTTCTATGCTGGTACTGAGGGTGGTCACTGCCAGGATGCATGTCATCCTCCATAGTTTTTTTTTGGCCATGCCCCCAGCTGCCATTGGCATGGTCCCTGATGTTAAAGGGCCTTCCTCAATAAATTTGTTTGTCCACCTCATGTCAGAATCATTTCACAAAAAACGTGCCAGCTCGTTTGTGCAAAGTTGTTATTACGTTTTGCTGTAATAATCGGACGATGAAATTATTTTTGACCAGGTCCTGTTAAAATTCAGAAAAAAGTAGTTTGGCTCTATATACTATGACATAAAGCTATTCACCCTTTCACAAGTTACCTGATCTGACAATCAAAGATTTTAACAAAAGTATGCACCGACTACACGTTACTTAAACTATTTACACACTATGTATGTGAACATCAACGAACCTGATTGGCGGTGTGCTAAATGAACTGAGGATTGCACATTGTTTGTGTTGGACCCTCAACTCTGGCTTGTCAAGTGTCGACCACTACAACTTATGTCTGTGGTAGTTGTTGCGACCTAAGTATTGAGTAGGTGGAGATGAACACTAGATGGCTTGGACAATGCTTCAGTAGCATGTGTGATGAGCAAGTGATGCAGTGTTTGTTAAAATAGCAGCTGCCAGCCAAATTTAAATTACATTTAATTACAACAGCCACAGAACGGGTGTGCATTGTGTGAGTGCGTGCATGCATGCAGTATACGTGTATGTTTATTGCACTCATATAATTAATCTATTGCACTCATATAATTAATCTATTGCACTCATTCTCAACAAAACGTATGCGTATATCACACAGACTCATCGCTTGTTTGTAATACTAAACATGCAGTGGTTGATTTAATATTACGCAGCAGAGAAGTTTCGCAGTCTGTCAGAAGTTCACTACAGAGAAGGCCCTGGTGACAGTGGTGACTGAAAGGCAGTGCTGAGCCACAGAAATATCACAACGGAAATCAGTAGTTAATATTTTCATTAATACTGTAATTCAGAAATTTATAAAATATTAAATATTACAGACATGACCTTCGTTGTGTTTATCAGTATTGTTATGGTTACATGTATGATAGTTTTCTCGATGAACATGTTTGTACCAGCTACTTCTCATCGATACATGTATTTTATTATCACAATGCATTTATTAAATGATCTTTAACAACAGTTACTCTTTGTGTGTTTCTGTAGCCAACAAGCTCAGCCATTACGCATCAGCAAGGTATCAACATTAAGCATCAGCAGGGTATAAATAGACATTTGTGTTATATTTGCAACTAATTGTAAATTTTCACCCAGTCTGTTCAACATTATTTTTCCGATGATTTCATCAAATCGAAATAAAGGATCTGTACAAACGTGTGACTGTGTTGTTGTGGATACTAGATAGGTTCCATTTGTTGTGAAATTAGTCTGAAATGAGGAGCGAACCTCAACATAATAGTGATAAAAAGATGGCCACATGTAGTTGCAATAAATGGACACATGTAGTTGCAATAAATGGACACATGTAGTTTCAATAAATGGACACATGTAGTTGCAATAAATGGACACGTAGTTTCAATAAATGGACACATGTAGTTTCAATAAATGGACACATGTAGTTTCAATAAATGGACACATGTAGTTGCAATAAATGGACAAATGTAGTTTCAATAAATGGACACATGTAGTTGCAATAAATGGACACGTAGTTTCAATAAATGGACACATGTAGTTGCAATAAATAGACACATGTAGTTTCAATAAATGGACACATGTAGTTGCAATAAATGGACACATGTAGTTGCAATCACAATTGCAATGTCTTGTTGAGGTGTCCAATCTATGGACATGAGTTGCAGTGTCTGTTCAAAATGCCTGGGATACCAGATATTTTGCGCATTTACAATTAAAAAAATCGAAGTGAGTTACATAAGTTGCCAGAATGTCACAGAGAGGATTAATTGGTCAATGTGGCAATTGGGAGAAAGTTCAATTCTAGTGCAGGGGTTCCTAAATCTTGAGGCCCCCAAAATGTCCATCGTCTGACTGAGGCCCCCCAGGCTTTGTGTGTCACACAGGGTTCGTATGGCGCATGGAAATCCTTGAATAGCATTTTCTACGTTTGGTGTAACCGTCGTGCTCAAATTTAAGTTGCTTTTGGCATGAATTTGTTCAAAGGAAGCCTTGAAAAGCCAGGAAAAGGAATGTTATAGTTGCTGAGGTGTACAAACCCTGGTTTCACGGTACGTGGAATTGAAACCATTACCACTACATTCTCTTTGAAAAATTTTTATTGAAAAACAAAACATTTTGCTTAGACTGTACAGCATAGGAGACGGCAATCCCGTCGATCGGTTCCGCCCTGCTACATGCCTCGGCCCACTACATGCCCCGCCCCGCCTGTGGCACACATATGTAGTGGCGCCCGAGGACATGCCCAGCCTTGCTTTCACACCAAATAATATATCAAACAATGACAAACATGAAACTTACACAGTACGCCATGCTACAAATAAATTAATTAACCCAACGTCGACTACAACACAGGATGTCATGTGACATGTCATGTGACACGTGCAGAGAAGAGTACATTCTTCTTGAGGAAGTTCGCTCCATCATTACAATACTGCAGACAAGAATTTTTTTGGCTGCTGCCATTTCTGATGCAGTTATTTTGCCATGTAATGGAACAGATTTTAAAAAATCTGAATCTGCTTCATAATGGCAAAAAGACGCATATATTACAAGTAGGAGGGGTCCAAATTAGAAGTATTATAATAATTTTATGTGCTAAATTAATATTTTTTATTACGATGTCTCTCTAGCACTTCGACAGAAACAGATTAAAAAAATCCAAATCTGCTTCACCAGGACAAAAAGATGCATAGATTACCGGTAGGAGGGGTCCAAACTAGAATGATTATAATAATCTTGTTTGCTAAATTAATATTTTGTACCATATCATCTCTTTGGCACTTCGATGCACGAAGCCACTATAGCATGGTTATTGCACAACTCACTTAATTTGTGTTGTAAAGGCATATAGAACAAAATACTTCCTGCCTGAAATGATGGAGTGTTATTTTTTGGCATGTCATCCTGCAACTGTGCCGCTTCGAAAACTCGGTCATTAGAAGGTTACACACATTATTCTGTCACAAACCGTGTAATACAACACACTGCCAAACACCACCTACACACCTGTCCTAGTTAACGACTAGTCTGGAAACAACAAAAGCAGCAGCAGAAGTGCGTGCGGTCGGTCCCGCGTGCACGGTGTGGACGACGGCTAGATTCTGTAAAACGCCACATTTTACAGGACGCATATGTAGTGCCTGTCAACCCTGAATGTCAGTTTGCTAGATTTTGTACGAATGCATGAAGCCTTCTGCAAATATACTGAAGGAGATTTTGTCAAGCTCTGCAACTGAGCCAAGACTAAATAGAAATAAGCACTGCCATGTAAGTTGAAGAATGACGAAAGTGACAGTGATGCAGTGGCACAAACAAGACAGGGTCAACAGACAATTACTGTCAGGTACCTGTTTACACCCGCTCCAGTTTCTTCTGCTATTTGATAGAAATAATCTAGATAAATTTTTCCTAAATCTAGTGTATAGTATACAGGTTCTAACCAGTGGCCACCTCGCCAACATGTTTATGCCAGTTGTGGGTATTCATCCAAGCACGGTTACTAATTCCTCCACTTGTGCCAGCTGAAACTAGCTTCTGCTGCCCATGCAGCAGAAATCAGTTTGCGCTGGTCGGAAGTAGATCCTGGACAATGGTACAGCTGACACCTTCTCTCGAAACTCCTCCATTTAGAGGCCAGTTCCGAGAGTGTTTTATGTAGAAGAACCTTCAGAGATAAAAAGAACATTAAAAGAAGATTTGATGCAGTTTAGCTGAGCAACCGTGGAGAGGCTGGTGTAGCCTCGAGTGCTTCACAGCAGGCTAGGAGAGACGGAATGCGAAGCAATGGTGAAGTGCAGGCGTCCACACCAAAATACAGGGAAGACATCAGAACAACACAGATAATCGCAGCCCATTACAAAGTCAACACCTAGTATAACTTCCTCAAATGTAAGAATACTCCTGAAAATTCTGCAATTTCACACACACACAAATACATGTATACTGTACGTGTATGCATGCATATACACCAACACACATACGAACATCACACGTCATTCCTGTGCATATATCGGCCTTAAATGGCATCAGTCACTGCAACATACTGGAGAACTAGATACTGCGTCCGACAGATTGTTGTCACCACGTGCTTCATATGTACAAGTCCGCACGTACTCCCCATCATGCACACCCCATCTTGCGAAATCGACTGCAGCGCACGACGACGACTCCAGTACCATCCAGTGGCAGTTTGAAAAGGTGCCGCTGCTGCCTTGGAAAAAGGCATACATACGATCCTAGACATTTTCTGCTACACACAACAATGGCATATCAAACACCGACGCCAGTTTGCGGTGACGAAACAAACAAAACTGTCGACCGCTGTGTGTAGCCGATGCCAAAACGAGGCTTTGCTGAAGCAACTTCCAAGATGGGCGAATGCCCAACAGTTTGTGCATGTGCATTGTGTCGGTGTGTTGACACAAGTGGTGACTCAAGTGAGGCACTGCGACGCAGGCGCACCGACACTGCTCCGATTCCTGAACAAGAGGCAACATCATTAGGTACGTATCCTGATAGTTCACTATCATGACTCGCCGTTCCCGGAATCATCACCGTCGTCTTCGTACACAATGTCATCATCATCGTCGTCATCATCATCATCATCCATGTAATCATCGTCGTAAAAGTCCGCCATGTCCACCGAGCTCTTTGATGCCAGTGTCGTCCGATTCGAGACGCAGTATTCTGCTACAGTTGTTGGCACGATGATGCCATCCCGTTCTGCATCAGCGTGGGTTGTCAGCACTTGCTTTCTGCAAAGCAACATATCGATGGTGTTTACGTAATTCTTGAAACTATGATAGCATATATATTCAATTTTTTTATGGAAAAATTGTAATAAAGTACAAATTTGCATTCACACAAGTACAAAACCAAATGTCAAACTTACAGCAGTCGGAGTACTACTACTTTTGATGTTAGGCATATTTTTGGCAAAAACCAGAGGATTTCATTTGATGTAAGTATATTTCATAGCCTGGCTGATGATGACACTTCCTCGATCAGAATAGGAATGCCATAGGTTGATGAACCAATAAAAAATTGCATGGATTTATATGGTTTATAGAGAGTACGGTATGTGATTCAATTACACAACAATTTAGTAATTTCTATGGATATCACATTCAAAATAAGTGTGGCCCATTTTATACAGATGCTCTGCTGATGTTTCATTAAACATGGCCAGGTGTAGCTAATACAATTACAGTTTATGAAATTCTTCAACACATTTAACACGAGACATCACGTGACAGCTTCTCTCTGCAGCGCTGCTTATATTACAAGGAAAAAGACAATTTAGGAAACTAACAAAACTTACAAACTGAGAACTCATAGAAAACTTGCATATTAACAAAACTTACAAACTGAGAACTGAAAACTGGCAGCATTTTCAAGAAAAACACCCGTTGACAGATTATTCAGATGTTTCCCAGAAGTCAACATACCTGATGATGTTTTCGTACTCCTTGTCTTTGCCGTGTGAGTCCCGCCACTTCCTGTACATTACTGATGCGTCGACGTTGGCTGGCGAGTAGGTGTTGGGTTCGTTCAGTAGCGAGATGATACTGAGCAGAACCGTTCTAAAATACACAAGAGAACCTATCTAGTATTCAGTGACATGCTAGCTCATTCGTACAAATTTGTCATTTAGTTTTGGTGAAGCCGTCGGATAAACTATGAAGTTATTCTTGATCGGGTATATTAAAAAAATTTTTTTTTAATGTCAAGAGGGTCGCACCTGTACAATAATGTAACATGCGGCTAGTCATACTTTTTTGCAAGTAACCTTGATCTAACGATCAAGGTCAATGCTTTCAATGATTTTTAACAAAAGTAGGCACTCTTTCATTAAACCGACTTCGCACGTTACTTAAAACTATTAACACTTTTTCACATACAACAGATTTGAACATCAAGGAACCTGATTCGCGACGGGCTAAATCAATTGAGAAGTTTTAAGGAAAACTATACAATTAGATTATCATAACCCCAAATGAAGAATTCAGTATTGTTTCTGTACATGGTACTGGTGACCCTCATGACCCCAACCAATGCCTCGCCCTGGTACCCCAAGTAACCCTACCTACCTGACTGTCTGAGTGGGGTTCCAACGCTCTGAGGGTAGCTCTCCACTCTGAGGGTCGTCAATGGGAGGGTGAAGAATTGATATGCAAACCTCGCCATTCTGAAAAGGTGCAAAGTTGAGTGAAATAATAAATTTGAATGTTATTTTAAAATCTACTCCTCCAAATCATGCATCGAACTAAATCAAACTAAAATGACACTTTGTGGGGGCCGGTATCCTGTAACGTGGTATTGTATTATGATATTTGTGTCATTATTATGTAGAAAACATAGCAGCCAAACTACTTTTTGTAAATAACAAAGTCATGATCCTGATAACTGTTCGCAATACAAGCTAGATATTGAAACAACATTATACAAACTGTCAAAATGTGTTTATTTTACCAATTTAACTCATGCATGAGGCTGCGATAATAAACATATTTCTTAAAAAAAAGAAATGGTATCAAAGATCTATAAATAAAATAATAAATATTGTTAAATTGTTGCTATGGGCCTGGAAGACCCCTATTAAGATTGTGGTTGATAAATATCAGTATAGGGCTTAATATAATGATCTTCTAGTTTTTTTACTATAACAACACTAAAAAAATTATTTCAGCTGCATTATCCATTAATATGGCTTAAACTTCTAGGACTATTCTTAATTACACAGGCTAATTTCTGCTTACATTGTACCTATTGAGACACCAAACTAACATTTTCCCCCATCTTTTACTTCATCAGATTTAGATAAAGTTATGTTTATGAAACTTACCACCTTGGTAAATATTTACCAGCCGAAACTGTTAGCATTAACAATACATTGTTTTTCATTAACTATTTTTATATAACAAGCACAAGTAAATAAAAATTTACAAAATAAATTAAAATTAATAAAATAGATTAAAAACGATAATTTAAATTAACAAAATCAATTATTTAAAATAATTAATAATTGTTCAGCTCAAAAGATTATGTGGCATCAGGACCAACTTTGTGATATGTGTTGTACATAAATCCTTATAATGTGAGCACTGTTGTTCCTGGTGTACAAAGGACTGGAAGGTTTAGACGAAAAATGGTTTAAACAGTTCTGTCCAAAACTAGAGTGAAACTGTAAGTGGTAGGATGAGAACTTACCTCGTATACGTTCGGGTGCCACATTTTGGTGAGGAACTTCACTGAAGGGGGTGAATAGGGGTAATCATGCGGGAACTTCATCATGGCCTGTTGAAGACAATAACAATCAACTGTAAGTCTCATGTTAACCAGTTTATATGGGGCAAATAATACAGCAGAAACTGCTGTTTTCTTTTCCTAATTTTCCTTTTCTTCCCAGAACATTTAATTGAACAGGTTCCACATACTCCCAACCCCAAACAACATAGATATTTTAGGTAGATAATTTTTCTGTAATAGTAACATAGGAGAATTGACCAAAAATAATAGTATTTGTAATAGAAAACTTAAAATACTATAATTAGAAAAACATACATAATAATTTTTCTGTTACATACTGCAAACATACGCACACAAAATCAGGTTTGTTTCAATGTTATTCCAATTGTTAGCATTTTAACCCTTGCTGCCTGGCAACAGCTAGAGAGCAGTACAAAATGTACAGACTATAGCCATGCAGTTACTCAAACGCCGTGGAAAGACTAGTAGGCAGTAGGCTAAGTTTATAGCTCAATGAAACAGCACAGGATTAGAAAGCCAAATACAAGTGCTGGGGTGGCAGGCAATGACTTCCACACACGCAAAACACATAACATAAGACGACGAGCATGCATGGGATCTTTTACATCCCCTGACATAGACCAGGCAGAAGAATGGGCCTATATGACTTTTGCATCCCTTGACATAGACCAGGCAGAAGAATGGACCTACATGACTTTAACATCCTCTGACATAGACCAGGCAGAAGAATGGACCTATATGACTTTTACATCCCCTAACATAGACCAGGCAGAAGAATGGACCTATATGACTTTTACATCCCCCGACATAGACCAGGCAGAAGAATGGACCTATATGACTTTTGCATCCCCTGACATAGACCAGGCAGAAGAATGGACCTATATGACTTTTACATCCCCTAACATAGACCAGGCAGAAGAATGGACCTATATGACTTTTACATCCCCTAACATAGACCAGGCAGAAGAATGGACCTATATGACTTTTACATCCCCCGACATAGACCAGGCAGAAGAATGGACCTATATGACTTTTGCATCCCCTGACATAGACCAGGCAGAAGAATGGACCTATATGACTTTTACATCCCCTAACATAGACCAGGCAGAAGAATGGACCTATATGACTTTTACATCCCCCGACATAGACCAGGCAGAAGAATGGACCTATGACTTTTGCATCCCTTGACATAGACCAGGCAGAAGAATGGACCTATATCACTTTTGCATCCCCTGACATAGACCAGGCAGAAGAATGGACCTATATGACTTTTCCATCCCCTGACATAGACCAGGCAGAAGAATGGACCTATATGACTTTTGCATCCCCTGACATAGACCAGGCAGAAGAATGGACCTATATGACTTTTACAGCCCCTGACATAGACCAGGAAGAACAATGGACCTATATGACTTTTGCATCTCCGACATAGACCAGGCAGAAGAATGGACCTATATGACTTTTACATCCCCTGACATAGACCAGGCAGAAGAATGGACCTATATGACTTTTTGTAGTGCCTCATCCAAAAGACACCATAACTGAATCCCCAGTATAATCATAATTGATTGATTGATTTATTCAAACATTGCCAACACTACACAAGACAAAAATGTATATAACTATACACACTTACATATTAATGTTATACATCTAATTTTATGTATCTGCATCTTTACTGAGCATACAGTCTCCAAATAGCATATAATTTGCTTTAGATATGTTCAATGTTAATCGGTTTACTGCCAAGGCATGGGGTCAATTCTGTTTTGTTAGTTCCAATTCTAGTAAATAAAAAAATCAATTCCAATTCCAAATTATCAATTCCAATTCCAAATTATCAATTCCTATTCATTTTAACACAGTTTTATTTGTACTTGAAATTATGCGTGCACAATCATATTTAATCAGATGATTCAAAAATTAACTATTGTTCATTCAATTAACACACAGACGTAAGGTTTGCTATAAAAAAGGCATTCAGCCATTTGATATGTACTTTCTGCTGCGACACCTCTCCTGGATTTTTGCTAACCAGACATATTGGACAGCCCTGGACAGTTCGGTTGTTAATCTGAGTTTTTAACAGTTTCCCCCTGTTTATATCAGTTGTGGTATCATTGATATTTCATCAAATTTACTGTAACTTTGAGTTTTCAACATCCTAATCACCAACATTTAACAAGATCTGCCATCCAAGCCAAAGGCCCAGATGGCAAGTGGACAAGGAAGTATTCTCCATGGGGAAATTTTTAATTACTACAAAGAGCAAACCCTACAGCCACGTGACATTGTAACAGCATTGACCAGTGACCTATTTAATTTGAGAAACTTGTGGGCTGAACATTAGTCTTGGATAAACAAGGGGCTGCATTCAAGTGGGGCAGGCTTCCCCTCTCACACAAAGGGAATTATCAATTGGCAATCTCTGTAAATAAACCTTGTCCACTGAGAAAGAAAATTAGATAAGGCCTGAATGGTCTGACATTGGTTTTACTGTCTGTTACAGTAACTTGATATTTGTTTTTGATCCAAATGCTTGATAATATTGTTCTTTTTCACAATAACAGAGTAGACAGTGTCTATGCTGTAATGTTGACAGTTCCTGGCTGTTACCAGATTCATGGTGACATATCAATAGCAGACAAATATGATTTTAATAGTAAACTTAAGGGGTAAAGTTTAACAGTATCAAGTCGATAAAAAAAATCAATAAATAAAAAAATCAATTAAAATAAAAAAATCAATTCCAATTCCCAAAACAATCAATTCCAAGTCTATTTTAAATTAGCTTTCGACAGTCAATTCCAATTCGGGAATTTGAATTGACGGTCCATTCCAATTCTGGAATTTGAATTGACGGTCCATTCCAATTCTGGAATGGAACTGACCCCATGCCTGTTTACTGCAAACCAAGCATGCCTTTTTAACATCCAATGATTGTCTTATTACATCAATGAAATCTACACATTGACATATTTTGTGACCAGGGTTGAAAAAAATCATGATTTTTATTTTAAAAAAATCGGATTTTTTTTTATTTAAATCGGATTTATTTGATTTTTTTGAAATCTGGTATATAGATATTTATATAGATGTTTAAATTTGTAAACGCTTTCAAACCTGTTCTATTCAAATCGATTCGGGTTATTGTCTTAACAGAGAGTATATGACTTTTGCTTATATAAAGACATTAAACAATGTCCACAAGGTTGCATAATCTGTTTTGGAAAGGAAAGCATGTTGTGTGTCTGTACCAATGCTAATTATTGTTTGCTGAGATGGTGGATTAGCACCTGTCCAGGGCTCTGTGTACTCTAAGGGTCTCTAACCAGAATACAAACTGGTACAGTATTAAACAACTGAGTCAACATACTGAATTGGTAACAACTAGTACAAGCTCTAAGTGGACTTTAACTCAGGGCTGGAATGCAAGTTTGTGTGGCTTCACTGCATTCAAAAAGGGAATAGCTCAAACATATACAATGTCATAAAATATTTGACTATTAGGCTATCTGGTGTCAATACAGCTACACAAGTGTGCACACTTTGTGTTTTGTATTAAAAAAACATACAAAACTTTGTTGATCTCGTTGCTTGTAAACAATTATTTGTGTTAAATTCATATAAATCAGCAATTAAAAAACCGGAAGTCAAAAAAAAAAACATAAATAAAATTTTTTTGGAGTGATTTAAATCATGATTTAAATCAAACAACCATGCCTGTGTTTATTATATTTACAGCACATCTCTCTTTTATTTTATAACGCTAATGAATGTATTTGTGTCGCGAAAGTTGCCGGTCTTGGGCCTGTGGTCGGCACCCATTCTGTACCCTGTCTACAAAGTATAATGTTGTAAGATCTATACCAACATAGTTTTCATAGACAACATATTTCATAAATAGTTTCTGTACGAATTATGGGATAAATAAACGTTTCCTGACTTATACTTAACAAAGTACAAGAGGTACACTAGTTAGCAAATTTGTATCCAATTGTTATTAACTGACTTGGCAGAATGGAAAACAAGCCTTGTCTGTCTTAAGGCAAACATATTGCATTAGTTAATCTAGATTAAAATGATAACAATGATAACTCATTGAGTGAATACAGAAACTGAACTACTTTCGTTAAAGATCTACATGCAAGCTGATACCTAAAAACATGAAATATGCATTTAAATGTACGTTATGCAAATAATTTATTTCACCACAAATTGTAACAATATCGGATATTTTCCACAAAACAGATTAAGCCTTCAGTGTGTTTATTCTAAACAGCCCCTTCTGGGGCTAACATAAGAGTTAGGTTAATAAGCCAATAACAACATCAAATAGTATAATAAATCATACTTGCAACAAAAATGTTGATAAGGTGTGTTGTTTTAAAAACTTTGACAATTTCATTCACCCCACTTTGCCAGTGTCTTTCAGAAGGCTAAAAGCTGTTGGTTCCTTCTATCTGGTGTCTATGCCAGGGGACGTAAACGATAACACAAAGGGAAATGGAAAAAACCTATTGTGGACTCAGTACGCCTCATAGACATTCTGAAAGTCTACGTCTATGACATATTAGAGCTGGTGTGGTGATATTGATCTCTAATTTCTCATACTGATAGTCTGTCTATGACATATTAGAGCAGGTGTGGTGATCTTGATCTCTAATTTCTAAACTCACTAGTCACTATACTACCTCCCAGTTTAACTGTGATCAGCTGTAAAGGGAGTATCTCATCAAGCACCAGTGACAACCAATACACATATATGCTGGCGACACAAAGATGACCCATGTTGAACTCAATTGCACCCGTCCTGTTTTCATGCTGGCCATCGACACGGACCAACGCCATCATGTAACACAATGACCGAGAACAAAGAAAACCCACCCAATTTCATCAAATTTGACCATATATCCCACTGAATGTTTTTTAAATATCGACACACATCGATGGTATACAAACCTTGAAATAGCCGCCTTCGTAAAGAGTCCCAGGTGGACCGAAAATTGCCACTTCCCATTCAGAAATATCTTCGTCGTTTGCTAGCTGAACGCGAAATCCCTCAACGGGTTCCCCTTGAATTTTCTTCAGTTCCAATTGTAAAGCCCGGATTGCGCTGCTGGGAGTGTTGGTCGGACTCTGTGCCATGCCTGAAAGAAGTCTGTGGGTGTCTGTGGAATACTGGAAGAATATTATGAAGGAATAAGTACGACAACCTAGGTCACTCTGTGATCTGTTTCTCCCGATGAAAATATGGCTGGTTTATGACGTCATAGTTACTGCCGTAAAACGGCCTGGTCTTTATGATTAATTTGTTGACGTCCGCATTTCCCCGAATGCAAAGCAAACTGTATGCAAAGTTATGCGCAAATTTGCACAGGTGCATTATACATGGATCACATTTATAACAAATGACTGTCAATATACTTTAATAATAACAATTTCAGTGGTTGACACACATTTGCGACTAATCAATGGAAAAGTGCGACCAGTTTAGGGCAATCCGGAACATGGCCGCTGTGTTGACGTCTGACGAAGAACAGGTAATGTTGCATTTTAACTTCTTTTGTGGCATTAGTCACCAATACACCGTGTGTTTTAAGTGCAGTAAGCCATCACATGTTTCAATGGTAGTGCTAACGATGTCACAACGTATGTGCATTAAGTTACCGAGTGAAGATTTCAGATGACCGGGGGTTGGGTTTCTTCGTTCTTCTAGTTCTACAGTACCGGGTACGAGTCAACCCTCTCTCCAAGGCTTACATACTCGGTGTGAGTGCACACGTGCTTTATTTATATATCTGGAAGAAAGAGGAGAAAAGATGACAGTATGCTTAAATTACTGCAATTTAAGGAGGGGAAAAGTTGATAGCGTGAAAGATGCAATATTAATTATTCAATAATTTATTAATGTTGCAAGCTGGAGATTCCTTTCAACGTTCGTACTGACTGACAGTGACTGTCAACTTCAAGAAAAAACTGGGGCTTGGCGTTTGAGAATGCAGACAGAGAAAACATTTTGTATTTCCGTTTTCAGTAACATGTGTAATAGCACATATTACGAAACGAAAGCACATGAGGTAGTAGTCTGATTTGTCATGTGCATTTCTTTTTCATTTTTTTTCTTAGAAGTTAGCTTATGTAGTCTAAAGTATACACTTTTTTGCTTAATCATTGTTAGTCAATAGCTGTGTGCTGTGCACTAACAGTCGGCACTAATCAGGTGTTTTCTGTTGACCCAACTCGACCATCTGCAGTATGCTGGCCACACACATGCATCATTTGATCATGTAATATCCAAATGCATCGTTGCAGCAGATGGGTACCTGGATAATTAGGGTCATTCCAGGTCAAAACAACCAATGGCAAAAAAGTTAATGTCTCAGAATTTGCTTAAATTCTACATGAGCACTCCTACAAAAAACTAAGGATTTGTTTCTGTAACGCCCTATGATGTAAACGGGGTAAGCACCCAAAACGCAGCCATTATTTTGATCTGTTTTCAAGTGCTTCTGACTTAAGAAATCTACAAGTTACAGATCTGAAATTTGCTGAATATAGACATATTTGTGCAGATTATCTTTTGTAATATTCAGAAATGACAAGACAAAGGACAATGGATATACTGGGTGCATGAAAATGGAAAATAACGTTTAAAACAATTTATGAGAAGGATTCCCACAGGCTGCATTTCATTGTTGTATGACAGTATAATGTCCAAATTGCTACCATCTATTGTCTTTACGAATTTCAGCATCCAAAATGAGAATGTGGGACAAGTCGTATGACCACCATTTTTTAAATGTGCATAGTTCTTTATTAGGTAAACTATATATTAAAATTTCAGGAAGGTGTCCTATCACATTTAATTTATATTGCAGCTGAAAGTTACAATTCTGCTCAATGGTGTTTTTCTCCTAAATTTCTCAAAATTTGCCAAATAAAAATCCAAAATAAAAGTGGCAGAACACCATTCTGAAATTTTAATATGTTGTTTATCTAATATAGGACTATTTACAGTAAAAAAATGTTGGTCATAGAACTTGTCCCATGTTCTCATTTTGGGTGCTGAAATTCATAAAATATAGAAAAAGTTAAAGTTTAAGGCTGAATTATTCTGAAAGTATAGCAACTAGAAGTCTACTGAACTCATAGTTTATTGTCAGTATCCCTGACAATATATGGTGGCAGTTTGGACATTGTGCTGTAGAGCAACAATGATATACATTATTTTTTTAATGCCATTTTTCATTTTTGTGCACCCTGTATACCCATCGTCCTATCATACTTGAATTTTGCATAGATAATCTGCACCAATATGTCTATATGTTCAGCAAATTTCAGACACATTGCTTGTAAAACAAGTTAGAAGCACTTGCAAACAGATAAAAATAATGTGTGCGTTTTGGGGCATTTACCCCCGTTCACATCATGGGGCGTTACAGACACAATTTGCATGTGGATGCTTTTGCAGAAGTGTCAGGTATATCAGGTATAGTGACTTATTCATTGGTTAAAATATAAGCAAATTCTGAGACATCACTTTTTTTTATTTCCCGAGAATTGGTTGATTTAACACGGAATGACCCATTGCTCCGCAGAGTCCTACTAAGATATTGCGCTGATGTTTTATTTCAGTGTGTCCTTCTCTAGAGTTAATGAGTCTAAGACGGCTTTTTCCATTTCCCTGAATGGGCTCTTTTGTTTCTCCTGGCATCGACACCAGATAGGTTTTAGCATCTGTTCCGATAGACACAGGCAAAGTGGGGTGAATGAAATTGAACCACTGTCATCTTTGGCCAACAGGCAGATACCGTGACCATTAGACCACTGCTCTCCATTAGACCACATCACCCAACTAGACCACAGCTCCTCACTGTGTAACAATGAGACTAAAATTATGGTAGTGTATATGTTGAAGCACGGAATATATAAATATACAACTGTTTTACAAGACATTGTAAAACTGAATTTATTAACTTATTTATGACATCTAAGTTGGTTAAAAATAATATACCTTTATACACATTCCATTTGTAAAATGATTTGTATTCAACGGGTTATTGGGCTCAACGTTGTATCGAAACACAGCACTGTTAAATCCACAATCATAGACATTGGCTCCCATTATAATATTTTAGCGAAATTCGTATTTTATCTCACTTCAAAATGAAATTATCTCACTTCAAAGTCATGTATTTCATAAATTTGCAGTGTGGCAACATCCTCAAGACAAACAAGGCCTTTTTCTGGTCTATCCAATTAGTTAATTAGTAGTTGGATACAATTTGCTAACTTGTGTAGAAATAAATTTTTGCCAGTCTTGAACATTCTAAAAAAACTTTAAACATGCGAGCGGCTTCCGTGTAAGCTGTTCTGTGACTATGACATCCATTATTGGTCCAATTTTTTTTTTTAAATGGCAATTTAATGTTGGTTGATATAATGACAACCATTATTGGCCCATTTGGTTTTTACACTGGTATGCCAATGAAAGTCGAGCAAATGTCAAATGACAGCTATTGTTGGTCGAATTAGGTTTTTTTAATGGCATACCAAGTCCGGTTTAACCATTATTGGCCCAATCAAGTCTTACTAGCTGTGCAGAGAGGTTGGCGTTATTCATGTTATGGCACCTGCCCAGTAATAATAATAGAAGAAGAGCCAACACATGAAAGTTCACGAAAAAGTAACTTGAAACTTTATTTTAAATATATAAACATGGAAGTAATGTTTAAAGCATCTGAAGACTTTAAGTGCATGCATGCAAATACGTCTAATATGAACAAATATGATCCCAATCACAGTCAAAATCAAATGCTTGATACTAAAAGTAAAGCAATACAACAAATAAAAATAGAAGATATAGCACTCAGTAATACAATAGGTTTTGAAAGTAATACATTGAAACATTACTTCTTTGATAAAACAGCAATCATCCAAATTCAGTATTGCCTATTGGACAAAAAACAATATGAATTTACTAGACTGAGCACAGCCTAATCGTTCGTGGTTTGCCTGCCATTTGAGTTGATGAACCGGGAAACTACTGCCGATAGCAAGGCCTACAGACTCAATTTCGACGTTTACCATGATCGCGTTGGCCACTGCAAAGAGTACCAGCGCTGGGTGACAAGACAGTACTACTGTCTTGTCACCCAGCGCTAGTAACCGAGACGCTACTGTCAGTAGCGTCTCGGTTACTAGCGGCAGGCACATCAACATTAAGGATCTCCATCAACGTAACAAAGGATGCTGACCCGGACATTCACAGGAACGCTACTTTTATTCATGTTTATGAAAAAGGCATTGATTCTCGTGAACTTGGACTTGTTTCTTCAAATGAGAGCGCCAATGGTTCCCAGCCAATGACGTACATGATTACAATAAATAGAGATCAACCCAAGTATCATTATTTTACAACGATGTCATGGTTAAACGTATGTAGTCTTAGAGATCGGCGGTATTCACTATTCTGCCGTCAGAGTCGATAAGTCTAAGACAGTTTAAACAATTTTATTATGAAAAAATCTCATCTTGTAAAAAGAAAAACCCGTCTTTTATTTATATTTTACCCTGACCAAGAGTCTGCCTTGTACTTTGTTAATTGGCAGAGTATAAGTCAGGAAACGTTTATTTATACATACCATGATTTGTACAGAAACTATGTTGGCATAGATCTTACAACATTACACTTTGTAGACAGGGTATGGAATGGGTGCCGACCAGAGAGTCCCAGCAACTTTAGCAGTACAAATACATTAGCGATGTAAAATTAAAAGTTAATGTTGAGTAGCATAGCAGTCAGAAAGCCAGACCCTCAATCAAGAGAATCCGGGTTTGAATCCTCTTGCTGCCATTTCAAAACTTTGGCAATTTCTTTCACTCCACATGGCTACAGTTCATTTATCTCAAGTCTCAAGTAGTTATACTCCAAACAGCCCAATCTTGAGCTAACGCAGGAGTTTGGACCAACGGCTTTTAGTGTCTCTTCCGAAAGACATGGGCAAAGTGGGGTGAACGAAATTGCCCAAGCTTCGAAACGGCGGAGGTGGAATCGAACCACCGTCCTCTCGATCGACAGGCAGGTGCTCTAACCATTAGACCACCGCTCCCCACATAATGTTTATACTTGTGTATAAATGAGTACCAGGCTACAGACAGAGGTGGATATGTGAACAAATAGTCTTCATGCAATAATTGCAGCATGGTTGAATTCCCAGAGAGGTCAAGATGGTCTTGGAATGAACAGGTCTGCCTGGGGGTGAAGTGTAAAGTGCTTTGAACAATCCCAAGGACTGGACACTTCAATATAACACAACATACCTTTTTTAATGGTTACTCTTTACCTGCCAGAGTTTCGTTTAAAGACCAGGCACAGTATTTACATACTTATATTCTCTTTGAGCCTTAATTAATACATAATAACACTTAGTTATTTCATTTGATCTCGAGCTGTGTTCTTTGCCATCCATGGACTCCATCCCGTAAACAAGCATATCTATTACCTGTGGAGACTATCATCTTGTATCAAGATGGCATCCTGAGTACAAATGACATCCTGGTAGGACGATGATGTACAGGTGTAGAAGTTTGTAGTTCCCCACATTTTTAGCTGTCTTCTGTATCCACGTCGCTTCTTTCACGTGTCTTCTCCTTCTGTGGGACTCCCTGTCTACCACTTTCACTCCTCCCAGTCTATCAGATGGTTGTCGTGGTCTGTGAGGGGGGACTTGTTGATGGGGGACTGTGAGAGGGGACTTGTTGATGGGGGACTGTGAGGACGGAATTGTTGATGGTAGACTGCAACCGTTTCTGTCTGCTCCTCATGTAGTGTTCTCTTGGTGCCAAGTTCCCCTAGTCATTTACATTGCAGTTGTAATAGTAATTATTACATTTTTTTTTCGAGGAACAGTAATAAATGGAAAAGAACACAGTGTAATAGTAATATAAGGCAATGTAATAGTAATTCATCTATTACATTTATATTACAGTTTGGATTAATGCTATGTTATGCTGGCTTATTTTGTGTTAGCTCCAATAGCCTACAAAGACAATGGGTAAGACAACCAAGGCTATGAAGCCATGTAGTGTACAGCTTACAAGAATAACTGGATTGGTTCTTTGTATAATTTGGTCAGCAGAAGTAGTTCAAAGGAAACATTCTGACAATAGGTGTGATGCCTCACACAGCACAACTGCATTCTACTATAAACTTCAAACAAAGCAACGAATGTATACGAGCAACAGCAAAGGGAATATCTTAGCATCACATGTTGTAATGATACTCTTTACACAAGTAACTGTTGTTATCTGGTTTGAGCAAATATAAAATGAGTCGTTGTGTATAGGGATACTGGCTGGCATGTTGTGTACAGGGATACTGGCTGGCATGTTGTGGTGTATATTCAGATGGAATTCTACTGTGATGTAAGAGCCGTTTTTAAATAAAATTATCTTGTTCTTCTGACATGTGGCATAAAATACCTAGTGACATGACTAATCAATTATTGATGATTGCATAAATAATGAGTTGTTGTTGACAACTACTGTACTACTGGATGGAAAGTTAAAATATGTAACATAATCTGCCTGTATGCACTACAAAATGTTTAATCGAAAAGGAAATAGTTGCGCTGGACAAATGTAATAATAACATATTTATATGTAATAGTAATAGATTACTTTACCTTCAGCATGTAAGTAATAGATTTCATTGTAATATAATTGTCCCCAGGCCTGCATGGTGCATTCTCCACGTCTTTCTTGTTCCTCTGGCTTTTCAGTACACATCAGATTAGATATTGTAAGAAAGAGACCAACAAATCATAGATAATTTCTTGAATAACGAGTTATTGTTACGAACTGCTCTACAACAGAACGAACACAGCATACATGTATTCATTTTGTACATACTCTAAAATGTTTAATCAAAAGAAAATATTTCCAATGAAAAAATATTATTGTAATAGTAATAGTGTAATAGTAATATTATTATTATATTACATTGCATTCAGCATGTTGTAATAGTAATATAAAGAAAACTAAGTAGAGTAATAATAACAGATTACATTGTAATGCAGTATAGGACTGTTCACTACCAGATCAACCCTCACTGAGACACCTTTTATGTTGGGATGACCCTGGCTTCTGTAGCTCTTGTTTGTAACAGTGTCACAATGTATGTGCACTATGTCACCGAGTGAGGAGTTTGGTTAACCAGGGTTTGGGTTTCTTCCTTTCAACATTCCTTCTTCCTTGGCTTAGACTGTACAGATTGACAGTGACTGACAGCTTAAAAAAAAACCTGTGGCTCAGCTTAGTTTGATTTGGGAATGCATGAGAGAATGAAAACCGTGTTCAGTAACATGAGTATCGACAACAACACATATTATGAAAAGTACATCAAATAGTAATTTGATTTGTCGTGTGCATTTCTTTTTCGTTTTTTAGCCTTACAAGTTAGCCTGCTTTGTTTTTAGAATAGAATTTTGCTAAGCACACGCCTACTGACTAGTTGGCAATACCGCTGACTACCTACTAAAAATCTACCAAAATCAGTATTAGTCGTCAGCTGTGTGCTGTGCGCCGACCTCTAATCGCCTGCTTTTTTCAACTTCCACACATCTATGATGACATCACCCTACCAGGATGTCATTCCTACTAAGGAAGCCATATTGATCAGATAAATGATAGTATTTACAGGTAATACAAATGTTTGGCTATGCTAATAAGAACAAATATAGTGAAACATGTAATCAGTTTGAGTTCAAATCAGTTTTTAATAATGTTGATTTTACAACCTAAAATAATTTTTAGAATAGAATTTTGTTAAGCACACGCCTACTGACTAGTTGGCAATATCGCTGATTACCTAGTAAAAATGTACCAAAATCAGTATTAGTCGTCAGCTGTGTGCTGTGCGCTGACTGCTAATCGCCTGCTTTTTTCAACTTCCACACATCTATGATGACATCATCCTACCAGGATGTCATTCCTACTAAGGAAGCCATATTGATCAGATAAATGATAGTATTTACAGGTAATACAGATGTTTGGCTATGCTAATAAGAACAAATATGGTGAAACATGTAATCAGTTTGAGTTCCAATCAGTTTTTAATAATGTTGATTTTACAACCTAAAATAATTTTTATTTTTAAAGAACTTTAGAGAACGTGAAGTACTGTACATAGAAATTTATATGGTGGTGTTTGGTTTTTCCATCGAAGCTGTTCATTGTGACATTATCATTCATAATTATAATGTAAACAATTAATGATTACTTAAACATCACAAATCTAATGCAGACTTGCTTGAGACGAGCCAAAACATTAGATAAAGTGAAACAGTTTGCAAAAATGCCTTAACCTCAGTTTAGAGTATCCACCTTTGCGGGCACGTTCACTAAATAACCCTTGTAATGACCCAGTGACCTTATAATGACATAGTTCATAGGTGAATAAGAAATGTGCTTAGGAAAAAAAATTATTTTAAACAAAATCAGATCATTAAAATTAGCTGTCTGTTATGTGGTTGCATAGCTGCCCATTCATCTTTTCATGAAGTGGGTTTCTGTTAGGAATTCAGGACAAAAGCCCCATGGACAAAAGACACAAAGACCCACAATCTAAATACAAAGTACTGATTGTACAATGTATTACTGATATTAATTATGTATATAGGTTGTTAGAAGTTTAGATCGCTACTTGACTAATTCTATGTTGAAAAGGCAATCACAATTTTTTATTCACATAACATTAACCATATTCAATATGACCTGTCTTGGAATGTCAATATATCTAATATTAGATCGAGCTATTTTAAAGAATATTATAAGAGACAGTTGTTAGAAAGTCATGCTATGTAGATGCGTGTGCTGATGACGTTTGCTCTGATATGAATGAATGTGAACTATGGTTGTATTATAAAGTGGCAATTTATTCAAAATAAAACATCATATCCAATGTTGAAATACCACAACCAGCAATGCACAGTGGCGTCATATATCAGGTGTCCAACAACTGTCCAGAGCCAAAAAGTATCCTTTACTAATATGTCATGCTTTCAGGTATTGTACTTCAGCGTAAATGATCAGGTTGTGCCAACCAGACAGACAGGAGGGTAACTTGCTTTATTTCCTATTTAAGTATGCACAACACTGTATTTAGATTGTGGGGCTTTTGTCCAGAGGGGCTTTTGTCTGGTGGGGCTTTTGTCTGTGCACCTTCTGCTATTGAGACAACCCCCTTCCCTGCTCCAAACAGGCACATTAAGGGATCATTTATGTAATCTGCCTGTGTGCCAGATGCTTTTCTCCCTGTCTGGTTCATACAATGTTCTGTCTGCCTGGTGTAATTACAAAAGGTTTCTTTGTGTATTTACAACTGGGTGATTTTTTAGTAAATGACAAGTAAATGTGCATTTCATGTCCAAGCCTTACAAACGTCACTGTTCCTACCAAAATGCTGTTTTATATGTATAATTTCATAAGACGATAATATACATTTTACATTGTTTACGCGTGGTATATGTTGGCATTTAAAAGCATAAAGAACAAAATTAAATATGTGTGCAGTGGAATGTGTAATAATGCTACGTCCCGCAAGTGCCATCTTCGTGTTCAAAATAAATTTGTTTGTTTCTAAATGTCATCTGCACAAAGACACAGCGCATCTGGTAAATAAAATATATGTTGTTTAAGACAGTAAACAAGGGATTATTGCCTCTCACAATAAAGATAGAAAAGACTTTAATTTAAAGAGTGCACATACTTAACTATGTAGGTTTAACAATTGTTGAACATCTAAACTGGAAAAATCATGTAGATAACATTTCACATAAATGCTCAAAAACGTTAGGTGTACTAAATAAAGTGAAACATTTTCTGCCTATAAATGTTAAAATTATACTATTATCTATACAATTCCTTAATATTGCCACATCTCAACTACAGAATAATGGCATGGGAATATAAATGTGACAGAATAATCAAACTCCAAAAGAAGACTATACGTATGACACATTTAAGTGAATATAATGTACACACTGAACCTATATTGAAAAGTAAAAAATTACTAAAGGTATCAGATATTTTACAAATTTTATTATAAATTCATACGCAACAAATTACCTGGGTACCAACATTTTGCTCTACACCAAAATCCTAATATCCATAGTTACAAGTTGTAACTTACAAAACACACAGACATAATGAAATACATATAAGCAAACCACATCACAAATTTGCAATGAGATGTATCCGACATAGTGTACCACACTGACACACAATAAATGACACCCAGCAGTACTGACAAATAAGATCCATAGTCAATGCATTTTGTGGCATATGTCAAAAACATATACAAAATATATTGACAAATTGTGAAATTCAAAATTGTCATATTTGTCAAAATATATTGTAATTATTAACCCCTATAATAATGTCTAGCTGTTTGTAATATAAAATAATGCTTACATTGTTTTATTTATTTTACATTCTGTTGTAAAATTAATTATGTAGACAGTAAAACATGGGTGGCTCTTATGATAGCGACCAATTTTGGTCTTAATAGGAGTCTCTTGTCCTATACATTGACCTATAATTTTATTTCTCATGCTACACAGTGCATTGTAAACAGTTTGTTTAGCTGGCTGTGTTTCTCTTTGTTTGCTAATAATGTGATTTATCAGTAATAACTGTATTATATGTTGGTATGTATAATTGGAACAAATAAATATGGTTCTGATTCTGGTATTTACATTAAGAATACTTTTAGCAGAATCCATGGTGAACTAGTGAACTAGTCAAACAAGACAGTGTCAAACCGTTTCTGTACTGAATTTTGAAATTTGTGCATTGTGAAGCCATCTTTGCTTTCAACAGGTTCTGTTGTGTATGGTTTTGATCAACTGATTGCAATTGATCAGCTGTTAAAAAATCCTCCCGACCTTTCTTCCCTTAATTTCCACCCATAAATCAGGCAATTCTACATTTAGATCCACCCAGCCCATCCACCACCAGTGCTGTTCCAGTCTACATTTGGCCACCCAGTGACAATTCCTAACATTTCTGAGCGCATGGTAACTTAGTTACGGATGTCACCACAGATTGGTTGTGCCATTGTACAATACATAGTTTAATAAGTGCGACACTCGTTCACCGAAATGACATCCACAATGAACAACTGACTAACACATGAGTGATGGACAGCAACCACCTGAAGTATGGCATTCTCTCATTGTTTTCCGTGTCATTGTATTCCATGTCATTATATCATTGTATTCCATGTCATTATATCATTGTATTCCATGTCATTATATCATTGTATTCCATGTCATTATATCATTGTATTCCATGTCATTATATCATTGGATTCCATGTCATTATATTATTGTATTCCATGTCATTCTATCATTGTATTCCATGTCATATCTTTGTTTTCCATGTCATTCTATCATTGTATTCCATTTCATTATATCATTGTATTCCATGTCATTCTATCATTGTTTTCCACACCATTCTATCATTGTATTCCATGTCATTCTATCATTGTTTTCCACGTCATTCTATCATTGTTTTCCACATCATTCCATCATTGTATTCCACATCATTCTCTCATTGTATTCCATGTCATTATGTCATTGTTTTCCACATCATTCTATCATTGTTTTCCATATCATTGTATCATTGTATTCCATGTCATTCTGTCATTGTTTTCCACGCCATTCTATCACTGTTTTCCACATCATTCTGTCATTGTATTCCATGTCATTCTGTCATTGTTTTCCACGTCATTCTATCATTGTTTTCCACGTCATTCTATCATTGTTTTCCACGTCACTTTGTTGTTTTATTCTGTCACGGCACAGGAACCAAAACAGTGTCCACTCGCTACTCAGAATGCTGATTTGCCTTCTGTTCGACGAATAATTAATTTAGGTTTCGTGGTATCTTGAGGCAGATCTGTTATGTAAGATTTCTCAGTGTTAATTTGGTGAGTTAGAGGGAGTGTGGGCATAGAGCGGTGTGGGCATGGACCATGTGGGCACAAAGTGAAAGAATTGCCATGGTTCACTACAAGTTCAAGGTTCATAGGTCAAATAGATTACAGGTTAAAAGGTTGAGAAACCAGTGGGGTAGTTACAATTTTGGGAAGGGGGCCAAATGAGGGTGCAACCTTAGTCACCAAAATTGTTTATCACAAAGCCAATAATGATTCACTAACTTTGATAATGAATCATTAATGTTGGCGTTTGCCCAGACTGTTATACATTTTATGTAATTTCCTTGCATACTGAATATCCTTTTCCATGATATATGTATAATTTATATATATCCTATAATTTTAGTATTATTTGAAGTACAACATTTATTCACGAATTAAAGTTGGCACTGATTACCAGTGGACAAATTAAACAGATTAAATGGGTGACATTTATTAAAGTAAAATTCTGACATGATCCCTAAGCAGAAGGGACTGTGAAAGCCTTGCCAGGAGTTGTTGCATTTTATCTGAGACTTCTTTTGCAAGGTTAATGCACCCCGACCTTTGCACTGTGATTAGAAATTCAGATCGGCAAAGCGCTTTGCATTTCGACAGCGCTGTGGGGAAAGCACTATCCACATTTGTTGCCTGGGAACCGAGCAGACTTCGTTAGCTTATGCTAATGAGATGAAAATCAGTGGTTCAGCCGCTCACTTGGAGCAGGAATTAGCCAATTGAGCAGTGACGTGACATTGCGTCGTCGTTGGTACATTTCCAGGCCGACTTTCAGGAAGCAGCTTCACTTAGTGTGATGTGATTCTTGTATAGACACAGCTGGACACTAGATATGACCACTGGTTATGTACTGGAGTGTCCAACGTCTGCACCTGGCATGTCATTCTTACTGCCTTTAGTGTCATGGTTTTTGGTGACATTGCATGTCGTTTGACGGTGGTGATATCGACGCTGGATGTAATCGTTGTCGTAATGAAGTAGAGTGGGCCTGACAAGGACAGCGTTGACATCGTGACATGTTTTCTAACGAGGATCACATGGATGGGGATGTACCGGGGACAGAGTGGGAAGATATTCCCATGGAACTGAGGAAGGTATTTACAGTACAGTTTCTCTGGCACTTTGTGTCTGCTTGAGAGTGCGTGGCATATTTTCCCGCGACATATTCTAAATACTTGAGACGACATAAAAGAAAAGGAAACACAACACCCCCTTCAACAATGGTGTGCAAGCGTTTATGTAAGCGTTGTGAATCGATTGTTTCTTTGTAGAAATGGCAGTAGTGGGGTGAATTTCAAAAAGTGTCGCGCCTCCTTCCATGGGTCATAAATGAACCTCTCAAAATATTGGCGCCCGAGATGCAAAGCGTCTAGAAGGAGAACTATAAGGTACATTAATACATGTACTGTATACATACTCCGACTTGACCATAGTGAGATTCCTGTTATTATCACCGAGCATGGTTTTGGGAATGGAGCCATCTGTATTTATTTTGTCAACATCTTGGGGTAGCAGCAATTGCTACAGGAAGTACAAGTCTCATGTGCAATCCTTGTATTTCTTATATTTCTGCAAATAAATAATTAATAAAATTAGCTAATAAAACCTATACAGAGGCAGATTATGTCCTGGTGTGAAAAGGTTAATGCCAGTGGCGTATTTATGGGGTGGGGGAGGGGGCATTGGGACATGTGGATATGGATGAATTACTCTGTTCTCCAGGTCCTTCCAATTTTAAATTAACAAATTTTGTTTTGTATGTGTATACATTTTAATTATGTTAATTAATTAATACAACACTTCTATGATAAAAAGTAGTACCTAATAAATAAATAAGACATGTAAATGATATTAGCTTACAGAAAGATGATTTTACAAATAATCAGTGAATGCAGTTTTAAATAAATGCATTTTGGAATGTGAGTTAAAAAGTGAGTTTACTATCAAGATCAATACCACCAGCAAAGGCTTTTATATATAAAACTAGCAAAGTTACCGCCCTTGCATGGGAGAAACGGCAGCCACTGCAAGAGGTTATGACTCATTGCACTACCCAGTCAAGGTTTGGTAGGGCTATCATGCCAATGGCAAAGATAGATACAACTTCATGCCCCAAAAAACATTGACCACTGTCGGGTTCATGAGGCAGTCGTACCATTTGAACGAAATTAGGTGGACATTTGATGTAGATCATGCCTAAAAAATTTCAGCTCCATACTGCGAAACTGATGGAGATGTGAGGAAACAGATCAACACACACACAGAGTCACAAACTACTTTATAGTATAGAGGGCAGTTACTGAGTAAGTTCAGTTTATGAATGAGTAGTTGGTAAGTACCAGGCTGTCAACATTAGGTCTCAGTGTAGTGGTTCCTGGTAAGTACCGGGCTGTCAACATTAGGTCTCAGTGTAGTGGTTCCTGGTAAGTACCGGGCTGTCAACATTAGGTCTCAGTGTAGTGGTTCCTGGTAAGTACCGGGCTGTCAACATTAGGTCTCAGTGTAGTGGTTCTTGGTACTGGTATAATATGACCATTGTATATATCTAGTACACCTGCACTGAACTGATAACACAATAACCTGAAGTAGATATCAATCATAGCAACTGGGTTGCCATACGTGTGAACCTCCTTCAGTTCGATATCAGATTGTGATTGTCAGCGTGTCGACGAGTAGGTTAGTCATCTGAATATATTTGGGTGAGCTAAGTTCGTAGTTCAGAATTTATGCTAATGACTACATTTGAGAGTTTGTAATCTTGAGGCAATTTGTGAGTGTGACCCAATTATGAGAGAAATTCAAGAAATAGAGATGGGTAAGGCAATTATTGGAAACGTTTTGATTGCCGTTCTGATATTTTAGGTCTATAAATTCTGTATGTGCAGAGGTGATAGTGTGATACAAAAATAGTGAATTTACTAAGTTAGGAATAACATTTTGTGAAACAGTTGTGATGGTTTGGCTGCTAAGTAAGTTCACTGTTTTCACTAAGGCTGCTAAGTACTAACATTCATAACTGATTCAGTCTGTGCACAAGAATCATGTTGTGTTTACATTGTATTCAAGGTAAAGGACGTTATCTGTGGAATTCTTAAAATCTTTAGTTGTATCATCCTTGTTTTTGTCGCGGAGATGACCAGACCAGAAGCTACAGATTATAGTCCTCATATTCGAAAAGCTGGTGATGCCTGCTGTCAGAATAGTGGTGCCGCATGGTGGTCCTGTCCAGAACCAGCCAGCCTTGAATGTCACCTAATAACAAGGATTTAAGATATTGCCCCAAGTGAATCCCGGCTGGGAGTTCAACTGGTCATCAGTGGTCAGCTTGGAGTTTCCTTAGTCTTGTCCTCAGAGGCTTGGGTAATCAAGCCAAATAGTGTGATTGGGCAGACAGCATGAGCAGCTGGTGGCGGCCAGCCTTAAACACCCCATGGTGCTATCCACCATTAATTATGTGCTCCTTTAATAAGATAGAATCCGGACTCTGGAGTGTCCAGACCTTTATATGAGCAGTGCAATTCGTGAGAAACCTATGTATGTATAGTGACGTCTGTAATAATAGCACTGGCCGGTTTCAGCAGCTGTCATTTGAAACTTGCGTACAACAAACTTTTGTTCTCAGAAAGGTACAGACTCTAAGTAGCCCATTGTTTGGTTAACGCAGGTGTTTACTTGTACTATTTTGGTCTGTGTGCACAATCAAAACACTTCTGCTGGCTTCTGATAAATCCTTCAGTATATGTTGCATGTCTTTGACATGACTCAGCATGTTCTAAATACTCCGTTGTGTACTTCAACAATTACAATTTATTATAAAGTCTATATTGGGATTGGGCCATTCCACGGTGTAGTATGTGCATTTTATCCATGCATCACATACTGGGATAGAAAATATCATAATGGTTTTCTGCCATTTATTATAGGAACCAACCATAACATGTCATCATTATCATATATAAACTTCATTGCTGCAGTCGTTCTGGGCATGCAGTGCCATGCACACAGTGCGTTGGATGTATTCCTAGAAACTATAAATTTCCACCTAAGAAATGTCATGTCCAAATCTCTGACGTCTTGCCAGCGGTGATCAGTGGAACAAGCTGTTACCTGGACAATTACCTGAGTGTTGTGGCTGGACACTATCTTTTTAGCTCCGCAATGGAACATTGGTACTGATAAGGCTGTGAATAATGCAATGTTTACGTGGGGAAGTCAGTTCTAGTCCAATCTATATGTGGACTTGTTTTGACATCTGAGCTTGTTTTCGCTGAGTCATTGTGTCAGTTGCACATACATATACTTTTAGTTTTAGCCTTGTTTTGTCTCTGACCCCCGCCTTGGGGTCCCAACCCCTATTGTTGGCCTATTCTACTTTTGACCATTTACTGTTACCCTGTCAAGAAGTTCTGGTAACGCCCTGTCAAGAAGTTGTTGTAAGGCCCTGTCAAGAAGTTGTTGTAAGTCCTTGTCAAGAAGTTGTGGTAAGGCCCTGTCAAGAAGTTGTGGTAAGGCCCTGTCAAGAAGTTGTGGTAACGCCCTGTCAAGAACTTGTGGTAAGACCCTGTCAAGAACTTGTTCTAAGGCCCTGTGAAGAACTTGTGCTAAGGCCCTGTCAAGAACTTGTGCTAAGGCCCTGTCAAGAACTTGCGCTAAGGCCCTGTCAAAAAGTTGTGCTAAAGCCCTGTCAAGAACTTGTGGTAAGGCCCTGTCAAGAACTTGTGGTAAGACCCTGTCAACAGGTTGTGGTAAGGCCCTGTCAAGAACTTGTTCTAAGGCCCTGTCAAGAACTTGTGCTAAGGCCCTGTCAAGAAGTTGTGGTAAGGCCCTGTCAAGAAGTTGTGGTAACGCCCTGTCAAGAACTTGTGGTAAGACCCTGTCAAGAACTTGTTCTAAGGCCCTGTCAAGAACTTGTGCTAAGGCCCTGTCAAGAACTTGTGCTAAGGCCCTGTCAAGAACTTGCGCTAAGGCCCTGTCAAAAAGTTGTGCTAAAGCCCTGTCAAGAACTTGTGGTAAGGCCCTGTCAAGAACTTGTGGTAAGACCCTGTCAACAGGTTGTGGTAAGGCCCTGTCAAGAACTTGTGGTAAGGCCCTGTCAAGAACTTGTGCTAAGGCCCTGTCAAGAACTTGTGGTAAGGCCCTGTCAAGAGGTTGTGGTAAGGCCCTATGTGTTAATTTATGAGATCATATTGATGGAAATGTCAGTCTATACGAAATAGTTGAAATATTATTTCAGTGTAGTATGTAGAATACAGTGCATCACTGAAGTGATAGTACCAACTGTATGCGTTTGTCAGCTCATTGAATTGACACACTTAAAATAAGGTCAATCCAACAAAATTAGAATTAATATATGGATAATTTATTTATGTTAAGGCGCTCTCCTTGTTTGATTTGGCCAATCACAAGACAGGTTTGTTGATGTTTAAATAGTTTTATAAAGTGAAACTCTTTAATATATTCTTTTAAAATGTGTTGCAGTGAGCGAACCCAAGGCTCCAGATTCAAATAAAAAACATACTGTATTGATTGACTTTTCTCATGTGAACTCAATGACACTCAAGCTGGTGACAGCCTTTGACAATCTTGCTATTTCTAGCATGACTCTCACTGCATCCATACATGATTGATTACTATAATTATAGAATATCATTGATTCGTTGTGAGTTTGACAATGACAAATTATATTTTTAACCACATGTGCCAAATTCCTGCACTTACATGAGTTTGCCTGCAATATTGGAACATAATCTGTCCAGGTGTTTGTACTCAGCTGTTACAACATTTTAGTATTTATCTACATGCGCTGATTTTAAATGTTACAACAAAATGTCATATCTTAAAGTAAGGGATAGATATGCATACTGTATAGTGTTTTTGTTAGTTGGCATCTGTAATGTTTTAAATGAGTTCGTCTCAAATCTGAAAATAATCTGTATTTGTTTCTAACGTATAACAAAAGTTAAAAGAAGAATTATTCAAAATCTGTCAAAAATGTGATAACATTGACTGAACTAAATATGCCTTGCTAACTTTTATTACACACACTTTCAATATGTTCTGTGCTATGCAGTTGTGCAGTTTTGTTTGTCATATCTGATGGTTATGATATTGATGGAACTGGATATATACATCATGACATGGCCATTTTGTTCATCATGATGCATGTGATGGCAACATAACTATTGTTTACGTTTCACTGCAGCCATTGCATACAAAATTTATGATTTTGAAGCAATGGTAGACAAAAAAGTTGCAGTCATTTGGTGCATCAAAAATAGTGCATGCTAAATGGTACGTTTTAGTCCAATGGGACTATTGTATATGTCATTGCATACAAAATGACTGATAAACATTTGATTGTTTTAAAACCAAATGACAACCGACTGCCATGACATGGAACATAGTCCCCAACTTTTAATTAAACTTAAGGAGTGCGAAATAATAAAATTTAATATAATAAAATAAAATATTAAATGGTATATTTGTGGTATGCGTCCGTCCCCCTGTAATCATACTCAATAGCTGGCTGAGCAGCACAAATGATCAAACATCGCCTATGGCAGTGTCCAATTATTTGTGCTACTCAGCCATCGTCTCGTACAATTCGTGGGCGATTCACATCGCAAATGTAATTTTTAATGTAAATATTATTATGATGCTGTTAGCTTGGTACTCGTATAATTTATTGGCCCCACTTCCCAGACTTATTCCACAGGCAAAGCGACAGATGGCTTGCCATTAATGTTGTTGCCGCGGTGATACTGCAGTTGGAAAAATCTTCCCAAGTGACACATTTTTCATTTATCTAATTCAGGCAACATTTTGGTATTATCGCTGATGTATATCAGGCATTGGCATCTACTGCACTTTGCTCAAGGGAACCTATTGATTGGCATGTGGACTGAGAGGTTTCACTGTGATTTGGCAATCTGGTCTGATGTCTCCATTGGGAGCCTTGAGGAGTGAGAACCTGTTCAGTTCATCAGATGGAGTGAAGTTGTCAAAGGATCCAGTGTTTCAAGATGGCTGAGGTGTATTCATTGGTGATTATTGCAGCAGCTAGTGTTCTGTCTGTCTGCCTCAGTCTGCATATGTCTGTCTGCCTCAGTTTGTGTTTGTCTGTCTGTCTGTCTGTCTCAGTCTCTGCCTGTCTGTCTCAGTCTGTGTCTGCCTGTCTCAGTCTATGTCTGTTTCAGTCTGTGTCTGTCTGACCCTCGCCTCTGACAGCATGATCTATTTTGGTGTCTTGACCTGTGCTGACCTAAACATGTTACAGCATGCCACAGTTGACCCATTAAACTACTTAGCTGGGCACTAATGCCCTACGTGTCTATTCACCCACTGTGAGCAGCACCAACAGGAAAGGTTCACTTCTCACTGTCAGCTCAACAGCTGGCAACAGGCTTGAAACGTCAAGTAAATATCCTGCCAAATATGCCCTGTTTAAGCCACTGATAGTGTCTGAAAGCAACTAAGATGAGAGGACTGTGTAAAGAGAGAGGAGGACGTAAAGAGAGAGGAGGACTATGTAAAGAGAGAGGAGGACTGTGTAAAGAGAGAGGAGGACGTAAAGAGAGAAGAGGACGTAAAGAGAGAGGAGGACGTAAAGAGAGAGGAGGACGTAAAGAGAGAGGAGGGCGTAAAGAGAGAGGAGGGCGACAAGTGGGGGGAGATGGCTGCTGTTAGGGAGAAGTGGAAAGGGATAACAGATGGGGCGGGGCAGCAGTACGTGCAGCAACCCTTTATAATTATACAGGTAGCAATAAGAAAGAACAGAAGTAAAGACCAAAATTAACTAATATGTATCATTTGGCAGATATAATTCTAGCAATCAATCAATCAGTGTTTTTCAATGCAAACATGTAATTACGCAGCATTTTTAATATGATAATATGCTCAATACATTTTTTCTTGATAATTGCAAGTTGAACGTATGCAATTACTGCACATAAACTATTCATTCACATACAGGCTGTACACCGCCACTGTTTGTAGCACATACAGGCTGTACACCTCCACTGCTACCTATTTATACAGGTCAGTGACCTGGGGTAACATGAAGTGGATAAAATTACTTAAGGCTTTGAACACCAGCATGAAGATTCGACACCCCACCCCCTCCCCGTCTTGATTGGGGGACCAACATTTTGACTATTATGCTATGTACTCTGCCTTATGAAGCTGCTATGAAGTTGTCCACTTCCTACGAGGGTTGCCATTCCTAAGATTAATTAGTGACTGCATGGTGGCTTACATTGTCAAGATAAATACGAAATCTGATACGCTCACTTTCAATTTGTCAAAGAGCAGTCTTGTGCAGCAGTGAAATATTGACTCAGGCATGTATGTATGTATATATGTATTTTGTATGTGGACATTTCCCCTGGTTTATGTGGAAGACTGCTTCTGACAGTTTCCCTTATTCACATGATGTGGTAAAGGCATTGCTGATGTCATGTGCTCAGTCGATATGCTATGATGAGGCTGTTTAACTCAGACAAGTGAAACTCAGAAGAAAAATGAAAGTGAAATAAAATCCTTTGCAACCCCTTCTTGTCCCCCAGGGTTAAACTAGCATGTAGTGGGAATAGTTAGAGCTTGACACTCGTGACAGTCTTCATGTACACATGCTTTTAAAATACAAAACATAAAGACATTGTACACATAGCAGGCATTATTGTACATTGACCACTCAAAAAGGAGGTATGGTAGACTATAAAACTCAACTTTAAATATTATTAAAACAAAAATATACAATAAATAAGTTAATTAATTAATGCAAATATATGACTGTGTGTACAATTAGATTAATTAATTAAGACAAATATGTACAACTATTTTGTTGTATGAATACTAATATGCAGTCTTATGTGTAATATTAATTTCAGTTTTACCAGGAACAGACTAAGGGTCTTGTGTCTTGTGGTTGGGCCTTTAGCATTGTCAGTTCTCAAACCCAGCACTTGTTAAAACTCAACTATGCGGTCTACAGGGCATTCAGTTCTGTTTGATGCTTAATCAGTGTGGCTGTAGGTCCTCTGGTGCATGTTAATTAGGATAGCTGACACAATTTGGTTGCACTCTGTCAGATGTTGTGAGCTGAGATGGTTTTGTGTTTCGCTGGCAATGTATGCAGTATGGCCGTCATATTGATTTGTGCATAATTATGTCTTTGTGTAAGACGAAACCTGTATCAGTCTTGAGATTGTCTCCCCAAAGTTCAATTGATTAGTTCTCTTATTGACTCTGGAGAAACTCATATTGTGTGTGTGCACGTGTGTGTGTGTGTGTGTGTGTGTGTGTGCACGTGTGTGTGTGTGTGTGTGTGTGTGCGTGTGTCGGTGGGTGGGGGGGCATGGGCATGTTTGTGCCAGGCCCTTAGCCAGAAATACATTTTTGACAGTCTTGAACTTTCTAGAAAGCTTATGACAGCCAGTATTGGTTTTTATTTAATTGTACCAATCTTCGTCAGACATTTGCCCATTTTCAAGATGGGTCCGTGGCTAAAGGCCTGGTCTCTGCTTGTGTACATCGATATGCATGTACCTAAATTAAATATTCACGCACAGTGCACACGCGCACACACACTCACACACACACACATATATATGCATACACACACACACTCACACACTCACACACTCACACACACACACACACACACACACACACACACACACACACACACACACACACACACACACACACACACACACACACACACACACACACACACACACTGGTAATTATTGATATTTGGGTATTCACTGCTATCTTGAGCTCTGTAAAGAAATTGTCTTTTGTCTGCATAGAACTGCCATAGAACTGCCATGGTGACTCAGTAGTTTGGTGCTCGTCCAGTGACCAGGAAGTAATGTGCTTGACCCCACCACGCTGTGGCCCACCCAGTTGTGGAATGAAAATTAGGGGCACCACCCGATAAGTCATCTAGCACCACACCAGGCATATTATATTAGTTTGACTGTCAAATATTGTTAAATTTAAGAAAATCTGAAAGAGTTGTCGGTAAACCACAAGAGTTTGCGTGTGGAGGCAGTTCACTGCTTTACTTCCGGGTTTACAGCATACGAATATATAGTGCCACTGATTTTGAGACGACCCCCTCCCATTTTGCAATTTTTTTGCTGCCTATAAAAGTATTTTTAACTGAGATATGGAGATTTTTTAGAATTATGACACATGATTAAAATTTCCAGTGGCTGGTTGTCAAACTATGCATGTGTCAGTGACTGTAGGATCCCTTGCACATGAAGACATGATGTAGTTGTTTTGAACACCATTTGATTGGAGCATCATGTATGTTGATTTTCTGGAGACAAAATTACAGAAGTTGTAGAATTTTGCCCAGCAGCTTGATGATATAACAAATATTAACCTAGTTGATTTTGACCTGTGACCTGTTCCCGTGGAGGAGATCCGTGGTAGAAAATAGCAGTCTTGGTGTGTGTTTATCAGAGGAACACAAAGACAGGACAAACTATTGCATGACAGTTATCTATACTGGTGCTCCGCTGTGTGTGATTCCAAGTAACCCTAGCAACAGATTCGTTCCAGGTAATTCCCGGTGGCACCGATTGGCTTTGTAATGACCAAGATAGAAACGCTTCCTAGAAATGCGATGTTGTTATTTGCTCTTCATTGCAGGCCACGAAGCAGTTTCTCGAGGAACTTGGACGTGTACACCTCAAGACCCACAATGGCATCGTGCCGTGGAAGTCAGCCGTCAAGTTTCTTATGGCCCGCAAATTTGACGTGAGGCGTGCCGTTGACTTGTACGTCGAACACGAGGTAGGTCGCAAAAGAATTATTTTATTTATTTATATTTTAAAGTAATTTATTTATTAGGGTTCCCTTTTAATCTACAACTTGTTAAAACAAATTATTTGTTAGCTTTCTATATGTATAATTATTAATGTATTATTTTATATGATGTACAGCGAATTTGCGCTATATAAATGCAGTTTTATTATTATTAAAAACTCTATTACAATTTACACTGGTCATATTGTTCCTTTTTTAAAGGAAATTCATTTAAATTGCTCTGTTTTGTCCCATCCTTTAAAAGTCCTTTATTTTCGTTAACATTTCTAATTAAATTCTTTTATATTTGTTTTTCATGGCCAGAGTAAAATATCCTGAAATACACAGAATTTCCTAATATAATCCAGCAAATTGCAAAAAAAAATGTTCACAAAGGAAGTGCTAAAATGTGAATATTGTTGCACATTGTCTCATGGTTGAATAACCTGTTGATTACTTCCAATTTTGTGAATGACAAAGCCATGCGAACATGTCTAATTCAGATAGAAACTATTCACATTGGACCCAACATTCCTTTAAAACCCTCTTAAATACATTCCTTTAAAATCCTTAAAAGTCCTTAAAATGTTCCGTTAAATTGTTTGACTATTGTAAAAAAATATTCCTTTAAATATTCTTTTAAATTTTTTCGAGGATGGCATGATGACTGGATTCATCGTTGGTCTCATGTTCCGTCAAGTCATAGGTGACTTCTGATGACTGACGTGATCAGTTTCCTCTAGCCACCGCCTCTTTCAGTTCAGTCAGAGACAGTCCAGTTGAATCGTTTATTTGGTCCATCCACCTTGTGTTCCCATATTAGAGTAATTATTTACACCTGGTAATCACTACATTGATCAATTACATTATGTTACTATTGCATTAATTACATTTCAATCGGTTACCAATTAGATTAATGAACATAGTCACGTACTAGTTGACTTACGTCTGCAATAATTAATTACAGTAAATTAGCATTACAGTAGTTAATTACAGGCAGTTACCATCAGAGTAATTACTTACATTCAATTAACATTATAGTAATTAATTACAGTCAATTACCATTACAATAATTAATTACTCAGTTACAATTACAGTAACTGTTCCATTACTTCATCATTGATGATTAAAGAGTGAAATCTAATCTTGTGATCAAAGCAGGTATGACATCAGGAATGACATCATTCCTGACATCAGGTAAGACGTCAGGTGTGGCGTCAGGTATGGCATTATTCCTGAAATCAGTATGAAGTCACCAGCGTTTCTGACACACCTGTTCTATGGAGAAACCATGTGAAAACTTGGCCTCCCATGCTGACACCATACCTTCTGTCTTCTGGCTATGTTGAAACCAGCCAATCAGCTAGTCGAAGGTGTATTCCAGGAAATGCTTTGTAGGCAGGTGATAATTACTGTACCGGCAGCCAACATCTGCAACAAACTCCCCATCTCTTTATAATCATCTGAAACTCTAACTACTTTCCACAAAAAAATCAGCACATATTTTTTTCAAAATTGCATTTCTACCTTAAATCCTCGACAGTCCCCCTCTCTGATGATGGCTTTTGTGTGGTCCTGTTCATGATATCATGCTTAATGATTCTGGTTTCCTGTGCCTGAGCACAGGTTCTTGAGGATTTGGTTCTGTTGAAGTGTTATTATTTTATAGAACTTGGTGGCATATAGTACAGTGTATTTGATTGCATATAGTACACTGAACTTGGTGGCATCTAATATAGTGTACTGCTGTGTTATTTTATGCTGACCCAGTATTTGGACTGTTACTGATCACGTACTTAATAGTTATGAGTTAATATTGTTGCGGTGTATTGGCTGTGATGAAATGTCAATCCGATATATATAATTTATATATTACCCTAATATTTGCACTGTGATCAGTAATAAAATATCAATCCAATTTTCATCTGTGATTTAATATCAACCTAGTATGTTGACTGTGATGAAATGTCTACCCAGTATTTCTTTATATTGACCTAGTGTTTGATCTATGATCCATCAATGATCTGTGATTTAAAAATAACCAAGTGGATTGACTACATGGTGAAATATGAACCCATTTGCTCTAGTTTTCCATTGACCCAGTGGTCTGACTGGGATTATCTCCGTTGATCCAATATTGATTTTTAATTTAATATCGGCTTCATATGTTGACTATCAGTGTGGTGATGCACCACCCTGATATGCATGGATGATCATCACGGGTGATCATCACGGGTGATCATCAAGGGTGATCATCATGGGTGATCATCACGGGTGATCATCACGGGTGATCATCACGGGTGATCATCACTGGTGATCATCACGGGTGATCATCACGGTTGATCATCATGGGTGATCGTCACGGGTGATCATCACGGGTGATCATCATGTGATGCCCTCAGAAGGTCAGCTGTCACCGCTACTCACGTATGCAATGGGCCGTTCTGATCAGATCTTCACACTTCCTTTTCCCCGTCCAGCCATTAATGTTGACTTTCCACATGGTTCTTGGTTTCCCCATTCTCTTTCACCCTCTGCCCTTCCCTCCAATATATCCACGTTTGTGTTTCTGTATTTTTTGTAGAGCTTAATCCAGCTAAATTGTTGTTTTCTTCCCAGATGCCACATCTCGAAAACTTCCAGTCTCTGTTGGCATAGTGTAGAAATTGTCTAGTGGCGATTTAAAGCCAGAATACAGCAGTTTTCATTGGCTTATTTAATAGCATGCCAAAATAGACAGTACGGCCAACAGTTTTTTTATGTCATGAAACTTGGCTATTTTTATTTCAATGCTAAATTGTGTATTTGGCTGTAGAACAGTAGTAACATCAACTGAAAAAGATGACATCATTTGGCAAGTGCGGAGGACTGGCTCTTTTTTGTTACTGCATTTTTGAATTCCTGTTTATACAATTTCTGACGGTAGATATACTGCAGCAACAAAGATTAAAACATAACGAATAACTTTAACTTTAAATTTAGATGTAATTTGAGATAGGTTAAGAGAATTGAGGCATTTTTAGTTATATGAAAATCACTTATAGTTCCCTAGGAATTAGCCAATAAAAATAAAATTGCTGTATATTACCTTTAATGCCAACCCCGTATTTGAGAATTATGTAATGTCAGCCTACAGCTGCATCTGTGACTTAATCCAGTCTTTCATTTGGACCATGCTGAAATATTAGCCCATTGCTGTGTGAAGTAGTTCTAATTCTAGTTGTTTCCAGCACTCGACAATGTTCTATCAACTGAATAGTCAGTATATAATGTTGTGGTTACTAGTATCTAATGGTCTTACGAAACCTCATACAACTAGTCAGCCTTTCTCAGAACATTATCGCCAAGCCGACCTTTCTATTCTGGATTGAGGGTAGTCACTGCCAGGGCGCATGTCGTCTACAATGGTTCTTTTACGTCCTCAGTTCATGAAACAAGACCGATGTGATCATCTGAGTCACGAGGGATACACAGTCCTCAATGTTGTGAGCCCAGTTTTTACACCAAACATATCCATGCCCGGTCTGGGCCTTGAACCAAGGACTCTGGCGTGGATACGGATGTTCAAACCACTATATTAATATCAACAGTTGTGTGATTTCTGAGAGCATTTTAGTTATTGCTTCCTTTGTCATGATTTCAGGTACTCTGTATGTGTATGTGTGTGCATGCGTGCATGTCCAAGCATGTTGTCACAACACTCCTGATTGTTTGTGTGCAGAAAACACGAAAGAGAGAGGGCATTGAATGCCCAGACCTGAGAGACCCAGCGGTCAAGCGAGAGCTGCTCACACAGAAATTCTCTGTACTGGTGAGTTCATTTCAGGTTCACGGGGTCCTGGAGGGATCATCAGGGGGGGGTTAAGGCACTGCCTTTACAATTAATGTGCTGTAGTATGTGCATCAGAATTTTTAGTGGTATTTTCAAGGTAATGTGTAATAAATAGTAAAACCAGCATTACACAAAATAGTTATTTTCGAGTGGCTCAGAATAAAAAACATGGCAAGCTAATGTCAGATTCGCTCACTTGCGGGCACCGTGTGCGTGTGTGTGTTTGTTTCACTGCATAAGGCTACAACACATTGGCCACTGCAAGAGCCTATGACTCCTAGCACAACCCAGTCAAATTTTGTAACTCAGAACATGCATGGCAATGCGAACAATTGTACGTTATTGTGAACTGCTATTGTTCCGAGGTACATAATCTACGTGAAACATCCACATAAGTTTCTTTGTGAAATCCCCACCCCGGGAGAATTTTTTTATTGTTTAAATATATGAACCAACCCCGAGCACTCCTACAAAATGTCAGCCCCATACATGAGAAACTGATGGAGATGTGAGGGCAAACAGACAGCTGTACACAGCCACAAACTACTTTACAGTATAGATATAAAGAGCATTCTCATGTTGCAGAGATGAAGTATGTAGGTCTCATAATTTGTTAAGCAGTAAGCTCCTGCCACTGTCCCAAATGTAGTGCACGTAACGTTTCAACGGTGGCGGGGCAGCATAACTGATGACTAGTTATTTGTTTACCAAGTAATATTTATTATTCCTGACAAATCCGTTTGCTCGTGCATCACCAATTTCAGGGGCAGATTCTGTTAAATTTATTTTTTTAAATTTGTGCACAAGTGACATTGTTTTTATATCATAATAAACTAAAAATCAAATTTAGACAATTCATATACATGTACCTAAAATATTCTGGAGAATTTCTATAAATACCTTTAGACAAAGCGACCTTGTGCAAAAAAATATATTAAATGGTACAAACTGTTTTTTAAAAATGTGAAACCATGAAAAATTATTGATTGTTTGCGAAAAATATTAGATTGAAATTGTAAGGCAAGTGAAGAAGTCACTGATAAATCTAAATTGATAAGTGGCTGCATGAGTTATTAATGACTCAAGCAGTCCAAACTGCATCAAGAACAAAATGTGCCTACCAAGCTGATGCTCGTTAGTTGAAATATCTAGACTTGGAAACTGGGCCACAGCTACAGAAAGTCCCGACTTGATGTCACAATCTGTAATGGCTGGTTAAGAAGTCTATGTGTTGGTGAAGTGACTACACGTGTTATACAAACAGTACAATTCCTGTGCCTTTTCAATAGAAAGCACTTTTGCTACTTTATGATATGTAATCCCTGCATCGTGCTTAGCCGACCAGTTGTTGCATATTTATTAGGTGGATGTTTTTTGCTGTCAGTAGCGATTATCGTGACCAGTTTGTCTGGCAGCAATCTCGGTAAATAATTAATGAAGACACGGTTTTGGTCTGTTTCCTGTTGCACAATTCCTGTTGGCCATTTTATGTCCCGTCGTGTTTACAGGATACCAAAATTATAACAATAAATAAATAGAGATGGCAGATATCCCATTTTGTTTTGTTCCATATCTTTTCCATTTTCTCTTTTAATTTACCTCAGCCTGATCACTAAAGTCACATCCTGTTGGTTGGATTTCTGTTAACGTTTTTCCATTACTTAATTTCCGATTCCTCTTTTTCTTGCAGCCAGGCCGGGACAAGACTGGAGCGGCGATCGCGCTCTTTCGGGCACGGTATCACCACCCCGAACAGACTTCCCACCAGGCCACGCTGCAAGGCCTTATTTCCCAACTTGATGCTGCATTGGAGAGGTCAGTAGCATATCTTCTCTTGCACGTGGTTGTAAAGGGATATCTTATTTACTTGTTGTCGATATAACGTACATGACCCTTAACGGTGGTCACGTGAGTTCTCGTAGTCCCAAAAAATGTATAGCATCACGAATTGGGGGGTGGTGGCGTGGTCGTCACTGTTTCGCCGTACAAACGAATCCCAGCAGTAGTGGTGCCACCTGACAAGTGAAGCGGGTCTTATGCACATTGATGGTATTGTGGGTATCAGAACCAGACAGTGTGGTGGACAGTGACTTGGTATCTGTGTCACGTCAGTAGAATACATCTGGTTATTTGTATTTCTGCATTTATTTTGCATTTCTGGTGGTTTTTTAATACATTTTATTTTAGTGTTAGTATGAACTGATGACTTAATATTAAAACCTCATCGTTGCATATCCTTGATCTATATAGGGCCTCTATAGATAGGAGGGTAAACAGGTGTTTTGACATTGAGAACTTATGCGACCTTGGCTTGTTGTTCTGCTTACATGGACAGTTTGAAGTTCAGATTGTATTCATTTTGCATTTTAGGGAGACAAATGGTGAACCTTTTCAACAAAATCTTACCCATAATGAACTGTTTATAGAAGTTATACAGAATGACTCATGCCGAAGACGAGCCGTCAGATGGTTACAAGTTCCAGATGGCAAATGGACTTATCGAGAGTAGAAAGATTTTCATCTATGTGTAACCCCCCCCATCCAATATCTGTTTATTTTTATATCTAATGGTACATTTGCGGATTGCATCATCCTTGAATCATCCAAGATGGTGGCAGAATGACACAAGTAATTAGACCTTAACCCATAAGTCGCATCCAATTATTCGTGCTTTTCTGTCAGCTGTTTTTTTTACTTCACATCATTTTAGCAAATTCAAAGTTGGGGACTGTTTTCCATTGTCGCAGTCATTTGTCAATCGGTTTTAAAACAATTAAAATGTCATATTGTACGCAATGATATAAACCATAGTTCCGTTATTATTGGGCTTGCCTTTTTTATGCCACGTCATGGTATAAATAACTACTTCTGTCTGAATCAGACACGTCTAATTTATGAATCATAACTGTATCGTTCGTTGGACTACATCTGCTATGTAAATGACCCTTCGTCAACGACCACCCCGAAGATGTGACTAATGGTCAGTTTAATTAGAATTTTAGCCGTGATGAACTTTGATCAGTTTAGCCAATAATGTTTGTACTCATATTTGTAATCATAATTATTGATGTGTTGTATGTTTCAGCATTGAGACGCAGCGGTACGGCCTTGTGTTCGTCTACGATATGACCGGTTCGCGATACAATAACTTCGATTATGACCTCAGCATAAAGATCCTCAGTCTGCTCAAGGTCAGTGTTGCCCCGGCGTTTCCTGTCAAAGTGTCGACCAAAATAATCACTCGGTAGTTAGTACAGTAAAACCTGTCTTATCGGACACTTGTCCATAACAGGCACCTGTCCATGACGGACACTTTTGAAAGTCCCGAATGCCTTACTATTAGTTTGCACTGTCTGCTAACTGCCCATAGATAATTATGTATTTATTTTAATTATTTATTGTTAATCTTAATTAAACACTATTTTAATATATATTTTTAACTATAATATTATATATTTATTATACTTATGATTATGTATATTTTGTATGTACAGACTAGTCCCATATTATATTGCGCTTTATAAATTTTAGTAAATAAATATATACGGTATATATATATCTATACTTTCATACTGTAGCTTGTTGATTCTCAACTCTCTATGTGTCACTGACAGGGTAGCTACCCAGCGAAATTGAAGAAGGTGCTCATTGTGACGGCGCCCCTCTGGTTCAAGGCCCCCTTCAAATTCTTGCGATTGTTTGTCCGCGAGAAGTTACGAGAAAGGGTTCGTATGTAGTGCACAGTTTAGTTTCCTGTTTCTGTCCTTGTTAACATTTTACATGACTCTAAAAACGTGACCGTCAACACGTGCCATATTTCTCCTACCCACACATCTTAAAATATGCTTCATACAGCAACGTCTCACTGCCAAAGTTGCAGAGTAGATAGTCACCATATCACGCCTTGCCAGTAGTGTATATGGGATTTTTCAAAGTCGTTGAAACTATTCGACGACATTTATACATTTATTTTTTGGGTGCATTAGCGCAATGTTTAGAACATAAGGCTCTCGAATCTACTAGCTGCCATTTAAAAGTTTAGACAGTTTTGTTCATTCTGCATTGCCTCAGTTCGTTCAGCTGTATCAACAAGTACCTTGACTATAGAAAGTGGAGAATACACGTGACCAAATAGTCTTTGCCCAGTAATTGCAGCATGGCTTAATTTTCCCCAGAGAAATCGAGTTGGCATTGGAATGAACATGTCTGTCAGGACATGAAGTGTATACAGTCTTAAGGACTGGTTACCACGCTATTTAAGAACTTATACTTACTTAATCCTTTTTGTGTCTACTGACGCATAAGGCAGGAACAAGACATCCACTTCTGTCGGTCTACAGCTTGTTTGGCAGCCTGGCCCCAGCTGAGGGGCATTTTCTGTAATACCCTCGATAGTTCTCCTCCAGGTTGGTTTTTGTTGTCCTCGTTTTCGTTTTCCTTCAGGGAGTCCACCTTAAGGCTGTTTTTCTGTATTGTCATACTTTCATGAAACATGCCCGATTCAACTCCATCTTCTTGTGGTGAACAAGTCATCCATGTTCTTTGTTGGAAATCTGTTGCGGCAAGAATATTTACATGATGTTTCGAAAGGCATTTTGTAAAAACGTACTGTCATTTTCCAAGTATAACACACATTTTTCAAGTATAACACACATTTTCCAAGCATAACACACATTTTCCAAGCATTAAATACATTTTCTAAGTATAACACACATTTTCCAAGTATAACACACATCTTTCAAGCATAACACACATTTTCCAAGCATAACACACATTTTCCAAGCATAACACACATTTTCCAAGTATTTTCCAAGTACACACATTTTTCCCTTCATTTTTTATTTAAGGCAAAAAGAAATTTGTTAGACTACTGAATATTACACTTCCTCAAAATACCTTGGGGCAATGACCTATAACTGGCAAATAAAAAAGGTAATCACTTTTAAGATTGTACGTGTGTAACATATCAGAGAGGCTCTGCTAATTTTAAAATGAGAACAAAACGACGAAAAAAGCATGTTCTAGCAAGTGGCCACTTAACCAGTTGTGCAGCAGTCAAGCTATAAGGCAACCTAAATTTAAATACGAGGGAAATTACGGTACCTTGATGTTTATTTTCAGGTGTACACGGTCGACCTTTCCCAGCTTTCCAACCACATCCCACAGAGCGTCCTGCCACAGTATCTTGGAGGCAAGGCTGAGTTCAGTCATCGAGCCTGGCTCGAGGTGTGTCTCCAACTGACATGGGGCTCGGGCACTGAGAACGAGATCACCGCATACCTGGAAGGCACGGACAACTTCCGCCTCGCGACCGACACAAGCATGTCGAGCATCTCAAGCGGCGATGACGACTTCGGCATCAGCGGTGGCGCGATGTTCAGTAGTGACCCGGAATCATCGTTGAGCTCGCGCAGTACGATCACCGAAAAACACAACAATGAGTATCGGGAAAAGGAGGTGATTCTCCCATCACCGTCTGGGGCAGCAAACATGGATACATCGGATGATGACCTGTCATCGTTAACGTCCGTGAACTCGCCCACGAAGAATGGCACACCGCAGCTGTCACGGAAACGGAACTTGCAGGGAAATGCGGTGGCTCCATCGGAACACATTGGTGATGCACCACCGCCATTACCGCGGAAAAAATGCAACCTGATTCTCTCAGGACATGAGCCAATTCATGTCCCGGACGAAAGTGGGTTGACAATTGAAGAACTAGTGAAATATTGTAAGATCAAAGGGCGACGAGGACTATGTAAGGAGTATGCGTATGTGAAGCTGGAGCCTCCGACAGGAACATTTGAAGCTTCAAAGTAAGTGAGATGTTATGTCACACAAAACCGCAGGAAGGTTGTAGACCCTGTCTCGGTTGTTCATGGGGTACCATCTCCATTGCTGTGTCACAGCTCTGGTCTTTCTGTGCCGGAAGTTGTCTTCCCTGGTTAGCGTTGCAATCGTGCAATGAGCCAGATTGTAGGTTTGATGACAGTCAGAAAAACTAATTGTGGTCTAATCCCTAAGTCCATAAGGGAAATGTCTGAATTACAAACGTAATTTCTTTAAACAAATTCAAAGGACAACTTAGCAAGAATATGCTGACAAAAGGGTTGCATTTTTCCTTTTTTTTTTAATATACTATGACTGTTCGCTCTCTGCTTAATATGAATGTGTCAGGGTGATATCATGTTTACAGTGCATGCTGAATTGAACATAATTGTACAGGTGTTAACAATATGCCAATCAGTGGCCACTACGTGATCTCATGAACACCTGACCCCCGATAAACTTTGCAATGAGCCAGATTGTAGGTTTGATGACAGTCAGAAAAAACTAATTGTGGTCTAATCCCTAAGTCCATAAGGGAAATGTCTGAATTACAAATGTAATTTCTTTAAACAAATTCAAAGGACAACTTAGCAAGAGTGTGCTGACAAAAGTTTTCTTCAACCGTTTATAAAAGGTTGCGTTTTTCCTATTTTAAAAATATACTTTGACTGTTCGCTCTCTGCTTAATATGAATGTGTCAGGGCGATATCATGTTTACAGTGCGTGCTGAATTGAACATTGTACAGGTGTTAACGATATGCCCATCAGTGGCCACCACGTGATCTCATGAACACCTGACCCCCGATAAACTTTGTCCACATGTATTGGAAACTGTCGACAACTGTTTGCAAAAGTACTGACCGGCAAGGTTGATATTCATAAACAAAAGTACTGACTGGCAAGGTTGATATTCATAAACAAAAGTACTGACTGACAAGGTTGATATTCATAACCAAAAGTACTGACTGGCAAGGTTGATATTCATAACCAAAAGTACTGACTGGCAAGGTTGATATTCATAAACAAAAGTACTGACCGGCAAAGTTGATATTCATAAACAAAAGTACTGACCGGCAAGGTTTATATTCATAAACAAAAGTACTGGCTGGCAAGGTTGATATTCATAAACAGATGATGATCAAATTATATCTGTAAAATTGTAGCTCACTAAAACACATTAAAACACATTAGGGCAGTCAAGAAATTAGAATAGATATAAGTTATTCTACATACAATCAGACTTTGTGTGTTTAAAGCTGTAAAGAACGTAACATCTGGTCCATGTGATGTCATCTTTTCCAGATCAAAGTCCAACTTGCCGAAGAATCGCTACACAGACGTGCTCTGCCTCGACCCGACACGAGTCAAACTCAACATCGTCAACGGTGACACATTCTCCGACTATATCAATGCAAATTTTCTCGACGGCTACAAACAGAAGAACGCGTATATCTCAACGCAAGGTGAGTATGATCGTAAACCTTTCCAAATCTTGACAAGAGCACTTGTTCTTATTTGTGAATGGTGTGAAAAGTGTAGCACTAATTGGAACCTGTCCTCCTATTTCTTGTAGTTGCAGCAATATTTTAATGAATATTTAAAATATATACTGAAGTGCTGGCTTGAAGTGTACGTATGCAAAGCTGCATTTATATAATGAATTGATAACCTTTATTAACCCATTAGGCCCCAGGATTTTATTAAAACATGTTCCCTGTTCCCAGGGTTTCTTGCAAATTACGAGCGATTTTACCTCCTTGTGTTCAAAAATCTGTAGAAAAAACTATTCAATATTGACAATTACAAGTTGTGTTTATTTTGAAGAGTAGTAATTTCTCCACATGCCTGTATACATAGAAAAAGCATATATTAATAAAATGTTGACATTTAAAAACAATTTGCAAAGACAAAATAGTAAGTTTGTTAAAACCTTGAAAGTTATTCTACCTTGCGACTGACATTTGACAATGATCCCATGCTATAACCTTATGCAACCAAGCGAATGTAGCTATATGTGTTAGCTTTGCACCACTGAAAAAATTACCAAATTCTGACGGTTATTTTTCAGGTTACACCATTAAAATAAAAATTTTCGAGATAGCGTGAACAAAACCGATGAAAATCAAGATTTCCGAAAGGGCAACACATGCACGTAACGAGCCGTTGTTGTTGCGAAATGTATCCGCTAGGGTTTGGCAAAATTTTGTAGCATTTAGTTCAGTAGTTATTCACCAGGATTTTTTTTAATAGAGGGTCCTGTATGTGGCCGGCGGCGGCCGTTCCAGGACTGCACAGAGCTGCCGGCCGCGGCCGTTGTGGGGTCTAATAGGTTAAAGAAAATCTGTAATTTTACTTATATTTTCTGTAAAAAATAATAATTTTCTACCGTAAAAACAAATGATCTTTGGCGAGTTTTCCACATTTGGGATGCCATAAAAACTTTAGTTTGCTTTATCTCCAGGTCGGGATATTCCTATGGACAAATTATGTTTATAACTTGCGAGACTTGCTACAAGGTGTTTGTGAATGTGATGTTGTATTTCTGTATTGTCATCAGGTCCACTGCCGCGAACATTTGGTGACTTCTGGAGGATGGTCTGGGAACAGATGGTGCTCTTAGTTGTCATGACAACAAAGTAAGTGTTGATTATGCTTGGAAATGTGTGTCATGAGATCTTGCATGCATGCGTGCATGCAAAAAAGACAGTGAAACAGTATAGGACATGTTGTAGTGTTATATTGTAGTGTTATGTTGTAGTGTTATGCTGTTCGGCCAATAGTGCTGATAAGCATAATTAATACCCTACTTAATTATGACCAACTACAACTGTCACTGAGCCATATATGACATATATTTAACTCTTGTTGACTGCAGGACAGTGGAGAGAGGACGGCTCAAGTGCGGTCAGTATTGGCCAGCAGAAAAGGACTCTATCGAGACCTACGATGACTTTGTGGTGATAAACACAGACATGGATCAACACACAGAGTACACAATCACGTCACTCATTCTACAGAACGCCAAGGTTCGTGCTGCTCAACATGTATCGTGCTGTTCCTTTTCCAGCAAAGTCAAGTTTATGTCACCATGTTGTCAAGACAAAGGCACTCTGGGTGACTTGTCTGTCATCAATACCAGGTGTCTTACTAGGAGAGGGCACCAGGAAATACTAATTTGATGGCAGCACTCTGAGAAAGAGGACACAGTCACACTAGATGGGACACTGTCACTAACATGATATTGTTCCACTAGATGGGGACACTGTCACTAACATGATATAGTTCCACTAAATGGGGACACTGCCACTAACATGATATAGTTCCACTAGATGGGCACACTGTCACAGACATTAGGGAGTGGGTAATGCAGTTGGTAAAACTTCAGCAATAATTTTTATTCCTAATTGTCTTAGTTCACTCAGTTGTATAAATAATCTACAGTGTACAGCCATTTTGTCTGTTATATTAACGCCAAGGGGAATATAAAATTTTATCTGATTGCACCACGGAAGCCAGATTTTTGTATCTCTACTTTGTATAAATACCTTGAGAAGGAGCAAACTTTTCACCTGATTTCCATGTCCTGTTGCAAGCATTCTACATGGGGCTGTTCATTTCAGACGGGTGAAACAAGAGAGATCCGCCACCTGCAGTTCACTAGTTGGCCCGACTACGGTGTGCCCGACTCAGCTCATGCGTTCCTTGACTTCATGCACCTAGTGCGCAACACGCAGGCAGAGCGCGTCAAGGAGCTCGGTGCACACTGGACGGGAAACACACGAGGACCTCCCATTGTCATCCATTGCAGCGCTGGCATCGGCCGCACAGGTATTGTCACATCTAGGCCGTTCACACCAGGTTTTAATGCAAATTTTAGTGGCGACATTAAATATTGTTAGGTCGTACATGTAAAACTGAATGATATCTAGCAGAGTTAGTGGCTCGAGTTGTAGGGGCGCACTCGAGTTGCACTTAACATTCAGAGAGATGGCTTGAGATTTTACTTGGGAGGTCATTGACTTGAGACTTGAGTTGACTTGCCAGTTTATGAGTTGCCTTGTGTTGTGTCAAACCACACCAAATACAATAAGTATTAAGAACTTATATGTTCCGCTAAGCATTATTGCAGACAAGCCACGACAATCATAGCGATTGGTATTGAGAGAGATGTCTCAAGACTTGACTTGGAGGTTATTGACTTGTGACTTGACTGGACTTGCACGTCAGTGACGTGAGACTTGACTTGCCAGTTTGTGACTGACCAACAATCATCTAGTTTTGGACTACTTTTTGTTCCCGGAGTTATGTAATGTAGTAAAGCGTAGACAAGTTTGTTCATCTAGTTTTGGACTACTTTTTATTCCCAGAGTTGAAACAAATATTTGAACTATGGCTTTTTCCGTTGCTGCACCAGCTCTTTGGAACTCAATCCCTGTTAGCATTAGTTCAGTAGGAAACAACATCAATTCACCGTCATGTGAAGACATATTTTTTTAACCTTGCTTATCGTATTCACCCATCTGTTGACAACTTTAACAATGTCCCATTAGAAAATCAAGATTTTCTAACTCTCGCTTTTTGTGTGCCTCTGAGCTTGGGTTGATGAGTACTTAGGTGAAGTAGAACTTCCTGTATTATTGTTGTTACTGACACAGTTCTGTTATTGCAGGGACGTTCATCACAATGGACATAAGCACGCAGCGTCTCGCCGACATCCACACTGTTGACATCCGTAACACGGTGCGCCGCATCCGAACGCAGCGAGCATTCAGCATTCAGATGCCAGACCAGTACGTCTTCTGCCACCTAGCCCTCATAGAGCATGCTCAGTCGCAGGGACTGACCTCGCAGGTCGATCTCGATAGCTTCGACGACGAGAGCAGCGAGGAAGATTGAGTCTCGTCGTCTCCAACACTGGTACCATTCTGTGTTTCGTGAAAGTGGAACACAGCCCGTGAGGTGAAGTGGTCAGTGCAGATCAAGCATCGTCTTCAGTGGCCCAGACGTCGAAGTCTCACTTTGGCGTCGTGTACTGGAATATTCTATTTTGACTAACTGCGTTGGATTGACGGAACTGGAGTTGCTCAAATGACTGGAGTCATTGTTTGAAGCTGCACGTAGCATATCAGGAAGTGTATTTTCTGAAGCGCTTTGAACATAGCACAGTGTAGCCAAGGGTGGTGTGTGTAGTGAAAGTGGATCATTGTTCCGAGCTGGCTCTGGGCTGTTAACATATCAGGTGTAAGAGACAGTAAATAGTTGCCCCGAGCTGGGGAATGATTTTGTTGCAGTTACATCCACAGCATGTTGCAGTGTGCTGCGGTCGGTATATTGTGGCTCCACCTCGTGGGGAAACACTGTCTGTTCGTTGTTGACATGTCGCCGTAACACTGATCGACACTTCATGGCATTGTTGACGTACACCTCGGTTCTGCGTTTCCACTGGTTAATGCCGAACATATCAAGACGGGGCCAAAATTAACCAAACTCTGATTTGACAATATCACTCAACTGACCATTTAGCAAGGACTCCAGCAGTCGATTCTCAAACAGTCAAGGAGATCCTTAAAGGCCATTTACCTCGCAATTATAGTGCCGCTGAATTACTGTGTAAATATTAGCAGGGTGTATATGTTTAAAAGCATAATTGGTGTCTGAAATATAGATGGAAAATCTCTGATAAGCCAATAGTTTTCCTTATCAACCTGGAGTTTGTTTGAATTGCAAAGTTATAAAAGTTAAATGTCCCTTTTCAATTCGATTATTCACTTGTATTGTTTCCGGCCTCATTTAGCGAAAAATATAACCTATATTGCATTGACTACAACATGCTACAAATTTATTTTGGTGTAATCAACAGACAGACTATTAAATAATTTTTGGCTAGATCCAGTCAAAATTCATCAAAGATATGGCACTAGTGGTACAGTTTTGTATACCGTAGCATGCAGCTGTTCACACTTTCACAAGTTAACCAATCTAACGATCAAAGTCTTGATGATTTTAACAAATGTTCGCACCCTTTTTTAAGCCGACTGCACGTTACTGAAACTATTCACACACTACATATTTGAACATCAATGAACCTGATTCGCGATGGGCTAAATGAGGAGGGAGCTTTAAATTTGTTTCAAGGAAATCTTTCAAGGATCTCTCTAGCTGTTACTAAAATTACTTGCCCTACAAACGACTATCAAAAAGCACTTGTGACACAGATTCTTGTCAATTCATGACAGTAATTTATGTACTTGTTGACGACTGCCACTGTCAACAAATATACATTCCGATCTCAGCCATCCTCTTGTTTACTTGCCGGCAATTTGTAATTTTAGCTCTTTGCATTTAAAATGTTTAGGGTTTCTTGTCAAGAACCAAATTGTTTTCAACAGACATGCACGGATCTCATCTAAAAAGGGACAGTTTATTTGAAACTGAAAAATAGTAGGGATATTTGTAGATGAGACCAAGTCTTTAATAACATTATTGAAGACACAGAGTCCAATTGTTTTTATATTTAAATCACGTTATATAACATAAACTACATCTATTCTAACATACTGACCGGCCAAATATGTTTTAATGAACCACATTTTTGCTAATATAATTTGACTGTTATGTGGTTATGAACGCCAACCTTGCAGTTCAGTACAAATGTTGACAATACCTGTGGACAAAGTTTTGTCATTGTCAGGTATTTATGGGATCACGTGATGGGCATATCATTGACTCACGTAAAATTAAATTTCCAGCATACAATGTAAAAATCATATACTCCCAAAACATTCAAATTATAGAGATAACATTCAAAGTATACTTGTTAAATGTGGTTCATTAAAACACATCTGGATAGTCGAGATGTTTGTGTAGATACAGTTTATACTACATAGTATGATTTGACAATAAAAATTATCAGGCTTTGTACAGGTGATTTTTTTCAGGATTGGTTCAGTGAAATGGAATTGAAATGTGTCATTTGGAGGTAGAAGTTTCTTCCATAAGACTGGAGTGTCCCTCCCCACATGTACTGTTCTATAGAAGTCTGAACTTATCTACATCAGCCAAAAATAAGCATTGTACATAATGTATGGTATGTGAAATTTTGAGGCTTTGAATCACAACCGAAGTTGAATCAAACAAGACGTTGAGTGGAAGGGAAGTTTTGTATAGCAAGTGAGGTTTGAAGTCACATTTGATATGTTTGTATAGTTTTAGTTTAGCATGCTGTATTATTGGGCGAAGTTGTGAATGATCGTTGTGTTCGGTTGTAAATGAAGTTTCAAAATTCCGTACAGCGGTTTTTAAGAGCGTCCTGTGTGTGCGTGTTATGTTACGAAGTGAAAAGAAAAGATGCCAAGGCGGGCTACTTAATGGAAATGTACAATGATTTCCATTGGTTAACTAATTGCGGATTTTGTGTAATTAAAATGCCCAAATTTTTCAATTACAAAGAACATCTAAATTAACGGTGATATACTTCATGTTGTTTGCTCTAGTATATTTATTGTCAACATGTTTTTGAACAGGAATTTGACTGACCAATGAATCATCCAATGAAAAACGTCATATTTCTTGGTTCGTCTTTAATTACAGTAAAGTGGTCTCTGTATGTCATAAAACTAACCTTAATTGATCACCAAATCGTATATATAGTCAAAAATATTAAGAGGTAAAAGGTCGCAATGACAAGATGTTTTGTATGTATATTATTATTCACCAATCGTCATAAATACTAATAAATTTGTTGTCGTTTAATGAAAATCATTGCACATTCCCCTTTAAATTTGTGATAGTCTGCAAGAGGAAAAGTTGTTCATGTTTATAGAATGTTGGATTTCAAATGCTGGTGTGTCGGTGCTACCACATACTTTAGGTGGCTGCATCAATATGTATGTTAGTTTAACAGATAGAGTTGTTAATCAAATATCACTGTTATGTTTGTGAAAGTGTTGTTGTTTATGAAGAAGTCCTATTGTTGTGTATAAAACATACATCTTGCTACACATAACTGTAAAAACATCACCAGTTGTTTGTTTACAATGTGTTGTGTCGTATCCTAGCAACCCTTGTTTACTAATCCTAACACTGACTCCATTGTATTTATTTGTATAAGTAGAATTTGTTATTTAATTTAAAAAGTAGCACAGTTGATGTAGTGAGTACTGCCTGGCAGGGTCTGTGCTCTTACTGTGTTATTTGCTGAGTAGATACCAGGTAATTTGTCAAACGTTCGCATGTCAAATGTCGTCTTTCCAATATCATAGAATCACTATTAGCTGTGCAGAGAAAATAAAATTTGCATACTACAACCCTGAAATAAAGTTTGTCTTAGTTACTGGGACTGAATGCCGATATATATTCAGTCTTTATTAATATATTTTGTTAACAACTACCTTTATGAAAATGTTATGAATAACATATCATTTGTGTAGTGTATATTAGAACAAAATGTTATGAAAGTTCGTAACATTTGTGTAGTATATATTAGAATAAAATGTTATGAATGTTCGTAACATTTGTGTGGTATATATTAGAATAAAATGTTAAGAATGTTCGTAACATTTGTATAGTATATATTAGAATAAAATGTTATGAATGTTCATAATGTTTGTGTAGTATATATTAGAATAAAATGTTATGAACATTCGTAACATTTGTGTAGTATATATTAGAATAAAATGTTATGAATGTTCGTAACATTTGTATAGTATATATTAGAATAAAATGTTATGAATGTTCATAATGTTTGTGTAGTATATATTAGAATAAAATGTTATGAACATTCGTAACATTTGTGTAGTATATATTAGCATAAAATGTTATGAACATTCGTAACATTTGTGTAGTATATATTAGAATAAAATGTTATGAATGTTCATAATGTTTGTGTAGTATATATTAGAATAAAATGTTATGAACATTCGTAACATTTGTGTAGTATATATTAGCATAAAATGTTATGAACATTCGTAACATTTGTGTAGTATATATTAGAATAAAATGTTATGAATGTTCATAATGTTTGTGTAGTATATATTAGAATAAAATGTTATGAACATTCGTAACATTTGTGTAGTATATATTAGAATAAAATGTTATGAATGTTCATAATGTTTGTGTAGTATATATTAGAATAAAATGTTATGAACATTCGTAACATTTGTGTAGTATATATTAGCATAAAATGTTATGAACATTCGTAACATTTGTGTAGTATATATTAGAATAAAATGTTATGAATGTTCATAATGTTTGTGTAGTATATATATTAGAATAAAATGTTATGAACATTCGTAACATTTGTGTAGTATATATTAGCATAAAATGTTATGAACATTCGTAACATTTGTGTAGTATATATTAGAATAAAATGTTATGAATGTTCATAACATTTGTGTAGTATATTTTGGAATTAAATGTACTGTACTTTCATGAAAATATAAAAAATACTACTAATATAAGAATACTAAATGATAATTGATTGTTAATCAAGCTTGCAATCATCAAACAATATCTAAAATACTAGAGATGATCAAACAAGTCCATTTCATTTGTTCGTGCAATACCTAGTTATCAAAACTGGACATTCCCAGTCTTAGTAAGGAAGGGGTGGATGGAGATTCTAATTAGTCATTTAAATTTTTACTCCCATCACTGGAATGCTGATGGTGAGATACTTAGAAGTCCTCCTTAATATCACTGGAATGCTGATGGTGAGATTCTTAGAAGTCCTCCTTAATATCACTGGAATGCTGGTGAGATACTTAGAAGTCCTCCTTAATATCACTGGAATGCCGATGGTGAGATACTTAGAAGTCCTCCTTAATATCACTGGAATGCCGATGGTGAGATACTTAGAAGTCCTCCTTAATATCACTGGAATGCCGATGGTGAGATACCTAGAAGTCCACCTTAATATCACTGGAATGCTGATGGTGAGATACTTAAAAGTCCTTAATATCACTGGAATGCCGATGGTGAGATACTTAGAAGTCCTCCTTAATATCACTGGAATGCCGATGGTGAGATACTTAGAAGTCCACCTTAATATCACCGGAATGCTGATGGTGAGATACTTAGAAGTCCTCCTTTAATATCACCGGAATGCTGATGGTGAGATACTTAGAAGTCCTCCTTTAATATCACTGGAATGCTGAGGGTGAGATACTTAGATGTCCACCTTAACATCGTTAGTTAGATTAGCTAACAAAAATGCCTATCTTCCGGACGGGATGACTTGGTAGTTTGTACGTGACTGCAAAATGTCATGATACACAGCATTATCACAGAAATATCCATCTATGCCTTGGTACTTGATGCTGCCAGTCAATATATTGATGGCTTCTTGAAATTGTGACGTAATATGAGCCGTTGTAGTAGGGATGTCAATGAAAATTTCAAATGGCAGATCTATTTTGTTTTTTATCAAGAGAAATTTAAATGTGAAAACAGTTTAAAAATAAAAAAAAACACATTTTCAGGCTTATCTCTTATACAGTAACAATGAGCCAGAAAATGGACCCAAAATTCCCCATCTTTCATTAAAACTGTAAAAAAAACAGTTATGTTCGATTGTTACCAATGGAATTTGGCAGATTGATAGATTTCTAGTTATAAATTTCAAACATGTCAAACACTGTAACATGTTACCAATTTTTTTGGCCAAATTTGCATACATGTGCGTGATTTTCAGGGAAGTTCATTAATTCAATTCAATTTTTATTATTTTGTTGTGACTATCGTGCGTAATGTAACAAATGAACAATTACATATACAAATATTTTAGACGGACAAGAAACTAATTAATTAATTATTTAAATAAGATGGATTAATTAATAGAACATGAGGAACTATTTTGCAATGATCATAGTGTGGAATATATGACGGAGAGGAGACGAAGCACAAAACTTCAAAGTAAATTCCTACGCGGTGGCATGGAAATTCATTAATCCAACATCCGGGACCGGGTAGACAGTCGGACAAATAGCTCGGAAAAATTAGGCAGAGTCATCCGCCCCACTCTTGAGCTAGCCTAGGGGCGGAGATCTTCACCGGCATTTGCTAAAGCGCCGATTTGGGAGTTCCGTAGCCAAATGGCTACGGAACTAATAACTTAAGTTTTAAAACCAATACGTACTAACCGTTTCACGTGTGTATTCTGTGACATACAACCGACAATTGGGCGTCAATAAACTGAAGAAATGTGCTCCAAATAATTACTTATGAGTACTTTTATCGGTGACATAGAAAACATTTCACAATTAGCCGCCATACTGTGCACGTGATGTTGCCTTTGGGTCACATGATCAAACGCGATTTCGCGTAGAATGAGGCCAGAATGGGCCAGCAGCACAGACATAAATAAAACACCCGTTAGTAAGTTAGTAGTTTATAGGGGCATTATTAATGATGTAACTCTATGGCCAGCAGACGGCAATTCTTAGCGTGACCTTATATAGATCTATGGAAATCCCGCGTGCTGTTCTCGCTCACAACAACATCCGGTTATATACAAACATTGACAAGCACATGCGTTCTGACAAAAAGGTAATAATTTCACACTTTTTCATGGTTATTGTCAGGTAACTTTAGTGATATACATATAAGAATGCATACAGACACGAAAGACGTGTTTATTGCTCTGTTTATGGCGTTTTTGTAAGGTTTCACGTTTCATGAAAATACTTACGTTTCGGCCGAGCGAGATCTTCGCCGTACTAGTAGCAACAGCCAGATCTCGGCCTCGTGTTGCAATACATAATTAAGAGTGTTTATGCCTTCGAATTAATTATAGTTGTAATATGTACGTATTGTTAGGTATCTATGATCGTTATACAAAAATGTGTTTATGCCGTATACATAAATATAGTTGTATAATTCACTAAAAATGTCTTCGGAATGCTTAATTTTCTGCCTATAGACTGTTCAGTAAGCTTCTATTATGGTATTTGTTCTACACAACGTTTCCAACCGATTGAATCCTGGCTCGTAGCGACCGCGGTTGTAAATGTGAAGCATTGTATGTCCATTCGATGAGACAGAGCTTTGAACATCAGCGTTTTCTAAATAAACATGGCTTCACTTTGATTACGACTACAGGAATAACAATAGCTGAAAATAGGTTAATCCGTTAGACCCTACTAGCCGCGTTTCCCATGGTTGCCCATGAATGCTTTTAGTGGGAAATGAGGACTTGAGTAGATCTTGCGTCACTTCAGTCCAAGCCACTAGTTAAAAACACAAGTACAATTTAAATAACATTAAACGGACTCCATCCCTTTATTCACTAAGAGTACAATACATATAAATAGACGTAGATAGATAGAAATATCAAACGTTTCAACATCATTCGTCATCTGTGAGTTTTGCTGGACAAGTTCTATGGACGACTAGATGATGCTGATGATGCTGACGGCGATATTCTTAGTAGGACATGCTCTGTTTCTCGGTGTATAGTATGTATGATATGTAAATATGCAGATATGTAAGATATGCAAATAGATTGTTTACTATATGTAAATATGCAGATATGTAAATAGACAAAGGTGTATATTCAAAAGCATTTTTTCATCATGTTGTACAGAGTTGTGGTGCATCTAATTCTAATCATCTACCATTACCTTCTTCGAACCTAACTACGACTAATTCTACATCCATTTTCATTTCTTTGTCAATATCATGTCATTTTCACTGTCAATATCAATATTCATATGTACACAGGGTGTGTGTGTGCATGGACGAATTAATCACTGCCAGGTGTTTGCGATTTTTGTTAACAGGTGGAAGGACGCCCACAGATGACCATCACCAGACGACCGCTCTACACAGCAAGCAAGACAGACGACTCATCATGAAGCTTTTATTATTTACATATGAGTGTTTAAGTTTAAAATTATTACTTCCATTAATGTGTAAAGAAAATTTTGTAATTATTAGTACTTAGCAACATCTGTTCCACGTATACATGTTCTGTATTTGTGCGTACATTATCCACATTTAACACTAGTGCATTATACTAATATGACATTATCATTTATTGTTTGTATATGTATCAGTCTTTGATATTAGTGTGTTACATTATTCTGTGATGTTAGTGTGCTCCATTAGTCTTAGTAGGTTCAGTTAGTCTTTTATATTAGTGTGATACATTTTTTCTGCGATGTTAGTATGCTTCTGTAGTTTTGTTATTACTAGTATATACCATTACTCTTTTATATTACTGTGTTCCTACTGATGTTAGTGCTCCATTTTGTCTTTGTTGCTATATTATGTTCCATTAGTCTTTATATATCAGTATGTTCCTTTAGTGTTTTATATCAGTGTGTTCCATTAGAAGATTACATCTTGGAATTATTTGTGTGGTGGAAGATCTGAATTTTAAATTATGCAGACATTTCAGTAAGAAGCAAGCATGTGCTTAATAAATGAAATGTTTTTTTCATATTTGCCTGAATTGTTTCTTTTTTGGTTGTATTAATTACTACCAAAACATTGGCATAAAATGACATACAATATACGAATCACATATCATGTATATGTAACAAACATTAACCTGAATAATGGAGACTGCTAACATAATGAACTTTACATACATCACTTTATTTGATTTCGACGAATTCTACAGCGCGAGTACCATCTATAGCGCTCGACGATGGGCGATAACAAGTAACGTCTAAAACGCGTAGATATACGTCAGAGTCTCTGCCAACATTACAAGAAATAATCATCGATTTATGTTCACTGCGTGAACAACGTAATGGAACGTAATGGAAGCGTAAAATAATTTTTTGACAAATCGTCCAAATCTATGAATTATCATCGTCTACGACATATGTGACTTGTGACATATAACGACCATCCATACGCATATCGCAACATTGCTTAAAAGTGGCATAAAAACTCTTAATTATGTATTACAACACGAGGCCGAGATCACTAGAAACCAGGCCGAGATCACCAGACACCAAGCCGAGATCACATAGACACTCTTAATTATGTATTGCAACACGAGGCCGAGATCACCAGAGACCAGGCCGAGATCACTAGACACCAGGCCGAGATCACTGGCCGAGATCACCAAAACAGGCCGAGATCACTAAGGCCGAGATCCCGAAAGGCCGAGATCACTATGAATCATAGAAAAACATTGTACGGCGATTGACTTTGCCTAGGAAAAAATGGCCTCCGGCTACGAAACTTCGTTGCCATTTTTATTTTTTGATGGAATACACATGTCGACATACTAACATTACAAATTTTTTTTTCGCATTTCAGATGCCGAAGTGTCATATCTGTTAACAAGAGTCACTTGATAGACAGATCGCTCAGTTGACCAAGCCCAAGGCCAGGGAATTGGTATGAGATGAAATCGTAGCGCCAGAAACTGTGAGCAGATGTGCTCACCAACTCCCCCGCACCCCACCCCGTCGCACCCCACCCCAACAAAGTCACAATGTTGTAGTTACTTTTTGTGGGAAAGATTGTCAACCAAGATATTTTCTTCATGCCAGCGCAAGCTCCAGTGGCGCAATTTGACGGCAATAGTGTCAAACCTAACCGCAACGCTTCGCTTTTTGTGTGATTGCTATGCGACAGATGGCTGCACTGTCGTTCAGCTTCACCGTTAAGTACGGATGGGCACGGCCCACAGTCAGAATCCATCCGCCATTACATACATAAAGAGTCCCAAGGAAAAAAATCATTGTGCAGATAGGGTTTATTTGTGAGAGCAGAAATTGTGTGCATGAGTGAGTGGAAGTGATGTTTTTGTGCACGGTAGCATCTAAGCTTTGGGATGATGCCATTTGTCAGTAGGTATACCAGTTGCGTAGTGACACAGTGGCTGTTAGGCAGGATGTACTCATTTTTGGGAAACCGGGGAATTTCATGGCAGAAATGCACGGGCCTCATGCTTTGAAGCAATTTGTGCGAAAAGGAGGTATGTCATTTTCACGAATTTCGCACACCAGGTGTCTTATTGGGTCTGTCATTTTCTGTGAATTAAAAAAAAATTGTAGGATAAATTTTCAATGTAGGCGCAAGAATGTTATAATGGTCGTCTATGGGAAAAGTGACTGTGGTCCGTGCCCGGATCTCTCGAATATTCGCCGTTCGTCGCTCCTCAATTCGATTTTTCGTTCGCTTCAGAATAATTTTGCGAACAATCGAACCATCTGATATCCAGTACGACACGCTTGTTCGTTTGTGCAAACGTGCTATTTACTTTTGATGATAAATTTAATTGTCGGACACATTATTAAATTATTTTTGACTGGGCCCAAGTGATTCGACTCTATATATGATATGATATATGATATACTCTAGCATAAGTTTGTTCACACTGTCGCAACTCACCCGATCTAACGATTAAAGTCAGTCCTTTCGGTGATTTTTTTGTGTGACACGCACCACATATATGAAAATCAACGGACCCGATTCGAGATGAGCAAAATAAATTGAACATGGAGCTTTAATATTTACCATAAACCATTCTAATTGTACAAAGAGTGGCAATAACAATACGGCAGGTTTTCAACATTTCCAAAGTTTACATAAGTTACTGTGCGTCCACGGGGATCTGAATTCAGGCGAATTCAGGTTTTTGTCACGAATAACAAGCTATCAGCTTTGGCAGAAACTTGAAAGAATACAGCCTGCCCGAAATAACACGTGACGTGTCTGGTGCATAATGAAGGTGCTCGATCGTGTTCGAAGTTATTCAAACGTCAGACCAGCCGATTTTTGCGTTCCGATGCTAGAGTTGTGATTTCTGTTTAATATCAGTTGGCGTTATTCTTGTTACAATGTATTCTTTGTTGAAAGTAATTCTTTAACTATTTGCGTTCTTCGCGTTGTCATGGATACACCATTGTTTCGACTCTCTACTTTAAATAAATAAATTCCCGCGATGCATTGCGTTTATACACGCCCGCCGTCTAGCGATTAAAAACGTACTAATCTAGGTACGGGAGCAATCAGAACAATCATAAACTTTGATCTTTAGATCGGATAAATTACGAAAGTGTAAATATCGTTACACTATGATATATATAGCCGGACCACTTTCCCTTTTCCTCATTGTAGTAATCGTGGTGATACTACGTAGTGCCGTACTTTATTAAGACTACATATAACTATTATACAAATTTTAATAACTGACGTGCACACACGTGAATTTCCAAAATCTTCTCTAGATTGGACAGTTCCAAGAAACCCGCGTAATGCGTGCGCGTGCGCGTGCGAGTGAATTTGTGTGAATGTTCGCTGACACATGCTTGTCTTCTGTTTCTACGGGTACCGAGTGCAGCTGAGAAGCTAATTACTCTCTCGCACGCGCGCATGCACACACGCACACGCACACGCACACAGTGAAGTGCCAACTACAGAGGTGCCAAGTTTCCCGCTTTGGCGGTAGAACTCACGTTTTTTCTTCAATTTGGGATAATCTCACGGTCTACCGCTTTAGTGCCGAGATCTACCGGCAGATCGATATTTAACGGTATAATTTTTTACTGATTTTAAAACTTCATAAACCGGGTGAATCTGACTGGTCAATTTGTCAACATTTTGAGAGGCTATCTTTCTTGCGAAATCGCAAACGAGCGGCCATTGTACAGTATTTAAAATCACGAGCATGTCTCAGCCGGATACCATTCGAAATGTAATGCTGAATGGGCAACCGATTTCCCGGGGATTGCGAGCTGCAAACGGACGCCGAAAAAGCCCGGTGTACCTACTGTAACACCGGGTTTGGGATCGGACACGGTGGGCGAAGCGATGTGAGGCGACACTTGTAGCGAGAAGCGCACCAGAATGCAGTCGTTGACCCCAACAAAGTGGTACGCAGGCAAGACTGTTTGACATGCGATGTCCACTCTCCACCAAAGGCTGACAAATCGTTGCATTGTTGTGTTGTTGCATTTCAGTGGTCAAGCTGGTGGACCTGTCTGACGAGGATGTCGGCGACCTTTTGGACGAGTGGCACACCTTCCAAGTAGAGACTGATCTGCCTCTGTTCAGGTATGTTCCAGCAGAGGGAAAGCCCGTGGACCAGCCGAATGTCTGGTGGTTTGAGGGGCTGAAGACGAAGGGGTTCTCCGGACAAATCAAATGTGGCAAGCTCCAGAAACTGACACACGTACTACTCATCTTGCCCTATGACCGCCCCAGTTGAGCGAGTGTTCTCAATGGTCAACAAAATCGATACAAAATTCAGGCCATCAGTAGGCAATGACGCTGCGTGTGCCCTGCTCACATGCAAAATAAACATTGGGGTCCATGTCACAAAATGAATGTGTCAGACACTGATTCGAAATGTTAAGGCAGCTGCAAGTAGGCGAAATAATGACTTGCGAGTTGCGAGGGAGGAGGCTGCAGCCGGAGCTGCCCGTGGCGCTGATACAGATGAGGAGGGTGTCTAGCATAAAGTATCGATATGTTTTGGTAATTGTATATAGCGTTGTTTTCTGACATAAACATGTGTCCTACATTCTTCGTTTCTCGTCTTCTTTGAATGCATGTAATGTTTGTGATGACATGCCGGCATAGTATGTGACATGCCTATGTTGATTAATAAACTCCATACCACGTAACGTTTGTACAAATGTATTATTCTGCATGTCGAGGCGACAAGGTTTTTCGGCGGCGCGAAGCCCGCAAATAGACAGATATGTGTGTCACCCACTGGGCAATTATTTTCAGCAAATTGACGACCTACATGAGTTTCATTTGAAAAATAGCAAGAGTACCCCATCTTGCCCCAAGCGTAAAAGGACACATGCAAATTATATGAGAGCAATATATTAGCCTATTATAGTTGTTAAATTTAAGTTGCAATTAACATATAATATACACCTTGCAATACATACATAAGATTGGCTTAGTAATATTCGATCATTGTTGCAGCCTACAAGCAAGCAGAACGTAAATTATACAACGGTCATATTATATTAAATTTATTAAACATAATTGGTCATGTGTAATACATTTTATACATTATGACCACGTGATTGCGGGATAAGACATATGAACCGTCTTGCCTTGTATGCATGGGGACCGTCTTGCCCCACATGCATGGGGACCGTCTTGCCCACATGCATGGGGACCGTCTTGCCCCACATGCATGGGGACCGTCTTGTCCCACATGCATGGGGAGCGTCTTGCCCCACATGCATGGGGACCGTCTTGCCCCACATGCATGGGGACCGTCTTGCCCCACATGCATGGGGACCGTCTTGCCCCACATGCATGGGGACCGTCTTGCCCCACATGCATGGGGACCGTCTTGCCCCACATGCATGGGGACCGTCTTGCCCCACATGCATGGGGATCGTCTTGCCCCGTATGCATGGGGACCATCTTGCCCCACACACATGGGGACCGTCTTGCCCCACATGCGCTACGTGTGTCTTAACACGATGTATACAAAACTCAACATACTATTGCCCATTTCGTATTGTTTCACTTGTCAACTGATAATAATATATAATAATATTGTTATGTCACCAATTAAGTTCATGATTCACAACGTTTCATAGAGGGTTGCACCATTTTACTATTACACCAGAGCGTATGACAGTGCATATAAAAGCTTAATTTTTTCACCAGATTTTGGGACGTTCAGATTTTTATGTTTACGTGCTGGGGGACCGTCTTATCTTTAGGGATCATTTTGCCCCATATGTTACCCTTATCTACCACTTTTTGTGCACTTCTACTTGACACCTATGCAACTGCCACGACAAAACAACATAGGGGGCGGATCTAGGCTTGTTGGCGGGGGGGTCTCAGTCAGTCGTAGCCATATGTCGATCTACTTGGGGGGACGACACACGTGTCGTTCTACTCACAGAAGGATCATATTAGCCGGCTGCTAATACTTCAGTCTTTATATTGACACTAATTCCGATGCCTATATACGTTGTCCTTTACCGTTGTTGCCAAGGACACGGGGGTCTAAGACCCCCCTCCATGGCCTAGGGGGTCTTGAGATCCCTAAAAAATCCAGGATCCGTTGCTGGTCATCATTACAGTAATGATGATATTGTCGCATTACATTTGCGTACAATCTCGGACATAACACTGACGTCGGAATATCGTCATAACAACGCCAGAGACAGAGTGCGTTTGACGCGCTCACCGACACTGACGCTGCCTGTGAATGGCAACGCGTTATTTCTATCATAATACAACCACGCAATGACTCGCCAATTTGGACCCGGGCTTTTAATGTTATCTGTTTACGAGCGCCCATTAGAAAATGTATTTATTTTTCTCGCGTTCAACTCGTTGAGTTAACTTTCAGGCTACTGCGCAAAGTATCCTCTAAATTACCGTATCATGTTTTCGGTGTAACCACGATCGTCAGATATCGTTGGCGTGTTTCCCCTTAAACAGTGAACGTGCGCGCTACGCCTGCGGGTGGTGTCACAGACGCCATATGTTCCGGCGAAAAAATCCGCGACTAAGCATATGCTAGACATTAATTATTCCCCTACGGCACATTGTTCGGTACACTCCGGACAATAGAGCTATGTTGTGGCTCTTTGGAACTGGCGTCTGGAACTACTGTTGCGCTTAATGTGATTAATGGAATGATTACGACTGACAGAATGAATAAAATAGGCTGTTGCCAGCGCCATACAAAGGATGCGACAACATGAAAAGAAAATGGCGGCAGTTATGCATCACAATAAAACACTCGTAAAATCATTTGTTTCAAGGGTGCTTTGTGGTGAAAGGTTATTTGGCCTCATAAATGTGGCGCACTTTACGGCAGCCGGTGTAAATGTAATCACGTGATTGCACGCTGTGTTCTTTTGTAAATGCAGTAATAACTTACGCGTTGGCGTGTTACATCGTGGAGCGGTTTTTCCTACGATAAAGCTTAACTGAAAACTGTAATGCGCACCGCATTTAGTTATTCTGATGACTATACCTAAACTGGACAACATTGCCGTTTGTTATGGTGGAATGCAGGAATTGCTTTCGCGCAGTAACTGTAGCGTGGTTGAAAACAGGTCTGAATAAACACGTCGGTCAGTGGACAGTGTTTAATGCGCATATAGCTGTATTGAACCATCGCCACGAGTGACAACGTATGTAGGCCTATATCTAATAAAATGATATTTTTCATATAATATTTACTAGGCGGCCACTGAGAAGCGACAATCTCTGCAGACGACCAATCACAAGAAGATGACCAACGTGTCCGGTCTCTAGCGTTCAGTGTGTCCAAAGCGAAGAGCCGCGAATCCAACAAGGACTGACGAACTCTTGAGCGTGACATTTGCCTTGTCAACAGTCGCACAGCGAAATCCCGAGTGACGCGACATTATTTAATGAAACTTGATTAAATTCATCGCAGAAGCCGCCTACTACCGATTACCGAACACGCAAAGGTCCCGACAATATCATTACGGACGCTGTTTATCGACAGTAGAGCCGACATCAAAACTAAATGGCAATTAGACGTAGCTCCAACGTTGATCGGATCGAGACACCTGAGCCTAGCCGCGAAGGTCGAGCCGTTTGTCTCCCTGCCAACGAGTCAAGTTGTCATCGCGTCACTTTACGCGATCATTACCGGGAAGTATTAATCACGCGACACTCCTAAAACTAGCAACATGCACGGCTATCGGTCGCTATCTCGCTCACTCTCGCTCCCTCTCGCTCCCTCTCGCTCCCTCTCCCTCTTCCTCTCCCTCTCCCTCTCCCTCTCCCTCTCCCTCTTCCTCTCCCTCTCCCTCTCCCTCTTCCTCTCCCTCACCCTCTCGCTCTCCATCCTCTCTCTCTCCCTTCCCCTCCTCTCTCACTTCCCCCTCCTCTCTCTCTCTCTCTCTCTCTCGCTCTCTCTCTCTCTCTCTCTCTCTCGCTCTCTCTCTCTCTCTCTCTCTCTCTCTCTCTCTCTCTCTCTCTCTCTCTCTCTCTCTCTCTCGCTCTCGCTCTTCCTGTATCCCCTCCGCTCTCTTATACGTCTGTTTCCTCCTCCCTCCTCTCTCTCCATTTCTCCCTCCCTCCCTCCCTCCCCAAAAAACAAGGAAACTAATTTGTGTTAAGGAACCTCACCAAATCACATCAGTTTCACTATGCAGTTGGTGAAATATCGTAACAGTTACAGTACGTTAACATGTAACAAACAGTGATCGTTTGAGCAGAGAGAATGGGTCCTGGCAGGGACAATGTGTCAATGCGGTACGATTGTGCCATATAATGTTGCGTGTAACTTGCGACAAAATCTGCACGATCCGTATCTATCGCGTGTGTCTGAGGATTCAGCTTTTTAAGCGTGAAAAAGTTCGTCGTTATCGGCGGAAGACCCGCCCCCCTCCCCCGGCAATATGAAACCACAACAAACACTATTTGTGTTGAGTAAATTAAAGATTATATCGAGCGATGGAGATAACATAACATGTGTTACATGCAACGTTGTCTTTTTAACCCGTTCCCCGCTGGCAGGCCGTTGGCGCGGTAGAGCCATCAAGATAAATAACCTTGTTTCACGGTGTTGTCTGTTTCGACTGTTTCGCCAAAGTCGCTGTCACGCCGCCACGTCTATAAGCCTGCGAGACGTTCAACATTCTTCCTGACTGTTTGTACGCGGGCTTTGTCTAGCTTTCTCCCGCACACGGCCTCCCTCTTTCCCGCGCCACAGTTCACTGGATGTTGAATTCATAACACATCCTTCCCTCTCCACCCGTCTCCACCCCTCACCATTCCTCTCCAACCCTCTTCACTCCTTTCCACCCCTCTCCACCCCATCTCCACCCATATCCATGCCCTCTCTCTTTCTCTTTTAGTATCCTGGTTGTCCATTTACTTATTCTCACAATTCTCGTTTTTCGCTTACCCTCTCTTTAATCACGTTCTCTCCCATACAACCACGTGACCCGTTCCCGTGATCAATCGGCATTTCGAAGTGACGAATGGCTTCCCCTTTCCAATTCCAATCGCTACAAGAGAGATTAGAAATTACATACGTTTAGACCTATTTTGGCTGAACGTTTGAATATGGAATAAACAATTTAGTGGAAAGCTAGTGATTACAGATAAATAGCAAATATCTTTCTAATTAGCGTGATTTAGCAACAGCAAACAAATGCAAACACAACATGTTTAACTACATAGTTTTATAAGTTTTTGTGTTCACTACTTGGTCTGCCTGTGTCCTCGACAGAATTTTGGAGGAAGAAGAAGTTTGCTTACTTGCTTGCATAGCCTATTCGCACCTCATTTTGTGCATAAGGCCGCACCAACGCCATAAATATGTTATAAATATCATCAACACAATATATCAATATAATAACAGATTTAGTACTTACGTTTGCGCTTCATTTACACATTTTAATGGTTGTTATTCCCTAAACTGTTTGTTCAGTGTGACAATTATGACACCAAACTTCAACAGGAGGTGATGAGTTGTATCAATTAAGCTTTACAATACACTATAATCAAACAAAATATTATAATATGTAAACAAACGATATCAAAATAAACAGCGGAATCTTCCTTGTGTACAATATTTTATTTTGTCATGGAAATTACCGTGGCACAATTTTTTCTCTCCAAACTTAACCCAATGCTTTCAAAAAGACACATAGTAGACTGTCTAGAACTCTGGATGACTCATCAACTAAAAGTCCAATAAAATACAATGTCAAAGAAAGCAAATCACCAAACTAATAATATTATATTGGATACAACCGATTTACGAAGTAAAAATAAGATTCTTTACTCTAGTGTGTTATGTCCCAAATTAAAATGTATATGTCTCACTGTAGCACTGACTAAAACATTGGAAACAGAACGTAGCAAACAATATGTCCAATTATTTACCGACTATATCTGACAATGTTCGCGATAAGCAAGATGACATCGATAACGACGGTTGCCATATGTCAGGGTTCTGTTGTATCGAGATCCTTATAGTTGATAGTGCTGTGGCTTTATGTGGTCATAAATCATGGTAATTATGTTGATTGTATTTCAGCAGAGAGTTTGTGAATGACGTGATAAGATTGTCTGTTCAAGACCCTTTTTTGGGTAATAATTACAAGTTACGTCGATAACTGTATTTTAAAAAGAAATACAAAAAAATTCCCTAAAAACTATCCAGAACATAAAAGATACACCAGATGGGACTCTGTTAAACAGAAGTAGCCAAACATATGTTCGGTTGGGTTGATTTAGTCCGATAAGAACATTATGTTTTGTTTATTTCTGTTGAGGTTACAATTCAGGAATGTTACGTCACTGTTATATTTATTTAAATATAAATCGTTTACTTTGCATCCATATTTTTTGTCAGATTGCGATGTTATTAAACTTGAAGTATTAAAGAACTGGTCAGCCCACATTTTAATTGTTTTTCGTATCTATTCATATATGCTTTTATCTGGTATTAGCTCAGTCGATCTTTCCTGCTAGCCCGTGTACGTGTTTCAATATGGCGCCCAATCTTGTATTGATTAAACTAAAGGGTATATCAAAACATTCAACATTCCCCGGGCGTGGGAATATAACATATGTGGACGGTTGACGTAGATTACGTAGATTTTTAGTTTACCAACGAAAGTTGTTATATTTCCCACGTACATACCACAAACACGGAGTGACTTCCACAGAATCGGTGCTGTTCTGACTTTTGTCCTAACACTGGGAGCAAAAAGAAGATTATCATTAGATGATCGAAGCTGTCTAGGCTGTCTTTCAGGAGTGAGCAGTGAATGTAAATATGCTGGTTGCTTGAATGAAGGTGCTTGATATGTCATTGTGCAGATCTTAAAAATAGTGCGATATAGGACAGAGTCAATGCACTTATTTAAGAAGTGGCGCCGAGTGAGAGAAACAAGGACACCGGGTAACTAACTATTCTTGCCAAACAATTTTGCACACGTTGATGTTTCAAGATGTCCTTGAGAGCAATATTGTGTAATAAAGGGAATTGCAATAGTAAAGTCTACTGCTAACAAGAGCAGTTGCAATAGTTTTGGCGATAGCCAAATAAATATACCGTCGAATACAATAAGTTCCTGCAGTAGTTGCCTATTCTCCCGGGCAACTCGGCTAGTTGTTTTATAAACTGGTATAATTAGCGTTTTCCTTATATGTCATTTTCTCCTAATTAACTAAATACTTCGAGTTTCGTTCAAAGCTTCAGTCCCACGTCGCTTTGAAACGCTCGCAAAGATGACGTCATTTCCGCGCCGTCAGACAATCGAGCCCACGTGACGTAATCGCAGTGATCTTTGCTGTAATCCACGTTGCATTCCTATTACGGGATCCCTGTTATGCTTCGCCTTAGCAACCATGTTTACATATGCATTACATTTTTGGGACGGCAGACATCTGTCAAAGCAACCTTTTCCGACAGACTGTTCTCGTTGAAACAACTTTGCCCTTTGTTTTTGTCGCAAAACAAATGTTTTGACCAAAAATACAACGAACACAAATCGACGGAATGCCCGACAGCTTTACAATGCGGCGGCCATGTTTGTTTGCGTGTCAGACCTGGTTGCTAGGTAAACAATTACACAACGGATCTGAGAATGGTGAGTGTAAAGCGTTTGATTAAGCTAAAGTAAATGATTTGGCATAGTTTTCACCGATTCTAGGTAAAAACAAATGCGCAGTTAATAACTGTTTATGTGTTTAAATACAAAAAGGGTAAAAACCACCGAACCTGATATTCCTCAGTTTCGACCTGGCCCGGTGACTGGTTTGAACTGTGTAATGTCGGCCAAATAGCCACTGTGTTGATACGTAGTCGGTATGTACTTTGCCATCACTTACTGAAAATAAAACTACGCTTAACACGCAATCGACAAATTACGACGAACTCTGTAGTTATGGGTGCAGGTAATGGCGAGTGGAAGTGATCTTTGGCCAAATGCAGCAAACAAACGATCATGTCAAAACCGCCAGCGATCAACGAGCGGCTCAATGCCAGTGATGACGTCACACATGCCCGGATGACCGCACGACCGTGGGGCAATTAATGGAACTGAGTCGACATTTAATGAACGCTGCTCCGCGACCAGCTGGGAGCCGAGACGACCCTGACAGCCGTCGCCGACGTGACAACTATCATAGGTAGCTATAATGACCGCTGGCAGGTATTGTCCACGACTACGTTAATAGTGAGGTTGTTTTAATTATTACCTGCGTCCCGCCCGTTGGGAATTGGGAGTAATTAATTGAGTCGATGTAATGTGCGTCCATCGAAGCGATACTTCGGCGACGCTCGCGATGTACTTACAGCTGTCTTTGTTTTGCAGCGCAAATTGACGATTCAAACCATATAGTGAATGTATAGTTTGATGTTGAGCAAAACTAGAGCGCTCACTACATTGTCCTGGCCGAGGTGACATAACTCTAGGGCACAGTGTTGTAGTCGCACAAGTATAAATGTATCTGTGAGCTGACATAACTCTAAGGCACACTGTTGTAGTCGCACAAGTATAAATGTATCTGCTGAGCTGACATAATTCTAGGGCACAGTCGCACAAGTATAAATGTATCTGCTGAGGTGACATAACTCTAGGGCAAACTGTTGTAGGCGCACAAGTATAAATGTCTCTGCTGAACTGACATAACTCTAGGGCAGACTGTTGTAGGCGCACAAGTATAAATGTCTCTGCTGAACTGACATAACTCTAGGGCAGACTGTTGTAGGCGCACAAGTATAAATGTCTCTGCTGAACTGACATAACTCTAGGGCAGACTGTTGTAGGCGCACAAGTATAAATGTCTCTGCTGAACTGACATAACTCTAGGGCAGACTGTTGTAGGCGCACAAGTATAAATGTCTCTGCTGAACTGACATAACTCTAGGGCAGACTGTTGTAGGCGCACAAGAATAAATGTCTCTGCTGAACTGACATAACTCTAGGGCAGACTGTTGTAGGCGCACAAGTATAAATGTCTCTGCTGAACTGACATAACTCTAGGGCAGACTGTTGTAGGCGCACAAGTATAAATGTCTCTGCTGAACTGACATAACTCTAGGGCAGACTGTTGTAGGCGCACAAGTATAAATGTCTCTGCTGAACTGACATAACTCTAGGGCAGACTGTTGTAGGCGCACAAGTATAAATGTCTCTGCTGAACTGACATAACTCTAGGGCAGACTGTTGTAGGTGCACAAGTATAAATGTCTCTGCTGAACTGACATAACTCTACGGCACTCTGTTTTAGTCGCACAAGTATAAATGTTTTTATATAACACCAATTTGTTCCGAATAATACGAAGACATGCAGACAGTCTGCATAAATAAAACAATGCCCCATATGCTGATGTCCCGCACCGTGCTCCTCTTCCATTTCAGGTCTTCTTCTTCCATTACAGGTCATCCTTCCGTGGTAGTCACGTGATTCACATATCATGTGACTAGAGTGTTGTCAAGCTGGGAGCATCATTGCACTATATATATATATATATATATATATATATATATATATATATATATATATATATATATATATATATATATATATATATATATATATATATATATATATATATATATATATATATATATATATATATATATATACATGTGTAGAAGGTTGGTTAGAAATAGAGACCATCACTCTGTGAATACACGACAAGTTAACATTTACCCCCTATGTGGGATCTTTTACTTCCCTTCGCATAGAGACCAGGTAGACGGGACCAACGGCATTTTGAGTCTCGTCCGGACGACACATGCGATGTGCGGAGCGGCAGCAGGCGTGTGCGAGCCCGGGTCTTTCATTTGACTTTCTAGCAGTCATCACAATAAAATAAACATAAACCTGGCAGATATTCGTACACGTTGTGATAATATAGAAACATAACATTTTGATAAGTGGAAATTCAGTTGATGCAGACACATGTATCAATAAAATCAAATAACGAGGCGTTGCGTGATAAATGTGGAGATACAGTGAATGTCTCGAGTCAACATTGCAATGAAATGTATACTGTGAAACGTACTAACCTGCAATAAAACATACACATTCATTACTGTAATGATGGCATTTAATTATATAACATTATGTATGCCCTATATTGTGCTAATTGTCAACAGAAATGAACCTGGTATGCTGCCGGGTCATATATAAGTAAAAATACACAACTTTATTCGGGATATATATATATATATATATATATATATATATATATATATATATATATATATATATATATATATATATATATATATATATATATATATATATATATATATATATATATATATATACTTCATTGTTGTGTTGTGTGTTGGCGAGTTAGTTGGCCCTACATGTTAACGTTCGCGTTCTAAAGGCTGCCATGCGAATAAAATGTGTACGATCTTTGCTGTTGTCGCGTTTGTGTTCACATTGTTTCCCATGATGCATCGCCTGGTCACGTTCTGGGCTTAATATGATCGTTGCAAGAAAATGGGTGAAATAATAATAGACAAGCGACGGTCGAAGGTCACTCAAAAACTCAAAGAAACTAAACAAAACATGGAAGATGCTCGTTGTAATGCGAGTTCCACCCAGCTGTCTACGCGGGCGTATTCCGTGACGTCATAATGCGCCAGTACGCAAAACATCGCGCTTCTTGTAAGACGCTTGATTTAGCTGTTGCATTTAATTCGAGTATTTGCTAGCTAGATAACTGATTAATTCTCATAACCATACATGACCGCAATAATGAAATGGTGCGTCGTGGGAAATAGTTTGCGAAAAACAGTGTTGACTTAATTATCAGATTCATTTAAATATAACTTTATTTAGATGCTGCTCTCTCTAACAGCTATCGATGTTCACAGCGATCACTGGATGACAGACAATATTTATTGTTACTAACTCTGTTTGTCACAGTCACTACGACGTGTATTCATGCGCAGTGTAAAACCTGATATGACACGCATTATTATAACGAGAAACGTTGCACGGGTTTGCTGAAACATTGGATACAACTCTGAAACAAGTTAACGGAGAAGGAGAACTTTAGTCGTTCCTTCTAGCGAATGCTATTTACAGTACTCATCAGTCGGGTTTGTAAGGCTCGTGCAAAACGAGAAAGCAGAAAACTTGCGTGTTACCGTTTCGGAGGACTGAGTAAAAGCAACGGGTTGGTGAAGTGTTTTAAAACAAGAGTAGTAAGATGATGCAATGGTATTCAGACACACGTTCACGATAAAAGATGATGCAATGGTATTCAGACACACGTTCACGATAAAAGAAATTAAGTAGGATCATTAGCACCGGGTACGTTGGCCTACCTGCCTTCACCCTGTGCTACAAATGGGCGCGCGATGCACGCGCTTTGGGAGACGTGTACATTAGTTGTTATACACACCTTTCATATGTCACAACTAAGTGTTGTTAGTTATTAGTTAATTAGCTAGGTAGTTAGTTAGTTGTGTTCTTAACTACATGTTGTTAGTTAATTTTTATCCTGTGGCATTACTAAATATTCACATTTGTGTTCGTTTATATATGAATTTAGGCATACAAATTGGAGCAGGACATATCTGTCAACGATATGTTGATGATTAATGTGTTGATCAACACAACTGGAGTGTCAACTGTTTCAACTAACCTCGTCACTTGCTTCAACCGTTCGTTGAAACAGGCGAGAGGTGCTCTTTAAAATCGTCACACCTCGGATATGCTTAAGCGTATAGACTCTCACTTAGTAGCTTTATACATGACATCGATATATATATATATATATATATATATATATATATATATATATATATATATATATATATATATATATATATATATATATATATATATATATATATATATATATATAGGCGTCCGCTAATGATTGCATTTAATTTGTTGTGATGAATAATGAATAAAACGAGTCTCCAAATATTTTTTTTTATTAAAAAAGTTGGCTCCGGTTTTGCACTGGCCAGTGGTATATGGGGTAAATGTATCTTCTACTGCGCAATATCCGGTTCATGGCAACGCTCGAGACACTTTACACTCCGTCCCCTGCCAGACCTGTTCGTTCCATCACCAACTCGACTCCAGCCGCACAGCACTTACTATTCTTTATTACCCACAATGCCTATGGTCAGGTACTCATTTCTGCAGCTGGACGAAACTGGGTGAACAGAAGCAAACCGGGGTGAACGAAACTGGGTGAACAGAAGCAAACCGGGGTGAACGAAACTGGGTGAACAGAAGCAAACCGGGGTGAACGAAACTGGGTGAACAGAAGCAAACCGGGGTGAACGAAACTGGGTGAACAGAAGCAAACCGGGGTGAACGAAACTGGGTGAACAGAAGCAAACCGGGGTGAACGAAACTGGGTGAACAGAAGCAAACCGGGGTGAACGAAACTGGGTGAACAGAAGCAAACCGGGGTGAACGAAACTGCCCAAGTTTCCCAACGGCAGCGGGTGCATCCGAACCCCGGACTTCTCGATTACCACTCCGGTGTTCTGACCGCTGAACGGACAACGCCCGATCGACGTTAACGAGACAATACGAGACCGCCACACACAGCTGCACATCCCTAATGGAAAGCGGACGAGGAAGTCGAGAGTCAAACCATTTCCATCTATGCCTTCGTCAGAAATAGGGCCTATCTGTCTAATATGCTTGAAACATACTGGCACTTTGCACAAAACGACATATATTTACATAACCAGCATTAGAGAATTTCATTAAGAATATTACATTTAATCGTGAACATATAGCAAATATATAAGTCATAACGTGAACAGCGTCCAGGCGTTTATTTGAAAATGATCGACCAGATAAAGCGTCTGTCAGAGGTGTGAATAAACGAGCGCGCACACTCTTACTCAGCAATAAATGGGAGGCATAAGATGCGAATTAGGTAAGAGACACAATCTAGTTAATTACACGTTTGCTAATAGCAATTGCGACAGTCCCTACTCGGAGAATTTACGAGGGCGGTCCATCGGGAAATAGCGCGAGTGGCCGATTCTCGAGAGTGTCTCGGTGAACGCCGAGTTCATTAACGAGACAATTCCCGGCTGGCTGGTTCCTCGCGTCCCCGCGAGACGGCGACGGCGCTTGCTACCTAAAGGCGAAGGTAAACGTAAGTGGACAACAACGTTTCGATATCCATACGTCTTACGTATTCCATCGATGTTTTCCGTGTAGCCGCGTTTATTGAGATTGAGAAATGGAATTACTCAGCTGTGAAAATGTTCTAAATTAAATGTTCAATTGTCGTCGCAGTCAATCCAGGACATCTATCAATGTGTATTATGGGAGCACCAATAGTCACTCTATACACAGTTTCAGATAGCAGGCACGTATGAACACTTATTAAGCGCGTGGTGTTAAAAACAATCTGAGACACGTACAATCTGAGACCACGTAAATTCTTACATCAAGTACAGTCTGCGAACAATACCGCCGGGATCATCGTATATAATTCGTGCGCACGTGTTGCCGTCGGCGCTAATAGTGTAGCATACATTCACATTCACACTAATCCATCATAACGTGTTACGCAAGCAAGCAGGCTCGCGTCTGCGCACGCAATAAAACGTTTATTCAGACACTGTTGCGACCCATTAGTTTATTGCATTCCTGTTAATTAAAATTTGCCTCGCAGAACTATTTATGCGACATCAGTTGGAACGGAAGGAAAGGAAATCTTTGGCAAACATGGACTGAGAGTAAGTCTATAGAAGACGGAGGTGCTTTGTGTCGGGCAACAAAAACAAGATCTTGACATCAGACTGGATGGGAAGAAACTGAACCAAAGAGACAGCTTTGTATATCTGGGTGAAGCGGGCGGGGACGGCGGCACGGAGACGGAAATTCGCAGGAGAATACACGCTGGGGCGAGTGCTTGGAGAAAAGTGGAAGGGTTGAAGAGAGATAGACATGTATCTCGGAAGCTATAAGGAAAGGTTCTTAACTCATGCATAATACCTGTATACATATACGGCCTAGAGACCATGGTGGTGACAGAGAAACAACAAGAGAAATTGCACAAATTTGCGAGAATAACTGGGTGAGAAGAAGTGCATGAGTGAAAAGAATCGATAAGCGAAGAATGGAGGAGCTGAGGGAGGAATTTGGTGAGAGAGAGAGAGAGAGAGAGAGAGAGAGGGAGGGAGGGAGGGAGGGAGGGAGGGAGGGAGGGAGAGAGAGAGAGAGAGAGAGAGAGAGAGAGAGAGAGAGGGAGGGAGGGAGGGAGGGAGAGAGAGAGAGAGAGAGGGAGGGAGAGAGAGAGAGAGAGAGGGAGGGAGGGAGGGAGGGAGAGAGAGAGAGACAGAGGGAGGGAGGGAGGGGGAGAGAGAGAGAGAGAGGGAGGGAGGGAGGGAGGGAGGGAGGGAGAGGGAGGGAGGAAGGGAGGGAGGGAGGGAGGGGGAGGGAGGGAGGGAGGGAGGGAGGGAGGGAGGGAGAGAGAGAGAGAGAGAGGGAGGGAGGGAGGGAGGAGGGAGGGAGGGAGGGAGGGAGGGAGGAGGGAGGGAGGGAGAGAGAGAGAGAGAGAGAGGGAGGGAGGAGAGAGAGAGAGAGAGAGAGAGAGAGAGAGAGAGAGAGAGAGAGAGAGAGAGAGAGGGAGAGAGAGAGAGAGAGAGAGAGAGAGAGAGAGGGAGGAGGGAGGGAGGGAGGGAGGGAGGGAGGGAGGGAGAGAGAGAGAGAGGGAGGGAGGGAGGGAGGGAGGGGAGGGAGGGAGGGAGGGAGAGAGAGAGAGAGAGAGAGAGAGGGAGGGAGGGAGGGAGGGAGGGAGAGAGAGAGAGAGAGAGAGAGAGAGAGAGAGAGAGAGAGAGAGAGAGAGAGAGAGAGAGAGAGAGAGAGAGAGAGAGAGAGAGAGAGAGAGAGAGAGAGAGAGAGAGAGAGAGAGAGAGAGAGAGAGAGGGAGAGAGAGAGAGAGAGAGAGAGAGAGAGAGAGAGAGAGAGAGAGAGAGAGAGAGAGAGAGAGAGAGAGAGAGAGAGAGAGAGAGAGTGAGTCTCAGGAGGAAGCTGGTGTGGAGCCGGCTAAGGTGGGCTGGACATGTCGAAAGAATGGACAGGGTACGATTGACGAAGGGAGCGGATGCGCTTGGGGTGGAGGGTAGAAGGAGAAGAGAAAGACCGAGATTGAGATGGGAGGACTGCGTGAAGAGAGATTTAGTGGGAGTGGGAGAGGAATGGAGAATGAGGGCGAGGGATAGAGGGGGAAGGAGACGACTGGTGGAGACGGTAGTAAAACGGGACTAGTTATGAAGAAGAAGGGAAAACAAAAAATCGATGACCGGTATCGATGCCAGCCTCATCCCACATTACAAGGAAAAGGAGGAGAGCAACAGTTGGAACGAGAACGAGACATTCCATTAGAATGGGGTAAGTTTAATATGATTAGAGAGCGCATTAGGCAATCAGAATACCAATGGATTTATTTTATGAACCACCGGATGTACTATTTAATGTATGTACGTGCGCGCTTGTGCGCACGTACGCACGTGCGTATACGTACGCACATACGCACGTATGTACGTACGTACGTACGTACGCACGTACTTATGTGTATATGTGTGTATGTGTGTATATGTATGTATGTATGTATGTATGTATGTATGTATGTATGTATGTATGTATGTATGCATGCATGTATTTACGTACGTACGGAGGTACGTATGTATGCATGTACGTATGTTATTATTATGTATGTTTATTGTTATTATTATTATTATTATTATTGTAAACAAACCAATCGAGCGAATATCGGACTACTTGGACATCAATGTACAAAACGATCCATCGACCAGTAATTAATAACCGCGTGCTGCCGCTTAATTAATCGCGATTTAATTTACTACGGAACTGTCAGAACACGACTAGGCTCGTCGGGTCGCAATGACGAACGATTTGATATCAAACGCGAAAGCTGATCGCGTCAACGGGAGACGGCCGCGAAGTTAATTACTAATAATCCGCGCTTCATCTATTCCAATTATGACAGCGCAATTCGTTGCTTGCTGCGGCGGGCTTCAAACAGCGCCGAAACAGGAGTCATCTCTCGCAAAACTCGGGGTGTTCTACGAAGCATCATACTTTTGAGACGACGGGGCTTCCAGTTCAGCGGGGAGAAATAGGCGAGGGGGGAGAGGGGGGAGACGGAAAAGAGGGGGAGAAAGACGAAAGAGGGGAGGGCGGGAAGGTGGGTATAGGGTCGCAGGGAGAGGGAGGGGAAAGAGTGGGAGAAGGGAAGATAACGAGGAAGAGACAGAACGATGAAGAATTCACACTTACACTTACAGGTTATTTTAGGCCATCGGCCTTTGTTGGTAGGTTCCAGGCTATTCCAGTGCTGATCTAGTCTGGCTTTGAACTGAGGGATTGTCTTGGCATCCACCACAGTTTGCGGGAGTCCGTTCCACTGATCCATCACTCTGATCGAAAAGAATCTCTGCTTATAGTCAACAGTCTTGCTCTCGGTTTGAAAATCGTCATTGTGTGCGCTCTGGTACGTCCAGGCTGTCTCATTTCGAAGAAGTTACTTGCTTCCACGTTTTCCAATACGTTTAATATTTTGAAAGTTTCGATTAGGTCGCCTCTTTGCCTCCAGCAGTATAACGAGTGTAGTCTCAGGTGTCTTAGTCTCTGTTCATACGTGAGCTTCGCTAAGCTGGTTACCAGCTTAGGGGCTCTGCGTTACGCTTTCTCTAAGCTGTCGGTGTCTTTCAACATATACGGGCTCCACGCCTGAACATAGAATTCGATGTGTGCTCGGACATATGCTCTGTATAATGTCAGAAATTAATCTTTTGTTGTGTGTTTGAAGGATCTCCTCACCATGCCAACAGCTTGCATGGCTTTCTTTGACGCTTTCTGGCATTTCGTTGATGATTTCAGGTCATCCTTTTCCTCATTCATGGATTCAAGATCAACTCTGGCTCCGGACTTGTTTGTCACAGTGTAGTTTCTGTGTGGTGATCTCCCCACTTGCATTTGACAGCGTTGTCCTCTAGCAACTAATATGTTGTCAAATCTTCCAGGGTGGCGATGTCGTCTACAAAATGTCATCTGCTGATGTCACAAGTCGATGTCATAAGCGGGTAAATATTTAATCTCCTTTTGCGGCTGTATCTTTGGATTAATTAGATATACACCCGTGATATATGACAGTGGGTTTCCCGGGGATCGTCCCCAGCGTCCATTTCTAATCAGCTATGTACACGGTGAATTAACGGATTAACAAACGATGAATTTACGACGAGCCCGTCAATGCGAGACAACGGCACCGCAGCCGACCTTCTCGGCCAATCAACAGCGAGCGCGGATCGTTCGGTCGACGAAGTCACAATAGGGACGCTCGCGGCTGGCTGAGATATGATAATTGGTGTTGATAGACAGATAGGAAACAGGCACGGCCGGTTGGTTGGCTGGTTGCCGGGTCGGGGGCGTCACATCGCTCGCTTGCCATATGGCGAAATCCAGTCGAACATTATTAATTAAAACACAACAGCGCCGCGCGCGCACGCGCCGTCGTCCCACCTATATAAGCGCGACGTGGGCTGCGCGACGCGAGCAAACATAATCGCGCGCGACATCAAACGCGTCGAGTCTTGAGCGTCCCTCTCCGTGGAAATATATCGCCCGTGTCCCGCTGCGCGCTCATCGCCCGTTGTCTGGTCACGCGCGCCGCTGTTTGCCGGGTTACGTCACGGCTAATCTGGACTCGCAATCCGGACAAACGATCGTCATCGACCCGTGTGATGGCGACACGGGCCGCTCTCCTTTGACGTCGAACGCAGTCGCAAACTCAGTCCACCGGACGACGGCCAGACGGACAGACATCACGAGAAGTTCTTGACCATAGACAGAAGGTAAGTTTCAATGGTGATGTGTATACTTTGAAAATATTGCATAGTGGCAGTTTAGTGTAATTGACAAATTTGAAGTTATCACTACGCTAACTTGATAACGAAACGAAGAGTTGTACCAAGCACTGCATTCACTTGAATTGTTAACGTACTTTTGTAATAAACGTTATTGTTTGGCTTACTGAAATTATATCTTATAATAATAATAATAATATATGTTCATATATGCTAGGTGATCTCATATAGAAGTATATATGTCCTATTCATATAATGATTCGTAAATTCTCAAAATACATAAATAACGTATATCGAAATTTGACGAATTGTTTGGTTTTGAAGCATAAAAGGTGGCGGTAATAATAGTGATAACGATAATAATAATAATAATGATTAAAACAATAAATAATAATAATAATAATCACTTGATGCCCGCCTCCATGTCGTAGTTTCTCCAGTTACTGCCATGCCGTTAGTTCCCCGGTCGTTCTTTCCCCAGGACCGTTCGTTTCCCGACTGTTCGTTCACCGGCCGTTCGTTCCCCATTATTCCTAGCAATATGAATTTGTTGAGACGTTTTTTTTTTCATGCAGCTTTTATGTTTCTATATTAATATGGAGTTAATAATTATATATGCGATCACGTAATAACAATCACTTGTTGCCCGTCTCCATGTCGTAGTTCCTCCAGTTACTGTCATGTCATTCGTTTCTCGGCCGTTCTTTCCCCGCGGCCGTTCGTTTCCCGATTGTTCGTTCACCAGCCGTTCGTTCCCCGTTGTTCCTATAGATGTATGCAATATACTCTTTAAAATTAATTGATGCTGAGACGATGGTATGTGTCCTTCCACACATACTTGAATTCCTAACAATTTAAAATTAAGCCTTTCATCTAGCATTATAAGAAAATATAACGTTTAATCCGATTTGATTAAATCAACACCAATATATATGCTTCTCTGATAAGTTATGTTGCTCTATACCATTAAATAACAAGTAATGCTTTCATGATTACATTTAATACACATACACGTGTTTTCTCCACAGATTCCTTTCTTTAAAAAAAACATCTCTAATGTGACGAATTTTACCAGATAATAACAGCCACGTTTTTGGTACATTGTGGACCATTCTCATTAATGTTGTGATAATAATGATTACCACACAAATACAATGTTTAGTAAAACATGACAAATACATCACACAAATAGTTTAGATTATGAAAATGCATGATTGTAATGAACCGTTAGAGGAACTTTTGTGATATTTATTGGAATACTTGCATACAGATAGTCAGGCATAGTAAATTTCTGTCGTAACAATAAGCATTTAAAATAACCCAGTAGTCAGTAATATAGTGCATAATTACTGTTAGTGTTTCGATGTAATGATTAACAATTGACCCGACGCCGCTCTTTCGACGTCGAACCGCTGCAAATATTAGCTTCTTAATTAGCGGCGGTTTGTCACATCACTAATTAATGTGCGACAGGGTCGTCGCGGTTAAACAGACTCGGCGACACGGGCGAATATCCTCGAATAATAAACGTGATGACGTCACGCCGAATCTCGCCAGATACAATAACGATTTACACTTGATCGAAGCAGACACCGTGACGCGACTGTCACGGTTAACCGGCCGGGGAAATATATTAGCAATTAATATTTCAGTGCAGGCTGTTCGCACAGTTGACACATACGAGTCGAGTCGGTAGACAATAATCACGAACAATCGCCGAGAAAGTGTAATACAAATTATTTAAACAAACCTGCTAATGTAGCCTATAACGTAAACGAGGTTGACAAACAATAGCACTCGGAGGAATGTCGGCGCCGTGCTGACGAGGACACGCATCACAAGAATATTTAATTAACCTGTCAGACTGCATAGAGAATTTGAGACATAATCTACTAGTTTTTAATACCTAATACATCGAAATACATTTTGTTTGCACCCGTTGAACGGAGCGTCTCCATTGAGAGCAAGGATGATAAATTAGTCATTAATTATTATCTGTTTTGCAACTGTTCCTGCACAATGCTGTCAATGTGGATATGTTTTCTTGTAAACATATTTAATGGCCCAGTGGCCGAAAAAACCGCCAGTTATGGACAATTTAGGGCCTACATATTTGTATTTGTATAATATATTTATATATATATCTGTGTGTGTGTGTGTGTGTGTGTGTGTGTGTGTGTGTGTGTGTGTGTGTGTGTGTGTGTGTGTGTGTATATATATATATATGTATATGTATATATATATATATATATATATATATATATATATATATATATATATATGTATATTTATATTGCAATATATATATATATATATATATATATATATATATATATATATGTATATTTATATATATATATATATATATATATATATATATATATATATATATATATATATATTATATATATATTATATATATATATATATATATATATATATATATATATATATATATATATATATATACTAACATCTTAAAAGCCAAAATGTGTTAAACAATTATTTAATACACTTTGATTATTTTCTGTTTAATTTGTATGTCTTGCCCCGAACGTCGTGTTTACGTTGCTTGCTGAACGGTCGATATTCATAAAGAAATGACGCAAAATTAGATTAACAAATTTGGTTCTTTAAAAAAACATACTATACATACTATGCGCTATCAAATTCAGCTCGAAATTTGAAACACCAATAATGACTAACTACCTGCAGAATTGTTAATGACATAACTAAATTACAATTATATGTATTTCACAATTTCCATGGATCACGTTTCCCGTATCATCGTATTTGTTTACAAGATTGGACTGGATTAGATTAAACAGGATTATCGTGTCAGTTTCGAAGATAATTGATCAACGAACGAAAAGGTCATTATCGTCATAGACTGATGTTCGTGAACGTCATTAGTGTGCGCGCGGCTCGCAGAGAACAACCCACAATGTCAGAATAAAAAATGTATTTTAAGTTAGAATAAAACGACTGATTTGAGAACACAACGAGAGAGAACGCAGCGATCTTAGAAACGGTGTGGCGTGAATTATATTCCCCGCACAACTGATTCTTTGCTGCTTCCGGGCATGCGCACAAACAAGAGATGCATTGATGAATTCGTGAATTAATAGAGGTGAATGTCACGGGTGTAAACATTGGTAATCCAATCTAGACCGGCAGCTGCCTCGACTATATGTTGATCAATTTAGGATTTGCGATAGCGTCGTTTCATTAATTTATAACTGTGTTTAAATTGCCGTCCGGTGACAGCTTTTATTGATAGTAACGACGGCGGTCAGACAAATACCGGGAGTTGCCGCCGGAGAATCCTACGCAAACAGGTTCATACGAAGAGGATCACAGTACACCAATACCACACACTGTCCATTCTTGGGTTTGCCATTTGAGTATGTGGTCTTACAAACCGCGGGTTGTGACGTTCGCTGGAGCTGAACAACATCTTCGACGATCCGGCTTATATCTCCTTGTCGCTGCAGTTTAACGCATGCAGGCACGGTGAATTTTTCTAATGGGTGTAAACGTATTTAAACGGCTAGATTTGCGAGTTTTACATGCTTGCCCGTAGACAAAGGTGAACACCGCATTGCAAGGGTAATTTTGAAGACAGGTATAGGGTTTTGTGCGACAGTTTTTTTCTTTCAAAGCAGCTCATGACTTTGTGTTAGCCACACAAGAAATGTGGCTACAGTATTGTCGAATGTTGTCCCAAAGTTGGGTTTGCAATGCAATAGACGTCCGGGAAATCGGTGGCGCACTGATAGAGCACACAAACCTATATAGAGCAGTTGTCTTTAAATATGACTTATGGAACATGGTTAGTTCGATGTGCCATCACCAACAGCGTCAGTGATCAATCACTAACGCTAAATCGGCAGTGGGCAATCGCCGTTGTCGTTAGTTGCGTGTAATCACTCCACGATCTTGACCATCAGCGCTAAGGCCAGCCTCGTCGTGTTCACGCCCAGGTCCCGCGAGCGATCCGACACGCTGTCCGTAGCGACCCGGGACCTCCGAAGCGATCGACGACCGAGATTATCATCCGTAATGAATTCTGCGCACTGCCTCCGAACCGTCAACGCTGACCGACGGACGAATAAACGATCCCCGATTTACAGACGGGACGTCTCCCGCGAGGCGGAGTGCCCCTTCGATTGCCACCAACGACGGTTCTCTTTCCAGGCCCAGTAAAAATCGGTCGTTTAAGTAATGACCAAAGGAAGCATTGTCGCCGTTTATGCCGTCCGCAGAGATCAAGTTAAAATGTCATTTCGTCCCATTAACAACTCGAGTCTCGATGCGCGGCTTCGCGGACTTGCGCAGAACCCGATCTAAAGGTACAAAGTCTCATCGTTTTTATCGTAAAATCTTGTTATATGGCATAAATCATGCCTATGTTTGACCGCCCAAATGTGTGTTATTGGACCACATTTAAAAACGTTACCGTTATCTGTGTTATGAATGTCGACCTTGCCGCTGGAATTGCTGTGTAAATATAATATTCGACAAGAAACATACGAATTAAACACATAACTTTATATGAAAAAATATATAACATGATTCTATGACAGACTATGCACGTTTACTGATGAGCGTCGTTTGCAAATGGTGCAGCGCGAATAAAAATTTTATTGTGCTTTAAAAACAAATAAAAGCATGTCCGTTAGTAGTTAGAGTAAGAGAGGAACGCATTTTGACGAAGATAGTTTAAAGCAATGCCTAATTTCGGACATCCCGCCAGCCCTTCCGCTGTTGTTCGAGTGCGCAAAAAACGACGTGGAATTAATTTGAATTTTTTAAATTGCACGGCTCGATTTACTAATCGCGCTTGAACGCTATCAGGTTTTTGCTCTAGTCTCCAGATGCCGCTCTTGGAGGGGGGAGACATTGACGCAAATAGTTCATTGCCGTCGTCGCAATTAAACGTCACGATTAAACTGGCGAATTGCAGTTCGTAATTAAATCTATCGATTACGGCAGACAAGAAAACATAATTTAGTGCCGTCGTCGCCTCGCGGACGAGAGCTCGGAGCCCACGTGGCATCGGCGCGTTGACGGCACCTGTACGCCGACTGTGTCGACCAGCGAGTATGCCGCGTTGGTTGGGTATTCGCTATTACCGTTTCATGACAATATTCGCGCATACGTGGCCAGTTGTGAAACTGCAACGTTGATACATTTAGTTTTGTGAGCACCACGCCCTTCCCCTCAATGTTCATGCATTATGTGCTGACTGTGTTTACGTCATGTGTTGACCGTGTTTATGTTGTGTGCTGACTGTATTTACATTATGTGCTAACCGTGTTTATGTTTTAGTGCTGACTGAGTTTACGTTATGCGCTGACCGTGTTTATGTTGTGTGCTGACTGTGCTTACGTTATGTGCTGATCGTGTTTACGTTGTGTGCTGATTATGTTTATGTTATGTGCTGATCGTGTTTACGTTGTGTGCTGACTGTGTATTTAGTTCAATGTTGACTCTGTTCAGACGCTATGTGCTAAATGTGTTTACTTTATTCGCACACTGTGTACATACGCTATGTACTGACTGTGTACATATATGATGTGCTGAGTGTGTATACGTCTGTGTTTACATACGATATGTGCTGATTGTGTACACGTACGTGATGACTTTGTAGTCGATATGAGCTGAATTTGTAAACGATATGTGCTAACTGTGAATACCTTTTGTGCTGACTATGTTTGCTGTTGGCCTCCTGATAAACTAGCATGCCACACGGAGCGTATTGCCTTGGATGGTAATCTTATAAAATATCACAATGAGCATATTGCCGTGGATGGTAATCTTATAAAATATCACACGGAGCGTATTGCATTGGATGGTAATCTTATAAAATATCACACGGAGCGTATTGCCTTGGACGGTAATCTTATAAAATATCACAATGAGCATATTGCCGTGGATGGTAATCTTATAAAATATCACACGGAGCGTATTGCATTGGATGGTAATCTTATAAAATATCACACGGAGCGTATTGCTTTGAATGGTAATCTTATAAAATACCACACGGAGCGTATTCTGATAAAACATATTCTTACAATTGAAGACGACTGAAAACAACTGTATTTATGACGCTTAATTTACACATAATCACATTAAGATTGATGTATGTATATTTGTACCAACACCTACTACTACAATAAATCTGTATTAAACGCGCGACAAGAACGTCACGTGGGTTCTTGGTTAGTGACGTCACAGAGGGATTCTGTGATTCTGACGTAACGCACAAACTTCATTACGGCGACCGCCATATTGCGATTTTCTGTGCGATTACACCTGCGAGGAAACGGCGAACGGACACGACTCGTAATCGCCCTAAGAGCAGCCGTTGACGGGGCGCTTTGAAATCGCCCGATTCTCATTGAGGCGATTACTCAACGCCGCTGAAAAAGTTCGGGCAAGCGTAAACTTTGAACTTTGTTGAACAACTCTTGGGAAAAATGTACAAATTGTATGCCACGCCAATATTGGTTGGACATTAGTTCGTTCGATCAGTGAGCTTGTGTCTGTCGTGACGTTATCTTGCCTACAATCGGAGACGACAGTTCAATTACGCGTGACTGACCCCCGTCACACGTGGCTGACCCCGACACGCGTGACTATTGATTCTGGCAATGGACGCGATCAAATATTAAATTAGGCATTTATAAAGCGCCGTACATCCGCGTAGAAACCTGCTCTTAACAAGATATATTGAGATAAATTAAGATAAATAAAGCCAATTAAATAAGTTCAGACAAATTAAGATTAATTAAAACCAATTAATTAGTTCAGTAACTAAAAGGTCCTTGTCATTTAATCAACACTGTTGGTATTTAAAATTATGCGTTAAAGACCGCACGGTAAAAAGATGTCTGGAACGCAGCAACGGTTTTCGCGTCTCTCTCTACAGCCACGGAGGAACAGCGGTCAAAGCGGCCAAGATTGTATCGCCGAACAGTTAAAAAGCTCTGGTCGGCGGTCTCAGTGTACGAACCGGGGATAAGAATGCCGAAAGGTGGAGAGGTGGTGAACAGCGCGATAAATCAACAACATAATTCAATGCGTTGAGGGATATGTAGTCAATGAAGAGCGAACAGATTTGGCGTGATGTGTTCTCGTCTGCAGGTACAGGTTATGAGACACGCTGCTGAATTCAACACCATCTGCAATGGACGTAACAGTCGCTACGAAAATGTAACAAGCGATACACTATATAGATATTTGGGATGAATATCCAAATTAATCAGAGAGTGGTGTTATCAAATTAAGTATACATCGCATCATGAATACGTATTTAACAGTGTACGCTTGCAAAACCACACGATTAACCTTTCAGCACAGTGGTAATGTGTGCATTTTGTGGTGTGTGATATTTATTATAAACATTAATGGGTTTTGGGCATATTTATTGTCATAATGCACTTACTCCGGTTTTTTAACAGCATAGCACGAACAATGAAATTATACAGCTTATGTGGTGAAATAACTGTGGCGCTACATGCGATATGTTTCTTATGGGGTGAAATAACTGTGGCGCTGCAACGTGATTCATGTATGGTGAAATAACTGTGGCGTTACATGCGATATGTTTCTTATGTGGTGAAATAATTGTGGCGCTACATGCGATATGTTTCTTATGGGGTGAAATAACTGTGGCGCTACATGTGATGTGATTCATGTGTGGTGAAATAACGGTGGCGCAACATGCGATGTGTTTCATGTGTGGTGAAATAACTGTGGCGCTGTGATGTGTTTTTTACGTGTCGCTGTGGAAAAACACATCGCCACGTAAGAGACACATCGCCACGTAAGAGACACATCGCCACGTAAGAGACACATCGCCACGCCACAGTTATTTCACTACCCGCTGGGGTGGGCTGAAGTTGACGCCGAACTCTGGGGAGAAAATAGGGAGGAGGCTAAAGAGGAGAACAGGGATGGAGATAGGATGAGGATAGGGGAAGGCCAGGGAAGGGAATAGGAATGAAGATAGGGGGGAGAATACAGATGGGAATAGGGATGAAGAGAGGAAGGAGGACATGGAAGAGGATGGGATAGGGATGAGAATATGGATGAAGATAGGTAGGAGGATATGGAGGAGAATATGGGGATAGGGATGAGAATAGGTATGAAGATAGGGAGGAGCGAGCAAGATGTTTTATATATACAAGTGACTTCTACCATGCAGAGTGTCAAGGCACAATCTCAACGAATGAAACTTTTTGAAACACAATTTTACTCACTTATGTCAACATTTCAAAAACCATCGGTCGTCATCATATCTGCTTTCAACGACGGTCTCGTTCGTATGGAACCGTCTGCAATTATCAAACCAATACGCTGTGTCGGCCACTCAATGCCAAACATCTATACATGTTTGTACTCAGACTGTGGGGATAGCTGCTTGTTCTTGCGGCGTTTCTCGACATTGGACGTGCATCGACGTGATATCAGACTAACGAATGGATACATAATCTACATTCGGTGCGTTAACTGACCTTCGATAGACGACATTAATTCGCATTACCGCGACTGATCGAGAATAATTGTGGCTACTTTCACTGGATACACGTAATTCTACTAGGTTTGTGTTGTCTTGTACGTTGATATTTATACCTAGTTATGGGTCGTTTTGAATTAGCGATGTTTTGTTAAATTGGGAGCATCCTTCTATGTGTTAATCACAACGTTGTAATTATGCGTCTGAAAACATATCAACAACGCGACTGCATGATGACATTACAGTGATAGTTGTTATTGCGTTATATGGTGATAGTGATGGTGAAGATGATGATGATGATGATGAAGATGAGGAAGATGATGATAAAGGTGACGATGGTGACGACGACGACGACGATGATGACGATGACGATGATGATGATGACATAGTCTCTTACTAAAGCTTACTCCTCATGTGGTTAATCGTTCCTCTGCTCCAGTGACAATGGACGCCCTGCTACAGAAGCAGACATTCGAACGACTGGCAGAGTCGAGGAGCGACACATCCGACGGTGGAACAAACCAAAGAACCAACAATGCAGCGCGGTCTGGCGGCGAGGGTTCGAACCACCATGTCAGCTCGACGGTGCTGCACGGCGTCGCCATCGTGTCGCTGCACATAGACGGCAAGGATCGCCTCTGTCTGGCGCAGATCTCCAACACGCTGCTGAAGGATTACAGCTACAACGAGATCCACAACCGGCGCGTGGCCCTGGGCATCACGTGTGTGCAGTGCACGCCCGTGCAGCTGGAGATCCTGCGACGCGCGGGCGCCATGCCGATCTCGTCCCGTCGTTGCGGCATGATCACGCGCCACGAGGCCGAACGTCTGGTGCGGTCGTTCCTCGCCGACGCCAAGCCGCCGAAACTGCCGGAGAACTTCGCCTTCGACGTGAGCCACAACTGCGGCTGGGGCTGCCGCGGGAGCTTCATCCCTGCGCGCTACAACAGCTCACGCGCCAAATGTATCAAGTGCGCCACGTGCAGCGTGTTCTTCTCGCCCAACAAGTTCATCTTCCACTTCCACCGCACCGGCGACGGGACGTACTACCACCCGGACGCCGCCAACTTCAACTCGTGGCGGCGCCACTTGAAGCTCACCGAACCCGACCCCCCGGAAGACATAGCCTCGCTCTGGGAAGAGGTCAAGGCCATGTTCAATGGTGGAAGCCGGAAGCGCATTGCCGCCCCCTATCGGTCCAGTGAGCATGCGCACGACGGGACGTCGCTGCACTTTAAAAAACGTGCCAAGACAGTTGACGAAGGTGCGCATGCGCTTCCGCCGGAGAGCGATCACGCGAGGGTGACGTCGTCGTACCCGTACCCTGTGTATCCGACCCCCAGCAAACTGCTGTCCATGAAGGGCGTGGCGTCTCACCAGGCCTTCACGGCGCCGTTCCCCAGCTACTGCAAGCCACCTCTGCCGTCGCCAGTGACGACCTCGGCCGGCGGCTTCAAGCTGCCTCCAGTCACTCCCCCGGGCTGGCCTCCCGCGCTCCACGAGTCCTTCTTCCCGCCGTACGAGCTCATCTGGGCGAAGCACCTTGGTCTGTCGACTACAGACCTCCCTCCGCCCCCAGTGCCACTCCCGACTGTGCCCGAGTGCGAGTTACCCGGCATGCACAGCCCCGGAAGCAGTGTGAGCGGCAGCATCGACTCGGAGAGGTCGGGAAGACACGACGACAGCGACACCCCTGATCCGAGCGGTCCCGCTGCGTACGCGTCGGCCTTCACCCCCGTCAGCAGTCGCACATCGACTGAATTTCGACCTGAAGCCGCGGAAGGTTCGCGACTCTCTCCGGAAACGCACGACGGTTCACGAATTTCTCCGAGGGTGGCCGATGTTTCGCGAGATTCCCCTGCAAATCGAGTGCCTCCGACGGACAGTGATGACGATGATGATGAAAGGAATGTTGACGTTGACACTATAGATGACGGGGAAGTGGGGCTGCTGGACGACGATGACAATAACAACTCCTTGCTGGGAGCGTCGGGCAAAGACGCGGCCGTCGGGGCGAGTTCAACGGCATCTGTCGACGGCAGCAGCCCCGTCCGTCTCTCCGTCATTGAGGAGAGACACGCGGCGTCTCATGGCGAAACGTCGGAAAACAGCGTGTGTCAAGACATTGGTGACGACGTTCAAGAGGAGAAGGGGGAACGACAACAACAACAACAGATGCAACAACAACAGCAGGAACAACAAGAGTACCAGCAACAACAACAGCTGCAGCTGCAAAAACAGCAGCAGGAGCAACAACAGCAGCAGATGGAACAACAACAACTGCATGAACAACAACAGCAGCAGCAGCAGCAACAACAACAACTACAACAACAACAACAACAACAACAACACCAACAAGACCGGACGGCGCACGACAACGACCAAGACGACGTATCACAAGCGTCACCGCAGCCCAGTCTGGTGGTGCTCAGCGATGACGGAAGCGAAAGAAAGGTAATGGCTCTTTTCAGTATCTTCTCATTTCATTGGTTATTGTATTGTGGCGTCAAAGTAGCAACGTTGAACTGTCGAATAGTCGCGCAATTGCACAATAACGAAGCCACGCTGCGGTAACAACTCACTGCCAACGTTAGGAACCAGTGAAATTAGAAGTTGAAGTTGGAGAGTTTACTGTAGACGTTTTCTCTTGTTTCTATTTCTTCTTCTTCTTCTTCTACTGATATGCTACAGTGACCTCATCACGTTGACGACTTTTTCACGTAGGGTGTATTCGCACCTATGATGACATTAACATCGACAGTATATAACACGTCCCCCCGTGTGGGATGCTTTGTCCCCCCCCCCCCCCCGGCATAGACACCCGGTAGAAGAGACCAACGGCTCTTAGCGTCTCTTCCGACAGACACAGGCAAAGTGACGACAGAAACTGCCCAAGTTTCGAAACGGGAAGAGGATGGAAGTCACGCCACAGCGCTCCACTTATTTAGCCTATCAGCTTAATCAAACGGACTCGCACAGACCAATGGGTACAGTTCGGATTTAAACCAGCCAACATCAAATATTAAGTGATCAGTTACCCCGTGCATACACTGAATTGAATTATACTGTTGGGGCGTAGCTGTTGATCGTACTAATCCGTCTTGTGATCTTTCGCTGCAGATTGAAAACAATACACATGACGTCAGCAATAGCGATGCTTTGCCTGACGTACCCAATCGTGCGGACTACGTCAGCGAGAAAGGTGTGTTTAGCTTTTCTGTTTGCCTCACTGCGATTGTATGTTACTGAAAAGTAAAAATTTTCATCACATCCTGTAACTCAGTTTATTCAGTGTATTGCAGTGTTGACGCGAACGTGGGTTTCGTTGTCTATAAGTGACGTATGTCTGGGGGGGGGCAGTGGGGCGTGGCCCCCTTTGGCTTAAATTGTTGGTTTTTATTCGTTTGTAACCTGTCGTAGCTCGATAAACAAATGTGTGACTACGCTCAAAATGATATATAATTATATATAATTTTGTTTCAGTAATTAATATCTACGATGTAATAAAGTATCGTAAAGAGTCATCAAAATATAAAATTATTTGCAGAGGTCGAAATTATCTGTAACCTTCAACTAAAGTCCTTCGGAAAACGACGGACAAGTTTGTAAAAATGCAACTTGTCCACAGACATGCGTTAATTTCGAAACCTGGTTATTTGGTACGAACATTGGCGATGCTCATTATTGCGGCGAACATAGGTTTGATCCTAGTGTTTGCAAATTACTTTAATATAATTCGGCTCAACATTTGTTAACATTCCAACTTTATGAGGATATTCATTAATCAGCCAATGCCGTAGAATACCAAACCTGTTTACCGGGCGTCTCTCTGTTGTTCAGGTCAGATCAACGTCAAATGCGGCATACCGGATTTTTCTTCACTTACCAAAGGTAGGCTTGTTGAGTAAATCACTTTCAACACTCCATTGTTTCAATACTCGGGTCACATTACAACAGGGCATTTTAGCATACACTAATTTAAAGGAATACTGTCACAGCCATGTCACATGCCCCGATTCTGCTTATTGGCCCCACATAATTTTGCCTTGTCTACTAGCGTTTGCATAAAATCGTTTTGTCAGGAATTCTAACTGGGATAAGGTCTCATAACATCATTTCAAATTGTGAAAACAGTCAACATTGTCCACAAAACGAAACGTATGCCTTTGATAAAATAGCAACTTTTTTATAACAATCATTTGACCTGTCATCTTCAGTCGTCGAAACAGTCAACAAAATTGCAATTGTTCATGTGTGTGAAACACACTTTTAGTACACGAGAGTAAGTATTTATTTACACGAGAGTAAGTAATTACAGCAAGACGTGATATTCGAGTATAGTCATTACTTAGACGTGATGTTGTTGTTGTTGTCGCAGAACAATTGGAGCGAGAACTGATGTTGCACGTGGAGTCCAAGAAGAGGCTGGAGTCAGACTGCCGTCTCATCCGAGGTGAGCCAAAGGAGATATCTATGTTCCAAAAGCACGAACCAACATTTTCAAGACCACTATAGCAGTTACTGGTACAAACACCTGCAACTCTCTCAGCCCAGCACTGCAAAATCGTAACTCCATATATGCTTTTAAAACACGTTGTCTGAACGATACCTTCGACTAAACAACAGTGACGCTCGAGAGCAAGGACATTTCAAATGGACTATTTTAGCTCACTTATTGATATTATGTATTATACCCATATATTTATTAAATCGCTAAGCTGTGCATTTTATTCAACTTATTTGAATATCTATTGTTGGTGCATTTTAGTAGTAAGTGGACACATTGGTAAGGTAGTCCATTTACAGCACTAAACCGGCTTTCATCATGATGTGAATGTGTATGCGTGCATGCTTGCGTGCGTGTGTGCGTGCGTGCGCGTGTGCTTGTATCATTGATCATGTCGGGCGATGAAGGAGACCAGTACACATAACACAGGTGATGATTGACCTTTCTTTTTGCTTCTAGAATCGTTTCAAGAGCAGGTGATGAGGGAGAAACTGTATCGCGAGGAGATCAACAAACAGCTGCATGCGTACAGAGGTAAGATAACGAAAGTGAAAGTGCTATGTCTAAGTTTGATCAGCGCAGTATTCAGCCCTTACGAACGCCTAAAACGGGCTTGCTGTAACGTATTTGTATCTCGTTGAATGTTTGGTGTTCTCGCAGCGGGCATGCCGTAATGTATTTGTCATTCACCGAGTATCGTGTTTTCTCGAAGCGGGCATGCCGTAACGTATTAGTCTTTTAACGAGTACCATGTTTTCTCACAACGGGCATGTCGTAACGTATTTGTCTTTCACCGAGAATCGTGTTTTCTCACAAAGGGATGTCGTAACGTGTTTGTCTTTCAACGATTATCATGTTTTCTCACAACGGGCATGACGTAACGTATTTGTCTTTCACCAAATATATTGTTTTCCTGCATGCAACGGACACATCGTAACGTATTTGTCTTTCATCGAGTATCTTGTTTTCTCGCAACGGACACATCGTAAGGTCCCTCGGCATTTGTGTTGGTTTCATCGAGTATGTTGTTTTCTCGCAGCGGGCATGTCGTGTGAGTTAGACCAAGAGAGACGGGCGAGGTATTCACTACAGCAGAAGCTAAAAGGTGTGTAGACTAAAATATGTGCCTGTATTTATTTCCAAGATGTGTGGGGGACCATGTTTTTGCGCGAAGTCGCGCCGAAATGTGTTTTTTTTTCGGCGATTCTATTAAATTACGTTTTTTTTAATATATTAAGCGAAATATTTGTTTAACATATATGAAGCGAAAATAGATCAATGCTAGAAACTATCTTAAGCTTGTTATTGCCGAGGAGTTCTGGGAATGATTTCATGTGTTGGTTTAATTATTGATTATCCTGAACGTTATACATTATATCGTTTGTGTAACACACCACGTGACATATAGTTTACTAATAAAAATATTAATTATGCTGCTTATATAACCTCTAAGTGGTACGGGTTTTTTATGCTGCGAGAAATTGATGGCGATGTTGTTGATTTGATTTATTACAGTGCAATTACGGCAGACGTATTGGAAATGTATTGTTGTAAACAATAGTGTAAAATGCAGAGTTGTCAGATAGAAATGTATTATTGTAAACAATAGTGTAAAATGCAGAGTCATCAGATAGTTATGTGTCTTATTTCTGTCGCTTCAGAAGCCCACGACGCGTTGCACAGTTTCTCCTGTAAGATGCTCATCGCCAACCACCCGTGTATGCAATGCACCTACAAAGAATCGACTCTACCGAGATAATCCCAGGCGTGTCTAGTCGATATACGCGATCCGTCGAACCGAGATAATCCCAGGCGCGCGTGGTCGATATACACGATCCGTGCAAGTCATCCGCAAAGCGCTGCATGCATATTTAAGCGACGAGTTGAATGACTTCGACGTAGATATATAGACTTAATTTAACGGCTATTGACAATTCACTCGAGCGTGAACGCACACATGGCTACGCGGTCGGTCGTCGAGACGCCTCGTGTTTCATACCATACAAATCAGTATTGCGCTGCAAATATTCATGTATATAAGCACAGTAGTTCATGCGTCGTCCATGGCGCACAATTCGCTTTAAAGTTTGTCTTAGTAAGTCATGTTATTTGTTATTATATTTAATGTTGTATATTATTACCTTAGTGTTGATGTAAAGAAGACGAAACGAAACATGTACATTAAAATTATTATGTAATCGATATAGAACAATAATAATATTTTACAACCACAAATATTTAATAATCATGATGCGTTACCAATTAACTATGGACAAATTCCGATGGAAACTTATTTCCAATATGTAAACTTACTGTACGTAAGCAGACCTAATATCGAATTCCTTTCCGTTAAGCTTCCAGTACATCGATCTTCTTCGTTCTTGTCGTCAATTGTTGTGCATAATATGTTGTATATTGTAGCAATATCAATTAATAATCGAAATAAATGTGTCTAGCAATGTTATTCCGGCATTTTGATTTCGTCGTAAGTTTGTGAAGTTCTGTAACGTAAACGTTTGGTTGAAACGAAGCGTTTCCTTGTTTTGATTTGCAGCATATATTTAACCATGTTATGAACATATTCACAATCACACAATTTACACAATCAGTACATCGTGCGTGCCATTATTTAGCGTCCTCTGCGAGAATGAATACTTTCTGATATATACTCCACGTTGATTCTTTACTAACGTTTTTCGTGTTCTCTAATTCTACTGTCTTCCTTAAAACTCCATCATCAACTGATTTAGCCTATCGCGAATCCGGTTTGTTGATAATATGTAGTGTGAATAGTTTAAGTACTATCCGCAGTCGGTTTAATTGAAAAGTGCATACTTTTTTAAATCGTCGAAAGAATTGACTTTAGTCATTAGATCTGGTAAGGCTTAAAATAGTGGATATCCAAAACGGTAGACACTTTATGGGGTCAGGGCTGATCATGGGCGTGACTTCCATCCTCTCGCCGATCACATGGCAAAGTTATGGAATTTCATTAAGGGCGAAATTCGTGAGTCTTCTGCATTTCCATTTTCACGTCAATAAATTCTGCATACCATACTGTTAAATAAACTACGTCACGAGTGTGGTATTCTAGTAATATTCGCTCGCCAAATGAAAATAAATTTGTATATACCTATTTTTGTATTTGCTATTAGGATATGACCATGCTGTTTGCGTCCAAACTAAACTTATGTAACATATGTTGGCTTTGTTTACTAAACGAGTTCTCTTTCTGCAACACAGCACGTTTGCTTGAGACTGCGTTGGTTCTGTGTATGGCAGCTTCCCTTAATACGTCACATGTAGTCTAGGTTACCTCGATTTCATAGAACTGCGCATGCGCTTATCGGTCGCGCTGATAAACATGTCAGCCCTGGGCCCTGCGGAGAAATAACCGGAACCTGCCACTTTTAGAAAACATTCTGAGTTAGTTTATTATCTCTTTTAGGTGCATAGCCCCAAAACCATGACGTTTGTTTCGCCTTAATTTGGGGCGTGTGGGTACCGAGTACTACCGACTCACAGCTAGCTACACACTGAAGGTATCGATCGTGACTGGTATTGTTTAATGTTTGGTATCAGTGATTGCATATTTGATTGTATACAGTGTACACCAATAACTGATTGATTGTTTCCAGAAACCCCCTTGATATATTATCAGAGACCACCATGCAGTGATCCCTTAAAACGACACAACACGTAAATCGGCGTTATCTCCACAATAGAGGCGACATTAGCAAAATATACAACAAAACAATGTTAACTTCCGCAAGTAACGAATTGTAACATTGTAAAGTTTACCTATTATTTTTTGTCAATATGCCTAGATGCTGTTTAATGGTTATTCTTCGAAGTGTTTTCTATCCTCTTTCTTTTACGGCCGCTCAGCGAAAACCGTTGGGCGTATTTCGTTCAAATTTGTCACGGACACCCACCTCGGTAATTACCAACTGAGCCTGAGGCCTCTTAATTTATAGAATTGCGAACCATGAAGTACAAAAATAATTTTTTTACTACATAAATGTGGTTAATGGCCAAAAATGACTGCTAACATTTCGTTCAACTTTGCCTGGGCACAAACGTGTCTGTTTTCAAGTTAGCAGTGTCATAGCCTAAAGGGAACGACCCATAGTAAAAAAATCAATGGTTATGAAAATAAAAACAAATTGTGTTTTATTTTTTTCTCCAAAAATATGTCGTGGTCACGCAGATAGTTAATCGTTTTAATAATTAATTTAGGAAACAACTGTTTACAGCTGAACTACGCTAATCCGAACGCTTAAGCGTCAGAACGTAATTTCATAACGTTCTGAATCTGAAAGCCCAAAACGGGCACCAAGCCTTATTTTTAATCAAACTCTTTAATTAACTCAACAATCCCGAAGTTCTTCTTCTTCTTACGTTTAAGCTCAAATTTGGCACGGACATGTACTGTCAGGTCCTCATGCACGGACATGTACTGTCAGGTGCTCATGCACGGACATGTACTGTCAGGTCCTCATGCACGGGTAAAACAGTGTTGAACTGATCAACGATTATATGCTCGTTGGTGGATTTCATTAACGATACAGATTAATATCCTTCAAAACAATCAATCGAAGAAGTAACAAATTGATTCTAACAGTCGTAAAATAAGAACAATATACAAGAGCATGTTACATGTATATGATTCATGAATAATCTCTCCTGGAAACCAAACATAAGCCCTGGGGATCCAGGTGTCCGGATTAACGAGGTTCTAATCTACGTATACGGTCGATTGTGAAGCCTTTTATGCATGCAATAGATAAAAATAAAATCTTTGTGTTCGACACATTTGTTCAGTATGTCGTAGGTTCGCATGTCTATTTAATCAGTGGCCTAAAGTACACCACACCGCAAGCTTTGTTCATATATGAAAATAGTGTAGTGGTTTCAAGATTTAACAAGATTTAACAAGATTTGCCATCCAAGCCAAAGGCCCAGATGGCAAGTGGACAAGGAAGCCATTGGCTTATCGAGAGTCCAACAATGTTCATCTACTTATAACCCGCCCTCCTGAGATATGTGTCAACCTTGTTTTTAAACATATTCACGCTGCTAGCAGTTACACAATCTGTAGACAATTTGTTCCATTCATTTATTGTCCTCTGTGAGAACGAATGCTTCCTGATGTCCAATCTACATTGATCCTTTACTAATTTTACCTCATGTCCTCTAGTTCTGCTATCCTTCTTGAGTGAGAAAAACATATTTCTATCAATATTTTCATACCCATTCAATATCTTAAAAACTTCAATCTGATCTCCTCTTAACCTCCTTGTCTCTAGAGTTGTTAAACCACATTCTTTCAGGCGTTCTTCATAACTAAGGTCTCTAAGTTCTGGAATCATTTTAGTTGCTCTCCTTTGTATGCGTTCAAGCGTATCTATATCCTTCTTACGATATGGTCTCCATGCTTGTATACAGTATTCTAAATGAGGTCTAGCTATTGCTTTATAAAGAGGTATAATTAACTTTTTTCCCTTGTATGTTATGTTTCTTCTAATCAATCCAAGAATTTGATTACCCTTTGAAGCTGCAATACCACACTGCTCTGAAACTTTCATATCAGCCCTTATTGTAACTCCTAAGTCCTTTTCTTTTATAGTAGTACCCAGAACAGTATCTCCCATTTCTTGTGATATCATACGCTCACTGCGAGCATATTGGTGGAAGCGTACGCACGATCGTTATATCAATGTTACTCGTGCAGAAGGACCTGACAGTATAATAATCATGTCTGCGCACGCGACACTGCGATACGGGTGCACGCGTGCACACGCAACAGCAACGTCATTCTAGTGGATATCAAAGACTTTTGTCCTCAAAGTGATCCGGGAACATCGTGATGTCGCGACAACGACATGGCGGTCACTTTGAATTGGCACGGAAAGTGTGTTTGCAATGACACGGGACGTTACATTCTGTGACAGTTTATCGTACACAGTAGACTCGTCACGAGCGTGCCAACGGATCGGTAACGGAGAGGCAGTTATTACAGTATTACGATTATGGTAAAATTACACGAGGTGAACAAAAGTGGGGACAGTGGACTCTGTGTGCGAAGAAAGGGCACGCGGGAACGTACTGCGATATACGTGTCAGTAAAAAGGCGTACGTTTCAAGGCATACGTTTGAAGCATTGAACTTGTCCGTTAAGCGCTAGTGTGAGGGGTGTGGCATGAAGCGGGAAGTTAGTCCTAAAATTGGTGGGAGGTGGGAGGTTAGCCTCAAAATAGGTGGGTGGTGGGATTGGTGGGAGGTGGACTCTTACAAATGGGCGAGGTTGCTCCCCCCCAAAAAAGGTGGGATTGAGGTTGAGACACGTATGCGTGAAACGTGTATGTGTATGCGTGTATGCGATTGTGTATGTGCGAGCGTGCGTGCGTGTGTGCGTGCAGGCGTGCGTGCGTGTGATAAATATACAGCCATCCTTTGCGGCCGCGTATCAACCACGACATGCTTTACGATGTCATATTTAAAAAGCATACTACCGTACACAATTGCCATTCACCCTCACCCTTCACAAAAGTCGGATTTATCAATGCCGTCGTCTGTCGAGGACCCTGCCTGCTCGCCTGTCCGGCGTGTCGCTCCATCTATCACGGCGACTTGGACGGCCGAACGCCCGACCCGCCGCCAAATGTAATTAGATCGATAACGACCAGCAACGATGTTAAATTAGGTTAATGGATCCGACGATCTCCGTCGTTTGATTGCAAATACAACCCGTAAGCGCCGTCCACCGACCGTAATTAATGCCTTGCATCCAGGCTCCGTTGTTTGCGCGTCATTATCTCTGTCGAGCCATTAAAACTGTCGCGGGTAATTGAATGCGCGTCACCCCGCTGGCTTTACGGACGGCGTCGGGCGTCAGATCCGCGCGGCAGAAAAAAGCGACGGTCGTCAAAGGACGTTTGTTCCCCTCGGTAACGGGTCAGATCCTCCGTTTGTCCCCCCTCCCACTATGCCATATCATGCCTTATCATTACGGAATTGAAAGGGGGTGAATGTCCCGACAGGGCACTGTGAAAGCGCCCTTTCGGGTCATTGCCCCCGGTGGAAAATCAATTTTAAAAAAATGCCCTGCATAGCCTACTATACAGCACCGCATCGACAATGTTATCTATTTTCTAAGCAAGCATAATAAATATTGCCTACAAACGTTATTTTTTTTTAGTTTTGGGGCTTAGAATCCCATCCTCGAAGTAGTCATTGTTTATGAGGCCGCGATAGGGGCTGTTCACATTCTACATACAGCACTGATGCTATATTTTTTTAAATATATTTCTCATTGCTGAGTTAAGTCAGACTATGTAATAATAAATATTCATAATCAATCGTATATTTAGCACATTGCAACATCTCGATAAACGAGGAGGTGGACAGATTGGCAAAGGAGGGGGGGGGGCTGGATCACGAGGAGAGGGAGGTAACTTACAAAGAAACAAAAACCATCGTGTATCATAAGGAGAAGAAGAGTTGGCTGAAACAACATCCCAGCTACAACAGTGAGGACAACGTTGACCAGCTGTCCAGAGAAGACCACGTGATACTGGTGCGCCTGAGGACTGGACACTGCAGACTCAGGCACCATTTGCACACAAAACTACATATTAGAGACACAGACATGTGTCTTTGTGGCATGGCTCCAATGAATGTGGAACACCTCCTGCAAGATTGTACTACACACCAAAACGAGAGTAAGGCAACCTGGTCTACAGAAACACCAGTGAAAGAAAAGATATGTGGCTTACTGGAGAATCTGCAGCACACAGCGACCTTCGTACGAGGAACCGGCGTCCCTGTCTGAGCGTTCGTCGAAGAAGAATCGTATATAATCGTTCTAGTGGTGGTAAACTAGCATTTACTATACAATACTACTGATACGATTAATGTGTTTATTCATTCGCTATTCTATCGTATATTGCCTGGTTGGACAATAGCGCACCAGAAAACAGATCATACACCTCAACGTAGAGGACAACTTTCATACGATAAAATGTAAATATTTACGAGAGACATGAATACAGCGTACATGTCTCAGGTTCAAATCCTGAGCCACCACGACTGTTAGATATTAGTGAACGTATTTACAGTGTGTTTCTTACATGTTGAGTTGTGTGACGTCATGCCGTTTTTGCATTTCTGTCTGTCACTGTTCTGAATACTCATTCCGTTCTTGTAACGTGTAATGACGTCACATACCTTAAACAAATACTAGTGAAATATATCCCTGACACGACTTTAATCTGAGATGGAAATAATTTGTCGACGTGATTTAGCCTTTCCTCCACTACCATTATGGTGTGATCAACAAACCACGACTAAACACTGCACATGCAATTATGACAGCTCAGAGTGTAGCATTTGCTAGAGTTCCTTTCTGTCGTTATTCGTGACCTATGTTTTCGTGCGCGATGCTGCCTAAAATAGCTGATGGTCTTTGTTTTGCTTTTCGGAAATGCGAATAGATAATATTTACAAGGCTAATTATTAATGGCGACTGTCACGATCAACCCGCACTGACGTCATACTCTGCTGGGTCTACCATTGGCAATCATTCCGCCCAATCAAATGATAGACGTTCGTCTAAACTTTATTAATGAAACATGAAAACCCAGATGACATCAGGGTTTATTTATGAAAAATAAAATCTCAGATGATATCAGAGATGACACCGCCATTGATTTTCCCATAAGCGACAATTGCTACGTTTCAGAAAAATGTGTTGTACAATTTTCTTTAAAAAATTCACAGCACTTTTAACCTCTATAAATAGACATATATAAAATCGTGAAAATTACGTACCTCCTTTTCCCACAAATCAATTCCAAATCTGACCCTACTCCATTTCTGCTAAGACAAGAGAATGATTTGACATTTCTAAGTATTTATACGCAGGCAGTGACCGACTGACCAGTGCCATCAACCGAAAGTTATGATGCCTGCCACGCTGCACACAAAAAAAACATTTTTACCCAACCCTACATAAGTGCTCCGAGAAGTTCATACAAAATGCACAATTCACATTTTAGTGGGACCTCTTTATGGCGAATGAATCCTAACTGTGGCCTGTGGCATTCAATCCCGCCTGACCCACGCTTGCGCGCGAGCATGCGTCGCTGCAATGAACCGTCACCCCGACGACAAACAGCGGAACTGTTCGCGCAGACGACAACAGGACGTTCCGGTTTGGCGCACAGTTCGTCGTTCGTGTCGGCGATTCATCGATGGCTGGAGAACGCAAATGCGTCTATTAACGAGCCAGCTGCCGTCGACATGGTCATAAAGGCAGTGGACCGGCAAATTTGCACTCGATTGCGCGTAGAAGAGAATTGGTGGGCGTGACACAGGAGTCGTCCGGACTTGAAGTGTGGAGTGCCGCGTGAAGGGCCGGAACTGTCGCTGAACAAGGCTGTCGGGTATACGGGATTGACTTTGCCAGGTAGTGGTGGATGTTTGTTGGATTAGGTGAAAATAAACAGTGAGTTGTAAGACGCTAAGCCGCGAGAATGTAATACAGTAAAACAGGCGTATTGACACCGTCCCTTAAAAATTTCGATAAATTGGGATAGACATACTGCCTGAAACCAGGGGGCGCAAGAGTGAAAGGACTCCTACCTGGGCGACATCCGGGTATTTATTTATTAAAGGCTATGGTCGATTGATTGTAAACAAATTGTTAACAGCGTAATATGTTCACATACACTGGTCGTTTAAGCCGGGTAAGGTAAGGCGCCTCTCCAGACAAAGATCCACTGCACCGAAAGCACAAAACAGATGTTCACTGTAAACATGTATATGTCATTCTATTGAGAACACTAACAGTCGTAGGTCCTGCTGCCTGCTGCCTGTGATGGGGGAAATGTGTAACCTGCCATAGACTCGCAGGGTGATAGTCTCTACCTCTCTGGTTCTTGCTCGTTCCCTCTAATGCCCGCCCGCCCGCCCGCCCGCCCGCCCGCCCGCCCGCCCGCCCGCCCGCCCGCCCGCCCGCCCGCCCGCCCGCCCGCCCGCCCGCCCGCCCGCCCGCCCGCCCGCCCGCCCGCCCGCCCGCCCGCCCGCCCGCCCGCCCGCCCGCCCGCCCGCCCGCCCGCCCGCCCGCCCGCCCGCCCGCCCGCCCGCCCGCCCGCCCGCCCGCCCGCCCGCCCGCCCGCCCGCCCGCCCGCCCGCCCGCCCGCCCGCCCGCCCGCCCGCCCGCCCGCCCGCCCGCCCGCCCGCCCGCCCGCCCGCCCGCCCGCCCGCCCGCCCGCGCCGCCCGCCCGCCCGCCCGCCCGCCCGCCCGCCCGCCCGCCCGCCCGCCCGCCCGCCCGCCCGCCCGCCCGCCCGCCCGCCCGCCCGCCCGCCCGCCCGCCCGCCCGCCCGCCCGCCCGCCCGCCCGCCCGCCCGCCCGCCCGCCCGCCCGCCCTGCCATATCTCTCACCTCTTATTAACTAACAAAAGATGTTGCAAACAGCTTTCCGAGAAGATATCCTCTGGACGGATTAATTCTAAATCCGCGCATTTGTCGCGAAAATTTTAAATTAGCCGCCTCGTACACACCGATGCGGTTAAGTGTACCGATCCATCAATTTCATACCAATTTGATGACAAACGACGATCCGTCCACGAAATCCCCTTCCACAATTTATTGGCGCCATTAATGCTGTCGCGTTATAAGATGATCGGCTCCAGTGTGTTGACTGACGCATATAGTCGGACAGCGTGAACAATTTCACGCCCGTATTTAGTCGCATAACGATCGAAAAGTTATGAATACAAATCGAATCATCGACGAACACCCTTATCAAATGTTGCATTAAGCACGCTCGGCCTCGCTCGGCCAGAAACGTCTTTATTTCGATTGTAACACTCTGCGAGCAAGCGCTGATGGATTGGACCTGGTCGCTGCGGACGAGGGAGGCTGAACGGGAGTCGTCTCGCTGAGTTATCGCCGCTCGTTTGCATGTATAATTGTCTTTATGATTTAATTTATACCGAATATAATTCGCGGGCGGATCAAAATGCCGCAATTACCGCAGTCGTTGAGCGGCTAATGCTAGCGGCAACGTCGCTGACTGGCAAGCAATTCCAGTAGGATAATCTTGGAAATTAATCTAAGTGCGTGTAACGTGTTTGCACAAAACCACTGACATGTACTCGATTGATTTACCGCTGCCGCAGCGTGGCGCTAGTGTGTTGACGTAGGCTGGCTTCCCATCCCCGTCATTCCAGTAGGCCTACTGTTGGCGTGACGTCATTCCAGTAGGCCTACTGTTGGCGTGATGTCATTCCAGTAGGCCTACCATTGGCGTGACGTCATTCCAGTAGGCCTACCATTGGCGTGACGTCATTCCAGTAGGCCTACCATTGGCGTGACGTCATTCCAGTAGGCCTACCATTGGCGTGACGTCATTCCAGTAGGCCTACCATTGGCGTGACGTCATTCCAGTAGGCCTACCATTGGCGTGACGTCATTCCAGTAGGCCTACCATTGGCGTGACGTCATTCCAGTAGGCCTACCATTGGCGTGACGTCATTCCAGTAGGCCTACCATTGGCGTGACGTCATTCCAGTAGGCCTACCATTGGCGTAACACGTTGCAGGATTTGTTTAAATGCGGTCACTCACAATCGTCACTCACAACGGTCACTCATAACGGTCACTCACAACGTTCACTCACATGATTAGAAGTATGTCTTATGGCAACAAATCTGTTTGGCACGACGACGACGACGGCGACGGCGACGGCGACGGCGACGGCGACGGCGACGGCGACGGCGACGGCGACGGCGACGGCGACGGCGACGGCGACGGCGACGACGACGACGACGACGACGACGACGACGACGACAACAAAAATAACAAAGAAAACAACAACAAATGTAATAATAAATAGTTTATATTAAATAGCTTAATACCACGTTAGTTAAAATTATCCGTGACTCACAGATCCGTCGACTGCATATATCTTCCGCGTTCAGTTGATACCGCGCCTATTTGGTGCGCGTGCGTGCGTGCGTGCGTGCGTGTGTGTGCGTGTACGTGCTTTCGGGTGTTCGTGTGTGTGTGTGTGTGTGTGTGTGCGTGCGTGCGTGCGTGCGTGCGTGCGTGCGTGCGTGCGTGCGTGCGTGCGTGCGTGCGTGCGTGTGCTACTATCAACGGTGTCAAGTATTGTCAACGCACATACGCACACACAAGTATATGGTAATTTAACAAGACGATAATGTTCACATGTATGTTCACATATATGTTCACAACCGGCTATGCGGATCGGTCTCTTGCAGACGCCGCCCAATAAAAGCTTCCTCGGTCGCAGGACGATAAATCGACTACAGCGAGAACGCTCTCAGCTTCCTGGGATGCGCGTCCCTAATAAGTTCACCAGCGTTAATCGAGTGAGGTAAATCAAAATCGCATTTGGCCGGATGACATCAAGTTGATACAAGTGGAATAAATAACGTCGGCACTGCGCAGGCAGCGAGCGGAGAATTGCAAATTATGCGAAGTGATACGAGAAGGAACTGAAGCGGAAACGGAGCGATTTCCAACCGAACGATGTCATCATTTCTGCGAAATGAAATCCACGCTTCGGTGCACCGGGGCACAACAGGAATAAGCGAGTAAATTCATAATCTCGTCTGATATAAATTAAATAAAGAGGATGGCGTCGTTTGTGAAAGTAAAATCGATAGTGTAAATAGATCATCTGCGACACAGCGCGCGCGCGCACGTCCCGCGTTAAACCGTGCACACAACTAGCAATTGACGCGTGAATAAAATGATATCGTCAGTAATTATGAGTTCTTCCACGTGTGTGGATCTATAACTAAGTCTAGAACGGTCGTGTCGTTTAAATGCAGCATAGTCGACTATCGAAATATTACCTTTACAAATAAATGTCCAGATGTCGGCTGTAGTGTCGTGGCTCATTGGATTTGGGACGATGTCACGTACAAGATGTCACGTACATGTTGCCATGCACTGGTAGCCAGTCACATACTCACGTACTGACGTTCAGTGCATCCAGTGAGACAAGTGTTTCAAACCGAAATCTTATCAAAATCATTAACAGTTCGAGAAAGATTCACAGAAAGTCCTATGTCAACTTAAAAGTCGAGTTCGTTGGATGGCAGGCAGTCAGCAGGCAGGCAGCAGGCAGGCAGGCAGTCAGGCAGGCAGGCAGGCAGGCAGGCAGGCAGGCAGGCAGGCAGGCAGGCAGGCAGGCAGGCAGGCAGGCAGGCAGGCAGGCAGGCAGGCAGGCATCGGTTGAGTGAATGAGCGAGCGAGTGAGTGAGCGAGTGAGTGAGTGAGTGAGCGAGCGAGCGAGCGAGCGAGCGAGCGAGCGAACGAGCGAGCGAGCGTGCGTGGGTGGGTGGGTGCGCGCGTGCCTGCGTGAATGCTTGAGTGTTCGTGCGTGGTGTGAGTGACTAGGTGAGAGAAAGATTGACTGGAGGAATGCCTGTTAACGGTAGCAACAACTAGCCTGTTCCGCAGATTGTACAGGTATAACACAACCAAAGCGCACCACATTTTGCACGAAATATTAGGATCTGGTTTAAATAAAGAGACGCGTAACAGCGCAGGGTATATCATAAACACACCCGCGTGCAGAGGAACATCCAGTGTCAAGAACGACAATAGTTCAGCTAATTAAAGACTGCTACGAACAAAGAACGACCATTAATCGTCTCCAACATCAGATAATGTGCACTTCGTGTAACCCTACACTCCACTACGTACAATCGTACACTTGAAGCGACAACGATGCCAGCTGCTCCCAGCTCATTCAGTCACGACAGCTGATTACGCGAGTTGGTAAAACCTACTACAAACACTGGAGGCTATCCGATCTGACGCGCTTACCTCGGCCACCCACGGAACAGGCTTTGTCACTGAAATACTTTACATGTAAAAAGTTTAGCATCTAAACATGCAGATAGCTTTTAAATAAAACACATATCTCTTGGAAATCGGATATTGCGTTAAGCGTGTTATAATTATTATATATTAAGTGTTGAGTTAATCAGATGGTACTGTACCGTGCTCGTTACGGTCGGTTTGCGTGTAAAGAAAAGATCCTCTTGATTATTTCACAGCACAATTGTGTTCTTGGGCGGAGAATACGGGAGTTATTTATTTTCCAAAGAACACATTAGAACAAAATGCAAAACGAAATATGCAACGAATTTAGATTAGCCATTTCGGTGTGGGATTAGGTAGACAGACATCTGTAAACAATCGCTGTGAATCGATTTTGTTTAGAACAAACCCCTGATAATTCTGAGCTTCAACATGTTTAGCTGTCATACATTATTTATAACCATTTCAGAGTGATGTTTTAATAGCTAAAATGATTATGGAATGCTCAAACATTCAGTAAATCAACTTTTAAATACACTGTTGGTATCCAGAAATAATATATACTACAACATTGTGGTTGCAATTGATTTCACAGCTCATTAGTATCTAGTAAAATCTTGAATCCGTGCTTTGGCAAAAAGATAATTAAACAGTTCAATATCTGTATGTAAGTTGAAGGTATCCAATCGGTTCTACCCCACTACCAACGTCAGTCGGATTGCTTCCAATCTTCTCTCAGTCAACATGTTTGCAAATAGTCATATCAGAAGTGAACAGTATTACACAATATATAATTGTCAATACTTACACAACATATAATTGCTTAGGATGATGTGCACAATCGTTTCCGATCGAGTCGATCTTTGAATTAGTCATATCTGACACATATTGAATAATACATGCCGTTTCGCGATATCCCCTAAACTCGCACGTGCCTGCCACCTGGCGGCAGAGAAGCGCACGTGCCAGATAGACTAATCAATCACTTCATAATTGTGTTGCTAATTTTGAACCTGCGCATTGTGACCAGAACGCTTCTAGTTAATTATGCTTTAATACGGCAGATGCTGGGGGGTTTTCTAATCTGTCTAACAAATTAGTTCAGATGCACCAAGGTGTAATCCTGTACATTTTATATTATCGACGTACGTAGTGATGTGCTTCAAATGCAACAGTTCGTAAGCAATAAAGCAAAATAATTAATTACCCATGATTCTTATTTGTACTAGTTTGTACTGATTTTTTTAATTGATTAACCGAACGACTTTATTAAGTGCATCGCAACACTGTTTAATTTACAATGTACTAATTACCTCTTAGGAGGGCGGGTTATAAGTAGATGAACATTGTTGGACTCTCGATAAGCCAATGGCTTCCTTGTCCACTTGCCATCTGGGCCTTTGGCTTGGATGGCAAATCTTGTTAAAATCTTGGTTGGTTTAAAGTAATATCCATACAAAACGTGTTACTATTGAGATGTTTCATCTCATAATATGTTAAAAAGCATAAGCGACTTGGCGAATTTTACGACATATATAGAGACCGCTTTGCGGCATTAAAAGACAGAACTATAAATCTCCACTTTAACACACGATATAACAAGATTGAACAAGATTGCCATCCAAGCCAAAGACCCAGATGGCAAGTGGACAAGGAAGCCATTGGCTTATCGAGAGTCCAACATTGTTAATGTATGTGTAACCCGCCCTCCTGAGATATGTGTCAACCTTGTTTTTAAACATATTCATGCTGCTAGCAGTTACACAATCTGGAGATAATTTGCTCCATTCATTGATTCTCTTATGTGAGAACGAGTGCTTCCTGGTATCTAATCTACATCGATCCTTTACTAATGTTACCTCATGTCCTCTAGTTCTACTATCTTTCTTGAGTGGGAAAAATATTTCTATCAATATTTTCATACCCATTCAATATCTTAAAAAGGTTCAATTTGATCTCCTCTTAACAGCCTTTTTTACTAAGATGAAACCCATCCCTCGTGTACATATCAGCCCTCCCAACAAAACATCCACACAAATCCACAAATAAAACGTAAAGGTAACATATAACGTTTATCATCGGACAATTTATCGATCTGTGGAATTCCCGTTCCTTGTTGTTGTTACGTATGGTAGGCGTCTGTTATTAATCGGCAGCTACAACCATTGTTGTGCACGGCGCCCCCTTGTACCGAACAAAAGAACTAACAGTTGCTGGTTCAACATAGCAACATGGGCGGGTTTAGCAGTTCTTGTAAGCGGACGCGGCATTTTTATGTTATTCTATTATCTGCCTCACTTCCGGGTCCATGGCATACGAATGAAGTGCCAGTGGTTTTAAGACGGTACCACCTTTCAAGGATTTTCAGCACCTTGAAAAAATAGTTTCTGAACAGGAAAAGGGGCACATTTGCAGGCTACGTCACATCTGCTGTGCACCGGATAACATGTTTAGTTGTTGGTTAGCAGAACATGGACGTGTCAGTGACGGAAGGATCCCTGCGTATGTGGACATAATATTCTTATTTGTGGTGACATCTGACGGCAAGCATCTCCTGTGTTGATTTTCTCGAACAAAATCTAGGATTTTACGAAAACTCTACACAGTTCAGTGACATGACATACAACAACGAACGTCATTGTGATAAAATCCGAATCAATATGTTGCGTAGAGGACTAAAAACGCTAACATAGTCGCCTATCGAAAAACAAATAATTAACTGCGCAACCTCAGCTGCACGACCTTAGTCTATAGCATCAATACAACATCATGGACCACATAAATAACGTAACTATTCTCGGCGCGTGGCAGCACCCCGAACCGTACAGTTCATGGCGGGCGCAACGCTGGGAGGGCGCGGGAGGGTATCTGCTGTGGGGTACGGTGGGTCTCACCCAGACAAATTATTTTACTTAGAGCTCGGAAAGGCATTCAGAATGCATATGCAAGGTCTAAATATAAATGCACGGCCTAGCAGGGGGCACATCATAAACCGCGAGGGGCACTACATATTTACCCTCCCCGGACCTCTCCTAAATCCACACATGCAGAGGTAAGTATGGTGGAAAAAAAGCGAACAATCTTGTGCGAGCAGCCGGGAATATGGAGTCAGTTCGGACAACTGTCGCTGTGTGTGGTTTAGTCGGCTGGCATTTGTACGTCTCTCGTTTGATTTAGTGGCGTCGCCGTTTATTTATCGAGAGCATTTTCGAGGGCATCCGAGCGCTGAACGGTTGTCATTTGTAAATGTCAGAGGCGAAAAGTAAAATGAACAAACCTACCGACGCAGAAAGAGTCGCAGCCGTTAAATAAGGCAAATGCGTTTAATCCAGTGCAATTTCCTGATTAAACCGAATCTATTTCGTTAATATTTCATGAACGTAGTGACGCCACAAAACGCCACAAAACGCA